>VFFE01007706.1:4880731-4900016 GCA_008921705.1 Burhinus oedicnemus
TGGGCAGGAGAAAAATCACAGTTAATCATTCCAGGAAGAATCCCAGTCCAAGAAACAGAATATCTCATATTCCTTCCCCTGGCTTCAAACCAAGGTTTCTGAGAACTTGTCTACTTGTCAAACATAATCACCCCATTAATACATAATCAGACATCATCGCTATTTGCCACAATGAAAAAACATCAATATCATTAAAAGTCTCTTTTCTAATATCCATCATAGCAATGCAGCAAAAAAAGTGAAATAATATTGCAGCTATTCAGTCTTCTTTCCCTTCGCCCAAAGCTGGAGTTCACTTTATGAACTCTCATTTGTCAATTTTGATTAATTTGATTGTGGTGCAGGAAGTCTATATTCATTAAAAGTTGTACCAAATAAAAGAACAGATTAATATCAGAATACTCCCTTTTCAGAGTGGGTGTCTCATGCGGAGTTACGCAGCATGCTGTAGCAGAGTTGAGCAAGTGCATGATGGGACCCGTGGGTGGCTCTCCTTCATAACCCTGCTGATTTGTCCTTTCCTGATGCATCTCCAATCAGGCAGAATGGGCAAAACTGTGAGATAAGCTGATATATTTTGATTTTTGAGTCTGCTGGCCTATCTTCTGGATCATATCACAGAAGCTGTTATATACTATTACTATAATGCTCTTGAAAGTATTAAGTCACGGGGAGGGAAAACTGCACTGGAAGTGTGTTGCACTGGCAAGTGTCAGTAGTCAAGAGGGAGAATAAGCATTTCCTGCATTACCTTTTATTCCTTAGAGCTCTCTCAACCATGCTTAGCACATAAAATCTGACAAGATTAGAACCTCAGGTGGTATGGCTTCAGGCAAAGGAGAAATTCAGTTACCTGTCAGTAGTAATAATAAGGAGATGAGTGAAACCACCACAACACTGTCTCTATCTTTCCCCTGGATTACCTCTCTTTTAAGATGCCCTTATTGAGCAGTTATTCCCTGTATCTACTGATGAAAGAATAAGTTAATGTTGTGCAAAGAAAAAGCAAGCCTTAAATCTATTTTATGTGTTGACTCAGTTTCTTTGAATATTTTTATGACATTTTTACTTTTCTGTTTGCTCTCTTTTAAACTGAGCTATAAAAAAGTAACAGCTTCCAATGTCATTAGCAGGTATGTGATACTCAAATGCATACCTTAGTTTTCTTTCGACTAACTTCCATCTTATGAGGTAAATTAAAGGTTTCAGCTAAACCACAGAAATGGTCTACTCCAGCTCCCACTGAAATCAGTCTCATTATCTTCAGGTATTCCTACATCAATATCTATTTCCTTTTAATAAGGACTGTAGACTACATATTTGTTGCAGCTGTGCTGAAAGGCTACAGCTAAGCCCTGTTGCTTAGCCACCTACCCTACCATTTTCCAAGAAAACACATATAATGAAAGGAATACAAATACATTCTTCAATACCTATATTAATACTATACAGTTTAAATTCCATTTGCACTGTGCGTTCAGATTAAATTGTTTTTGTTTTTCCCAAGTAAATCCTCTCAGAATGTTCTGATTTTTACCCAGTTGTCTGCAAAAAACATCACTTCCCATCAAAGGGACTGTTTTTTTGTCTGAAACAAGAATAACAGAAAGTAGATTTTCTCCTGTAGATGGCTCAATAATCCTAAAAAGAAATATCAGAATTCCCAATCCTTTAGGATGACAGTATTTTCATGTTATAGTTTGTTGTGAATTTTTGGTTTTCTCACATGCCTTTAATGCAGCAATGACTGACAGGCAGAGATCTAAAAAAATGCAATGGCCATATGACTGCTACAGTACCTTACAACCCTTTGAATTGAAAGTTGTTTTGCAAAAACTAGGGAGAAAGATTTCAAGCTAGAGATCCACTTAACATGTCCCTACAGGAGGTGAAAGGATACCTTCAGGTGGAATTTGACACATATCTAGTCAAGTTTTTAAATGGTAAGTGTGGTCACTTGCGTAGCAAATACACAAAGATAAATAGGGCACATCTTTGATGTAGGCCTTAAAAAAAAAAAAAAGACAGATTGTGGACCACTTAACCAGATGCCACAGGGTCTATGCAGGGCCTCTGTAATCTTGTTTTTGTAACTGCTGCATCTATTAAAAAGGAACAGAGGCCAGAATGCTTGTAAATGAGAACATCATCTTCTCAACACAGCCTTGCTTTTGGAAGCTTTCCATTTGCTTATTAGTGAGTGATATCCCTCAGTCATCAGTACATTAACATTTTACCAAGGTTTTTTTAAAATTTCAGTTTAAAAGCTCCTTTTTTTTTTTTTCTTTCTGGTTGGATCCCTGCTAGATATTTATGTTATTTCTTCTCCCTGAAGTACACAGTGAACTCTGTGATTCTTTGACCTTAAGAGTCAGGTGTAAAAACGTGAGTCCCTTGTACAGCATTTTGATGGTAGAACTTCTAATACTGAACATGAACATACGTGAGAAATCCTGTTGAGATTCAGACTAACATTACAATAAGTAATTGTGCTGTGCAAAGCCTTAACTAGAGCACAGCTTCAAATGTGTTGGATTGTGTGAAAACAGTTTTGAAACTGTGTTAAACCGATTTATATAAGCTAGCAGAATTTTAAAATACACCTGGTTTTGCTTGTTGGCCATGTGGGTTAATCTTTCCATTCCTGCTCAGGAAGAGCAATAACCTCACTCGCAGTGGGTGCTCATGAACTGTAGTGTGATTCAATGTCAACAGAAGTACCAGAGTTCAATGCATAGGTATTTTCAAATACCAGTCATAAAGACTGCGATTTTAAGTATATCTCTGAACGAGAAGTACAGAATAAGCTATTACGGGTGCACATGTGTATATAACTATGCATGTATTTTGCCTCTGGCCTGTCCTAACCTTCAGATTGCTTCAAGCCCTATCCACTGGCTGAGGTTAGCACGATGACACGATTCATTCATCCACGTTCAGGTCTTACCTACTTCCAGTGCAAAACATACAGGACAAGAGGTGCTTTATATGTATTTCTGCACACACCTTTTTACTTCTGTACCCTGGCATATAGTCTAAGGCATAACCTCTCTCCATAGATACTTCCACACAAGCTGGCATTTTAAAAAATATACAGAAAATTTGGACTATTCAGTTAAAGAAATACCTGCTGTTGTGCATTGACCTTGGCTGGCTGCCAGATGCCCACCCAGCCACTCTCTCACTTTCCCTCCTCAACAGGACAGGGGGAGAAAATAAGGTGGAAAATCTCATGAGTCAAGATAAAGACAGGGAGATCACTTACCAATTGCCACCACGGTCAAAACAGACTTCAGGAAAATTAATTTCATTTATTGCCAATTAAAATAGATTTGGATAGCGAGAGAGACAAATTAAAAGACCACCTTCCTCCCTTTTTTTCCTCAAGGCTCAACTTCACTCCTTCATTCCCAACTCCTCTACTTCTGCCCAGAGCCGCGCAGGTGGATGGGGAATGGGGGGTTGGAGTCAATCCATAACAGCTCCTCTCTGCCTCTCCTTCCCTCTCACAGTTTCCCCTGCTCCGGCATGGGCTCTCCGTGGGCCACAGTTCTGTCAGGATGTACACACCTAAACTGGCACGGTCCTCTCCACAGGCTGCACTGTGGATATCTGCTCCGCCATGGTCTCTCCACAGGTTGCAGAGGAGTATCTGCTCTGGCACCTGGAGCACCTCCTCCCCCTCCTTCTCCTCTCACCTTGGGTTTCTCAGGGCTGCTTCTCACATCTTTTTTCCTCACTCCTCTCTGCCAAGCAGCGTTTTGCCCTTTCTTAAACACATTTTCCACAGAGATGCCGCTGTCTTGTCTGCGTGGCTCAGCCCTGCCCTGCGGGGGGTCGGTCGGAGCCGGCTGGAACCGGCTGTGTCCGGCCCGGGGCAGCCCCGGCCTCTCCTCACAGAGGCCGCGCTGCAGCTCCCGCTGCCGGCGACTGGGCAACGGCACCCTCTACGCCTGCAAATAAAAAATAACTTTGTCATTTTTTTTCTTCTGACATTAAGGCCCCCCTCCCCAAAAAAATTTTCTGTGAAATAAGGTTTTTTAAATACATCTATCTCCTAAAAGCTAGTCCATTTAGGTTTGAAAAACCCAACACAGCCTGTGAGAAGGCTGCTAGTTTTGCATGCAGTTTATAGACTCGAGTAAATGTTCGTCAGATCACTGTGGAGAATTTCCAGCAGTTATTTGTCACTTGTAAAATGTGTGTCTGTCTGCACTGCTAAGCAAGGTCTGTCTTTGCCTGTATTCCTTTCATAGGCGAGTTTATCAGCAATATTAATCTTTGCTAATTCTAATAATTTTCAAAAGTTCTGCTGGTATAAAGACCTCTTTTCAGAAGTCTGATACAGTTTCTGGACCCAGAATATACAATCTGTAACAACACTTTCCTCTGAAAATATACTGCAATTAGTTTTTAATTCATAATCGGAAAAATGTGATTAAGTAATAGACACTGGATGGATGTTTCTTCCTCCCCCCAATAAAATCACAGTTTAACTTTGCTTAAACTTAGCCATTTTGAATTCCAATAAATAAATAAATGAACACTCTCATATATATGTATATTTACTACAGAAGAAATGTTTTTCAATAGGATACATGCTAATAAAGATAGACTGCTGAAACATTGCCTGCCTTGCTCAGCTGCTGTAGTATGGTCTTGGCATGGCTTCCCCTGTCATTATTCATTAGACATAACACTAGATTATATCATCCAGAGTGGATTTTTTTTCCCTAAACATGACTTAAACTGTAACACCTATCAGTTTTGCCATTTATTTTTCACCATGGGAATAGAAGGGACTTTTCCGTTTCCAAAGTTGTACAAAAGATTGACTCACTGCACCATTTATTTGTGACAGCTGCTTCTCAAAAGGGCTTGCATGAAACTTTCATCACCGAGTTAAGCCCATGATTAATGTTTTATGGAAGCCCAGTCATCAACTAAGAATCCCAAATGATTTTTCAACTTCACTTTGCTAGAACTTTCTAGGATATGGGATAAGTTCAGTTGCTCATTTGATGGCATCTTGGAATATGAAGTGCAGCTAAAGATATTGCACCTTCAGCCAACAAATTGAAATATGATTTTTTTAAACATCTGAAGTTTGACTGATAATATCTTTAAGAAAGAAAATGGAAATTTAAAAAAGCCAATGACAGAAGCAGTAGCCACTGAGAATGTGACTTAATTCATAGCTACTTGGAGAATTAAAGAAGCCATACGGCCCAAAGATGAGGAGAACAATTGGTTGCTTTTAAATGAACTCCGATGCTCGAGGAGACATCAAGACCAGGACCTAGTAACTGACGTAAGTGCATAACCAGCACAGAAAAATTCACAGACATTAGATAATCACATTGGCTCCCTGAAAAATCTCTAGATAAATAAAGGTGTGTATGAATGTGATTCACAGAAGCCAGCATGCACAGCCAGGGATCGCCTGTGCTAACCAGTAAGAAACACTGAAGAAGGGTGTCTACTTTAATGCCACCCAGAACCTGTATGTCAGCAACTGAGCTGCAGACACATAATGATTAAATAATGCTTGAGTTGGGGTGCAAAAGTTCTAAATTTGAACCTAAAGAAACCTAAACTGGACTGTATTCAAACAGCCTAATATAAAAGGATAATTCACACTTTATGACTACTTCTCTCTATTGATTGCATGGGGAATCACACCTGGCAACCACAGAAACAGATGATTCGAGATGGCATGTACATTAGTATTTGTGAGTTCATTAGCAGCATGATTTTGAAGCAAATCCCCCAATAGTGTTTACTTAACTGCCCATGTGTTTGGTATGCAGTAACTCAGTTCTTTTCAGAGGAAACTAAGTCGGAAATGGCTTGAAGTGCACACCAAACACATTGCGAATCCCTATAAAGGTCTAATCCACTGTTTGGTCCTCTGGATAGTTTCAAATCACACGTGTGATGAAGATGTTAAATTCAGGTCACTACAGTAAACCTCATCTAGGTTAAACCTCCAAGACACATACAGTGTAAATGAAAAAAGATGACTCAGCATTGACTGTTTTGTTCTGCTAGTGTAATCCTGTTGCTCCAAAAAAACGTTTTGTTGCAAACTTAGCTCCAGTCCCCTTGACTCTCTTGAGCTATGTTGCCATAGAAGGATAAAAATGAAATATGTCAGACTTCGTAGGTCGTCTAACTACATTCTCTAAATCCTTATTTTTTAATTTAATCTGTAATGACTAACATTCAAGAGGATATTGCTCACAGATACTGTAAACTGCAGTGATATTCAGGGCATTAGCTAATAAGGTGAGCAGGGGAAAAGAGGGCAGATTCTTTTGGTTTGTTCCTACTGAAAAAGGAGAAAAAAATACCAGAAACCAAGCTCTACATAGTCTAAATCCTCCTGTTTTTTCTTCCTAAATGTGGGGTTTCATTTTTTTGCTGCAAGCATTTCACCCATGACTTGATAAGTAAAAAAAAGTTTGTGTCTTTTTATAAATTATTTGGTGCATAAAGTGCTTTCCTAATCAAAGGTAAAAATAACAAGAAAAGTCTCATTTTCAGATACCTTCTAACAAAACCTAAAGAAAAAAAAAGAAATCCAGGGGAGAGCTCCTCTCTAGCATGTCCAGACTTCAGTTTTCCCTATGGTAAATAATGAGTCATCAAAACTTTAGCTGAAAGATTTCCAAATGTTGTCTAAGTAGACAGAGGTCATTCAAATATTATCCATATACAATGTCCTGTGTGGCCCAAGAGTGCCATAACAACTAGGACAGAAGGACAGCCTATTTTTCCTGACCACTCTTTTGCTCGGCAATTGGGAACACAAATTAGTGCGAATTTTTAACAGTAGCTCTTATAATGTGCACATCTGTTTAATTGGTCTGAACTAAGGCTGTTGTGAGTTTGTGGAGACTCTTGAAGTATTCTTTATACTGCAGCAACTTTCAGGCACTTCACATCTGAGCTTTATTCAAACCTGCACCTGTGGTATATTACCACCCACTTCAATTCCTCTTGTTTTTCAGTTATGTTAGAAAGATAATAAGACTCTTTACACTTTTAAAGGCTCTAAAATGTTTTGAGGTGTTTGTATTTTCCCTTTTTATATTATTTTTATTGTTTATTGCTTTCAGACTGTCCTCTCAACACTGTACTATACAGCAAAAAAACCCTGAAGTGATGTGCTTTGAACAGCTTATACAGTAAATGAGGCAGAGAGATCAGCAGGGATGGTACTACAGGAGAATGAATAGCTACAACTTCTTGTATGAATTGTTGTGTTAATGCTGAATTTCTCCCCAGGATTGGATTTGACCCTTTTAATGGTCAGGTTGGCTGTGTTTTTAGGTATCTGCCGTTGTAGTTGGAGTCTAAGGTCAGCCACGGGTCTCTCTATAACTTCATCTAGCAAAGCTTGGCTAGTTTAAATGTTTGTCATCCTAGTCACAGGGAGGGTCTTGCTGCTTGTTTCCATTGCCCAGGCATTCTGCACTTCTCCATTTTTTGTTATGAGTATAGGGATGACCATTGCAGCAAATCCTAGGGGAAAAAAGCCAGCCTGGCAGGATTGCTTTCAGATAATACCTGGATTTTGACTGTCAGCTCAGGGCTAGGTCTTGTCTTCTGATGATATTGAGAGAGGTGCTGTTTCATTTTAACATACTGCCCTGCTGAGTCTTGACATGTTTCCTCCCAGAAATGTATTTGGTCTCCTTATCCAGTCTCCTTTAACAATCTCCTGTGGAAATACACTGCCCAGCAACCACAACAAAATTAAAAATCAATTTTATTTACTTTTTTCTTATTATCCCATAGTATTCACATGCCATTCATACCAGTCGCATAAATGGCTTACTAACCTTTACTTGCCCTACGTTTGAGCATAGCCCTGGCTTTGCTTCTTTGCCGTTTGGGTCAGCAGGCAGTTAGTGATTTCTCTCAATGCCTGTTGTAGCCCAGCTGTCTCCTGCCCTTTGGCGTGCACACACTTCACCGCTCCTCCCCAGAGCTTCCACAGGCCACCGTGCCCTGGGCAGTGCTTCTCTTTCAATTGACCACGCTGCTTGGGGAGTCGTGTCAGAGCTTCAAAAAGCTTCCCACAGCTTTATCATAGCGACGCTACTGCTTGGCTTGGCTTTCTCCAACCGGCTGCTTCACAGCTCCATTTCTGCAGCTGTCCATGCCCTACTGAGGCACAGCTTGCAGCCTTCTCTTCCTCTAGGTCGTCTGCTTTGTGATACTGCTCCCAGCTGTGTTTTTCTTCTTCTGACGGCTGAGGTCACAGGAAAAAGCATTCTTTTTAGATGCGGTTGTATCTAAATGCCTCCAACTGAACACAGTTAGCCCCTCTGAAAATACAGTGTGCAAGTAATTGAAATTCTGCTTCATTCTTTGAAATAATTGTGCAAAAATTAAGTTACAGTGCAGCTCTTCTACCGTTGCAGGGAGAAAACACCCTGAACAAAACTCTCGCATAAGGCATGAAGTCTGACAGTCGGCAGTGATCCCAGGATGGAATCTAAAAAAAGCAGTTTTCTTCTGCCTTTGTGTTAAAAGCCTAGGCACTATTTAAGACAGTAGGATTTACGTTAGGATTTTTAATTTTCCCTTGTTTCTGCTACATGCTTAAAGGCAGTCTGCATTCACTTTCACTCCTTATGGAATTAAATTTAATAATTTAAATACTGATCAGTAGCAAAGCATTTGTGTATAAAATGAGCATATTTGCTCTCGAATATTTGTCACAGGTGGATGAATGTGGCTTTGTAGCATGGAATTTTAAGTTGTCTTTGACCTAGTTGGCCTATGGCCCAGTTCATTTTGAGTACGGCTAGACTAAACTTTTGGTTTATTAAAACAAACAAACACAACCCAGAATAAAATATTTTAGTTATTTCTATTGAGATCTCCTCTCCTCTCTATAATGTGCCACATCACATATGTGCAGTAATGTTATAAATTCATGTACCACGATACGTGCTGTGGTGTGACCACATAGTGGACATAGTATTTCCCTTCAATTTCAAATCAAGGATTAGATTTATGCTGTTTCCTGGATTACTGCTAAATAAAACTACAGCTAAGATATGCTTTTTAGAATTACATGTGACAGTCCTTACTGTTAAATTTTTAACATCTTCCCTGGCATGGCTTTGGCCTCTGCCAACTAGCAAGCACTCTTGCAGGAGATGCAAGGCATGACTGAGGGTAGGCAGTCTGGACAAAGGCAATGTGCTTTCTTTTATCTGACACAGATCTCCAGCACCAGCAGACTTTGTACCTTCAAACACTCGTGACTGTCCATGTGAAATAGCTATAAAAACACCATTTGAATGGGTTGTCCGCAGCTTTCAAAACATTTCAGATCCTTTAAAATGGAAAAAAAACCCAACCAAACAAAACCAAACCCACAAAGAATGCTCTCTTCCCATGCTAGTAGAAGTTTACTGTCAGGTACTTGTCACTGTGGATGAGAGTAATGTGACACAAAGGTATGAGTGATACTGTCATGAACAAGTTGTTATAGAGACAGAATATTATCAAGAAATAAATTAAAAAGTAAACAGATACTAATTTTACCTGTATTTTTCCTTTCCGAGGATATTTAATCACAGTCAATTGTATGTTAAAAATATTGTAATTAATGGAAGTTAATATCCTATAAGAAGGGAGTTCACGCACAAGTAAGGTGCGGGCTGAAGGATAAAGAACTATTGTGCAAGTCACAGTAATCCCTCTTGCCTTGCAATTGGAAACCTGGCCAAAGAGGTTGTGAACAAGAAACTACTTGTCTTATATGTAATTTATATTGGTTTGTTACTTGGTTTTATTTAATCTGGCAACAAACCACTTCTCTTATGAAAGGAAATGTTTGGGATTTATTTATTATTACTCCTCATCTGCCTACAATTATTGCTGTAAAAGTCTGAGGACAGCACTTGCTTTACATCTCTTTGGCAAGCCCAGCAATTACTAGTTACTTGTGTTCTTAAACTCAGGGGCTACATTGGGCATCCTGCTTGGCTGTGGAGCTCATGGTCTCCATATCTTCATAACCCATCACCTTGTACAATTATTCATATCAGTATAAAGTTGTAGAAAAGTATCAGAGGTTCTTCTATACATTTTGTTGTGGCTGAATTAACAATCTGAGGTGGAAGAAAACTGCATTTGATCCATAGTAAGAAAACTTATAGTAGATTATAATTAGTGTGTTCTATTTTAAGACTCAAAACCAAACAAGACTCAAAAGCAGAGAAAACAAAGCTAAATTAAATACCTAGCCAAACCACTGTTATGTTGATTTCAAAGACGGATAATTATAGCAGTAATATATTTAGAAGGTTTTTGTTCATCATTTTTTTCCATCCACATGTGAAGGCACTGCACAAATCATGGTTCTATACAGTATTTTTTGTTATCATTTTACCAGCTGGGAAATGACACAGAATAGTAAAAAGGACTTGCTTTTGTTACACAACCTCTGAGTTATAGTTGTCAGCTGCCTCTTCCAGATCTAGTACAGAACTGCTGCTTGCTCTACTATTCCTTGTTTTACTTGTGCAGTTATTCTTGCAGAAGTACAAGGTTTTCATTTGTACATGTGAAACTTCATCCTATGTTTTGAACCCTTTCTACAATATTTCAGAGTAGGTGAAATTCTAACCTGGCAGCCCTTCCCAATTTGACTTATCATGTTTCATGTAATGTAATATTTATAGTCTCTACCCAATCATCTAACGAAAATAATGAATAATACCAGACCTACCTTAGACCCCATTTGACATGTCTGTCTGGTTGGAAACATGGACCACTGATAACTACTCTGAGTATTGTTCTCCCAACACCTGTGCATTCACTTTATGGTAGATTCTTTTCTAAAGTATGTTTTGTCTGTTCTTATGAATGTATCATCTGTAACAGTGTAAAGTCTGGCACAGTAATGTATGACATCTGCTGTTTCTCTCCAGTCCACAAGACTTCCTACCCTATCATAAAAGTAAATCAGCTTGTTCGGACATGATATACATTTGACAAGACCACCCTGGATGCTATTCACTTCCTTGTGGTCTTTTAGTAACTTATTTTTTTTTCTCTGATGAAAAGTTCCTGACTTTTTCCAGGACCTGAAGTTAAGATAACTGCTCTATGATTTCCTGGACTACCGGTCTTTGGCATTTTCTTCTCTCTTCCACAATTTCATGGGAAAAATTATTACTAATGGCTCTGAAATGACTTCAGTCAGTCATCTAAGTATACTAGAATGAATATCCTCAGGTCATCCCATTATGAAATGATTCAGTTTATCAAAGCTTTGAATTTGTTCTTTTCTTATTTTACCCTGAATTGTCACCCTACTTTAGCTTCATATAATGCATAAGAGGCACAATATGGGTGAAAGAACACACTTCTGAAGGCTAGATTCTGCCAAATTTAAATATGCTTATTTTTTTTACCCATGGAACATTGTTGCTTAATTCAGTGCAACTTCTTGCAGACTAAGGGAAACACCTCTGAGAGAGATGGAGGGACAAGGACAGTGGCACAGATGGCACACACAGAGGTGTACCAAGCCAAGCACATCTATACAGGAGGAGTCAATTGCGTGCATGGATATAGAGATACACACTTGAAAGAGTGGGGAGAAAAAGTGATCACATACACAAGAACATAAAAACCCGGGTGGAAGGACAGAACAGTGTGTGCAAATCTGCATGACTATAGCTTACTTTGTGCTGTCTGGCTAGTTTGTACTACTGAGTATTTACAGAACTACCAATAATGGCACAATTTCTTTGAACCTCACCCTCAGAGAGACAGAAGCTTAATCTTACCTGAATTTAGGCATTTTTTAATGCAAACATTCATCCTTAACACAGTCCTTTTAAGCTTTCTTTTAGGCAGCAGGGGGAAATAATTATGGTGCTGATGACGTGCTTCTGCTTTAGCCATCTATGTTAGAGCGAGATGAATCATGTTCTAAAACTCTCTATTGACTATAAAGGGAGCATAGACAACTGATTTGGATAAGGATATCCATAGTTCATCAGATTAATCCCAGTTATTGCTAAAGTTCTGTTGTTGCTAATGGTTCCATCAAGCCTCACATTCCTCTTGCATACACCAAATGTCCATCTAAACACAGTGCACTTTTAGTGTTAGCTTCAAGGAAAGGCAGACTGAGGCTTCCTGTCCTGAGCAACCGGTGGTCAAGTAGAGGACAAATCTGCTCCTCCATCTATAGGAGAGGATTAAAGGCCTGTGCTTCTTATTTGCTCGAAACACACACACTCACACGTGTACACACACCTGCATGCACATCTCTGTGTATATGTATATGCATACTTCTTAATTATGTTTAAAGAAATACTTTTCTCACATACGCATACCTATACACTGCTCCTAGCAGTGGAGAGGAAGCCCTCACTTTCCCTTTTTATGCATAAGAGCTTCTGCTTCCATCAAGCCTCCTGTCAGCACAACTGAAAAGAGTGTAAGTAAACCTCAGCTTCAGAAGTCACAACTATTTTCTCCTACTTTGACTTTTTCCATACTGTCAGATGTTCCTCACTTCATTTTGCACAGATTCAATATCCTTGAAGTTTTACTTGGAATTTCCAGTTTTCAACATAGATTCAGGCTTAGTCAAATCCCTTCCGAAACAAACATAGTAAACAATCACATTAATGTTTCTTGGAGGGAAATTTCCCTCATTACCCACTTTCCTCAATTTCTTCATATTCAACCAAAACTTGGACCTGATTAATCTTATAATATCATAGGTTTTGATGAAATTTTCTACTAGTTACAAACATGGAATCTAATAAAATATTCCTAGTGTCTGTTCTGTTATAGATCTTTCATATAGCTCTTGTAACATCGTATGACTTTGAAATAGATTCAATTTGCCTCTTTCTTCAAATAAGCTTAAAAATATGAAAAAATACATTTGTTGCTTGTGTCATTAGACACATTCTGTAAGTCCTATTAAACCAGTCAAGGGAAGATACCTCAAAATCAAATAATACCTGCTCTTCAAATTCACTAACTAGCAACAGAATTGCAGAGCTTCCCTCACTTCAGTTTTAAAGTCTAACATGAAAGATCTCTTTAAAAAAGTATTCCTGACACCAACAAAATCTACTTCATATCAACATGCTTTTAATAACATTAAGTGAAACCTTCTCCATGTTCAACTTCAATGCATTAGAATCAAGAATAATGCCACTTTTAATTAAACTAGGTATTGCAAAGGATCTGTGGCCTCTTACATTTATCCTTATAATCTTATTTCATATTTTACCCACTGAAGTATGTTTATTAATAGTGCCACAGAGATTTTGGCAGCAGGGCTTCTTAGATCTTCTAATAACCTTTTGAGCCTAAGATTGCTTCCTTTCATACTTAACCAAATCCTCTACCTTTAAGGAATGTTTCACTTTATTCGAAGCCTTTCTTTCTTCTTTGACTACCCTTTAATAATTCTTCTGCTAAAAAGTACTGATGAATTGCTCTGCTCCCCGTGCAATCTAGAAATAGCCAAAACAGGCCACAGACATACCCAGAGAAAAAGCTTCTTTGTATTGTCAGTGACAGTTTCCATAAATTCCTTAAAAGAGAGAGAATAAAAGAAGATCCAGACAACCTTTTGAACTCTATCTTTTCTCTACCGCTCTATCAATTTAGAAGGCAGCTGTAGATGAATAAACATTGGAAAATGGTCACTCCACCTCCAGTAAAATCAATTTTATACTGTAAAGTAATATTTACTCCCAAGTTTCTGCAAGTTTATGTCTTGTTGATGCTTGAGTGTCTAGCAGTAAAACTGTTAAAACTACTCCCTACACACCATTTCAAGTGGATCATATTATAATAATCTATTATTTTTTCTCTTCAAAACCTTTTTCCTGTGGATAGTTTTGCTCACAGCCAAGAATTTGTGTATTAACTTCTTATCATAGTTACCAGTTATGAAATGTTTTTATATGTTTAGAGCTAAGTTTATCCTGTGTGTAAATGACATTTTGTTGGTAAGAATTTGTCCTCTTAATAGACAGGTTCTCAATTTAAGTTTGTTTCAATGTTGTCATACTATAACCTCAGTAATTTTTAATCTTCCATAATGAACAACATGATCAATAGATATATTTGTAGCAACTACTGAAAGTATTAACTTATCAGTTTCAATTTATTTATACCAATACATTTATTAAAAGTACTAAAATGCTGTTAAAGTCCTAGTCACTCATTTCTGACTATAGCAATTCTAGGTTTAGATTCCACATCCAGACTTTCCATTCCCACTTCCATTGCCCAAACCAGTCAACACCAATTGTAATGCTCTTCACTCGCTTGCATTTTTGATGAATAGTGGCCAGGTTCTCTCTCAGCACTTCTCTAGACCGTATAAATCCTGCCCCTTCCTGACCCCAGGAAGAAGCAAAGACAACAGCAGTGGTCCGGTATGTCCTCTCTCTTCTAGAGGTGTGCTCTGTCCCACCTCTGGGCAATTCATGGCAGGAGGAAGTGTTCTTGCATTTTGTACCTCTAAGTCTTCACACAAGAAAATGGAGACTGAAGATAAAACTAATCACTTGTGTGCTTCAGAAAGTCCATGATGCTACTATTACAGGAAAAAAGACAAAGAGAGAAAAAGAGAGAGGGAGGAGAGAGAGAAAGAAAGGGAGAAAGAAAGGGAGAAATAAATAGAAAATGAGACAGCAAGGGAGAAAGAGAGGAAAGAAAGAATGAAAGAAAGAGAGAGAAAGAAAATACAAACCAAAAAATGATTCAAGACTATAATTCCTAAGTAATGATAAATGGTGGAATGAGTTAAAGATTTCTTTCCTTTCCTTTTGCACAGGCAATCCTTAGGTGGAAGAGAGCCAGCATACCTGTGTTTCACCACCCTGTTACCATCCTCCCCTGTAGGAACGAAAGGAGCATCTGAGATGTATTTCCTGGGCAAGCAGAAGGATCCCTTAGTGTCTTAGAGTGCCAATGTAAATAAATGTTCAGGTGACCTAAACTGATGAACAGCCCAACTTCTTGTTCACCCCAAAGCATACTATCATAAAGTTTATTTAAAAATGTTTGTCTTCCCGTGCGACCCTGCTGTAGACCACAAAGACTACAGCATTCAAAATGTAAAACCTTTAAGACCACCACCCTCAGAATACATTAACACAGCAAATGGGGCTCTCTGTATTCTTGAAAGCAGTACAGAGAAGGAATGCTTTCTACAAAATGCCAGTCTAAAATCTGTTAAGCATTATAATCTCAAACAATGAAATTAAGAACTCCAATGAACAAAACAGGGGGGTTGGAACTAGATGATCTTTAAGGTTCCTTCCAACTCTAACCATTTTATGACTCTATGATTCTATGAGCAACCTGGTCTGATTTCAAAGCTGGCCCTGCTTTGAGCACTGCTTTGGACTAGAAGACATCCAAACGTCCCTTTCAACATAAATTATTCTATGATTCCATGATTCTGTAAACTACACAATTATATACTAATATGCAGAAATGTCTTGCACTAACCATAGCTTAAAAACATCATCTCTGTTTTTTATATCCTTAAATCTCTATTATGGCTCATACAGCTACTCTCTGTTTTACAGTGACATCACAAATCATCTTTCCTCTTCTTTCGAACCCAACCTTGCACTGACTTCTGGGGGGACAAGGAAAAGAAATAAAACTTACATCAAAAGAATACAAAACAGAAGTGTGTTGCATGAAGTGGGAATCTCCGTCTTCTCTCTTTTGGGGGTTTAAAAATATCAGTCTGCTTCTCCGACATAGACAAACTGAGTGAATTTTCCATTCTCTCAAAATTATTTCTGGGCTCATGTGGTGTGATATGTCTCCTGTGTATCTTAATGGCTTTTCTCATGAGGCATAACATTGAGGTCTTGGCTTTAGCTAAAGTGGAAGAGACACTTATTCCAAACAACTGAGTAATGACTCCCTGAAGGAATCGTTCAAGGATAATTTCAGCATGAACCCACCTGTTGGTCATGTTGTGTATGTTTCTGAGCTCACCAGCCATGAACACCTCTGTTTCTGTAGCTGATATCTCCTTAAGTAAATGCAGATAGGTTTGGTGGTTTGTTGTTTTTTTTTTTTAAGTTTTGTAACAAGACATGCTAAATAAACAAGATCTCAGAATATAGCTAATTTTAGGCCATTAAAAAGTGCATTTGTTTTTATGCCAGTAATACAGTCATATCTTTTACAGGAAATTGGATTCTTGTTCCCTTGAACTTTCTTTACCACTTATTAGTTGAAATCCTCATTCTCAGAGTAGCTGTGTAACAGCAGAGTCTGGAAAGGTTCAGATACACACTCAGGATTTTTAGCTGTAGCTTCTGGGGAGTAAAACAGGGAATGGAAAAACATCCTGAAGTATGTTTTAAATAGAAAAAGGTTTTCAAAGATAAGAAAGGAGAGTGCAGAAGTCACAAAAATATTATGTCTGCCACCAGCTGCTCAGATGTCTTAAAATCTCTGGAGCTTTTAGCTTCAGGACTTGGTAAAGCCAGCCCAGTCTCAAGTTATTGCTACTAGATACAGGAAGGCACTATTACCCAGCTTCAGGACACAGAGAGTCAAGGATCAGCTCCTGTCTGAGGCACTGATCTGCTGTGTCGCTTTCCAGCTTTTTGTGTCTCTATAAACCTTCCAACCCTTTGTCCTTTTTTACTGTAAGCTTGTCAGTGTCAAGATGATAACCTGCTGTCGTTCTTCCCAGTGCCTGGCATAGAGGGTACTGATTTCAGCTGGGATTTTTAGGCACCACTCTAATACAAATGACAGTATTACTGCTTTGTGAATATGTTCCACATGTGTAGAAATGTCCTGATCCAGCTTTTTTATGCTACTGCTCCAGTATCAGTTGAGCAAGGTCGGAGTGTAGAGCAGAAGATAATAGGAGTTAAAAAACTACTCAGGAAACAAGCAGTGGGCATACGATATACCCTAACTGTCATATCATGCTGGCTTAGGACGAGAGAATGAAGAGCTTGAATTCAGTTCAGGAGGTGATAGAGGAACCAGTAGAGGCGACATCAGAGTGAATGGATGCAAAAATATTATCATAAAAGGTAAGTGATTTTTTGCAGCAAAATAAAATGACGACTTTCCATGCACATACCATTGACAAATGCCAAAGCCATTTGTTACGGCGTGTAGCATTAACGGGGCAAAAAAATTTTGTTTGGCCTTAATATTTGTAGTGTGCAAGTAAGAAATGTTAGACAAGATTCTGATGGTGAGACAAATCTCCAGGAAGGAAAAAACTGGCTGTATTTCTGGATTCCTCCCCTTCTTATGAGCTTTATATTCCATGTGAAACAATGAACATGCAGATTTGATTATTCGTACGACAGTTGAGTGGATTTAACAGTAACATGACACCAACATTACAGTCTTAAAACCTTTAATGAGTGACTTCACAGTATAATAAGCCTGTGAATTAACGAGTCATCCTTACTTTTAATTTCTGCAGTAAGGGTAACTGAGAACAACTTCTACAAATTACTGATATCTTGTCAGCCTGTCAGGACTTGTCTGCATGGGAAATTAGTTCTCAGGAAGTCCAGGTGATAATTTACTGGAAACTAGCTATGCTGAGCTAGTCTCTGCACCTGTGCCTGGGTTCTTGTCCAGTGTGCAACGTGTAAGGTACGTCTGCTTTTGTAGAAGAATAAGGTAATTCACAGAGAAATCCATCATACTATGCTAGTTTAGAAAATGGGAATGAGAAGATAGACCAAACTAGCCAGAAGGAGTGAGCTGCAGTCTGGAAACCGTGCAATTGTTTTAGACATAAAGTGCATTCATTTACTAGGAAAGCTTTTTAGCTTAGCCATAACCCTGCACTAACACCTCTCTTTAACATTTGGAATGGAATTGGCTTGTTTGTAGCCAGTACAGATTATGGACAAAAACATAAATCTTCACCTGTATCAGTCCTTGTAGATGTACCCTCAGAGTTCATTAAGGGCAATCACAGGACGCAGGGAAAAGGAAAGGTAACAAGACAGAGTAGTAAAATACTACAAAATCATACCTAGTTGTATAAGACAAATCCAAATTTATTCTTAAATACAACAGTCCAAAGTCTATGCTTACTGTTGCAGCTGTTGTTTGTTGTAGCAGTTAAGTGTTTAAATGCTGCTTTATCATTGTTACACGAGATGAATTCATAAACTGTTTAGCCACAGGCATCAGTTCATCCAGCAATCTAGTAATATTAAATCATCATATTTAACTCTTCTGATAAATTAGAGAAAAAAATATAAAATAAATGTACTTTTTTTTCAACTCTGAGGAAAACGGCTAAAGACATGTATGGACTAAAACTCATTTATAATTTCATAATGCAGATTTAGGATCAAACTCATGTTTTAACTCAGTGAAAACACTGTTATTTTGATGTCCTGTTGTCTTTGATACTTGGGAAATGAGATTCAGAAGACAAGGAACTGAGACATTTACACTGATTGAAAAAAAGGCAGAAACTGCAAAACAAGAATAAAGCACAAGCAATTGGAAGAATCTAAATGACAAACACAAAAGAAAATGCAAACATGAAATCTACTCAGCTTTTTTATAAAGACCTGTGTAGAAGGGATTTATTTTAATAGTATATTGCTACATGCAAAGAAGTTATGTATTGGTTAATAGAAAATTGCTTCTTGTCGTTCAGAGGTCATCTTGGGCAAAGTGATCACGAAATGGTAGAGTTTTCAATTCTTGGAAAATCAAGGCAGGGACCCAGCAGAACTGCCACCTTGGACTTCTGAAGGACAGACTTTAGCCTGTTTAGGAGCATGGTTGAGAATGTCTCTTGGTAGACAGTCCTGAAGGGCAAAGGTGCCCAGGAAGGCTGGTCATACTTTAAGCAGGAACTCTTAAAAGCACAGGAGAAGGCCATCCCCATGTCCAGAAAAACAAGCCGACAGGGAAGAAGACCAGCCTGGCTAAATAGAGAGCTTTGGCTGGACCTCAGGAACAAAAGGAAAGTTTACATTCTTTGGAAAAGGGGGTTGGCAACTTATGAGGAATACCAAGATGTAGTGAAGCTATGCAGGGGGAAAATTAGAAGGGCCAAAGCCCAAGCAGAACTCAGCTTGGCCACTGCAGTTAAAGATAATAAGAAGAGGTTCTTTCAGTATATCAATAGAAAAAGGAAGACTAGGGAAAATGTAGGCCCACTGACGAATGAGATGGGCACCCTAGTGGTGGAAGACACAGAGAAGGCAGAGTTACTGAATGCCTTCCTTGCTTC
>VFFE01007706.1:4900036-5224049 GCA_008921705.1 Burhinus oedicnemus
GGAAGAGTGTGGCCAGTAGGTCGAGGGAGGTCATTCTCCCCCTCCACTCGGCACTGGTGAGGCCACAACTGGAATACTGTGTCCAGTTCTGGGCTCCCCAGCTCAAGCGGGACAGGGAACTACTGGGGAGAGTCCAGCATAGGGCAACAAAGATGACTGGGGGATTGGAGCACCTCCCTTATGAGGAAAGGCTGAGAGAGCTGGGACTCTTGAGCCTGCAGAAGAGAAGGCTGAGGGGAGACCTTATTCTTGCTTCTAAGTATCTGAAGGGTGGGTTGAAGGAGGATGGAGGCAGACTCTTTTCAGTGGTTCCCAGTGACAGGACGAGGGGCAACAGGCACAAGTTGGAACACAGGAAGTTCCATTCAAACCTAAGAAAACACTTCTTTATGGTGAGGGTGACAGAGCAGTGGACCAGGCTGCCCAGGGAGGTTGTGGAATCCCCTTCTCTGGAGATTTTCAAGACCCACCTGGATGCAGTCCTGAGTAATGTGCTGTAGGCATTCCTGCATCAGCAGGGGAGTTGGACTAGATGATCTCTAGAGGTCCCTTCCAACTCTAAAAATTCCATGATTCCATGATTCTATGATCCATCTTATAAATGTATAAGAGCCAGAAAATCAGATAATCTACTGATTCAGGATCCTTCAGATTCATACCTACAAAAAGAACTCCCAAAACAAAAATGACATGCAACAACATAAATGTTATTAATCTCTGGGGTCAAAAACTGGCAGAGAGGAAAGAGGCAAAGCTCTTCATAGATCAGCCTGTGTGCTTGCAATTAGAAATTTGGAGGAAAAACCAAAAGAAAATCCATAGTGATGATTGTTTGGTATCACAGGTGTTTGCATTTCTGTGGTGAGTAAAGAGATTGCTACATAGTGGGTATATGTTTGTACACACAACCAAGAAAAAGAAAACCTGTTACATAAACTTATGTAAGTTGCTCAGGATGCTATTATTAGAGCAAGCGTGGGACTTCCGGTAATTCAGCTCCACTGCCTTATCCATAGAATTGTAGAATGGTTTAGGTTGGAAAGGACCTTAAAGATCGTCTAGTTTCAACCCCGCTGCCGTGGGCAAGGACACCTCCCACTAGACCTGGTTGCTCAAAGCCTCATCCAACCTGGCCTTGAACACTTCCAGGGATGGGGCCTCCACAAATTCCCTGGGCAACCTGTTCCAGTGCCTCACCACCCTCACAGTGAAAAATCTCTTCCTGAGATCTAATCTAAATCTCCCCTCATCCAGTTTGAAACCATTACCCCTCATCCTATCACTACATGCCCTTGTAAAAAGTTCCTTTCCAGATTTCTTGTAGGCCCCCTTTCAGATACTGGCAGGCTGCTGTAAGGTCTGCCCGGAGCCTTCTCTTCTCCAGGCTGAACAACCCCAACTCTCTCAGCCTGTCCTCATAGCAGAGGTGCTCCAGCCCTCTGATCACTTTCATGGCCCTCCTCTGGGCCCACTCCAACAGATCCTAAATAATTCTAGATAATGGCTGGGGGTTTGAAATAAAAGAATACAGAATCATAATGGAGTTTTCAGAAATCAGAGTGGCTTTAAGTGAGACGTTCCTGCCAAGGCTCATATATTTTTGGTGGCACTTAGCGCAGGCTGCCTGTGCCTCAAGTACCAGGCATCTCATTGAAAGAAATACATGGCTTTCATGTGATAAGACTAACTGTTGGAAGTTAGTTATTTTTTCTCCTTATTTTTCTTTTGCTGATAACTCAGCAAATACAGAAATTACACTAAGAGAACAACAAAACACTTTGCTTCCCTAAAAGCATGGATGAGCTGCATAAGTAACTACAGTTGGGTTTTTCTTTAATTACTCCATTGCCTAACAAAGATGTAAGATAATGAGATATTACCCTTCCTATGGTAAATTGTATAGAGTAGCTTTTCTACTGTAGTTTTCATTAGTCCTGTAGATACTAACCACATGTATAGAAATAGATTCTTATTTTAGTCTGTATTACTATTCTGTTCCTTTAAAGGAATTTGTCTGTGTTTACAATATCTTATTTATTTGGAAATTACTGTAATGCATGTAGTGAAATAAGTACTTTTAGAGGGAGACTGGAAATTATTATCTACATGTGTATGTATGAATCTGTGTACACAGTGCTTCTAAAATTAAAGTAAATAGCATATTTGTGATTAGAATTTTGATGCTAGGTACTGGTGTGTGCTCAAACTGTACTAGGGAGAATCTCTTTTACCTAACACTCTCATTTTCTAGCTCTGTGAGGTTTTCTAGCCCATCTGCTTTTAGGGTGATTTTTGCTCTGAAGCTCTCAGGTTTATATCTCATCTAAAAATCATTTGACTCTATCTAGTGGAATCATGAATGTTCTCATTATCTGTATAAATACTGAATGCAATTCAAAACCCGCGATGCTTCTGGCCTCAGCGATTTAAAACCATAACACAATTAGAGAAAGTTACTCACTTTCTTTGAAATAATTTATGAGCTGGGTATTTGTTGAGTACGGTGGGTTATTTAGACACAATCATTTCCATTTTTTTTGCACTCAGGTGGCAATGTTTTGGTGGTAATTTTATTCTGTGTAGTTCGTTATTGAATGTCTTTACTTACTTTTGATACATTATTTTTACTCCAGGGTACTTATTTTTCTTCAGACTTTTTTATTAATTATTTATTGTTTTATAGTAGCATTGTTAGAATTACATTAATTAAATTCTATGGTTCTTGTAATAAATTTAAAGTTTTATAATAGGAAGAGGCAACACATAGCAGTAAAGAATACTGCTGGACTAGGAGAGTTAAAATTAAACTGGAAGTACATTGTTCCTTAGTGTCTAATCTGCTAAATCTTTAATGTTTTTCCAGACAGCTTGGTTAAAACTTAATCCATTAAAAAGCAGTGTAATTCAGAAACTTATAATTAGACAGGCTAATAGTGTTAGTATACTTATTAAGTTTATTTCTCGCGGCTAGTGTGTTTGAAGTTCCATTTACTTCTAGAACAGAATCTAGGATAAGAATGCAAAGATCAATAACTGATAGATTTACAATTTGCAACAATAATTGATTGGAAAAGAGGACTATAAATAGACTTATGCTGCTGTTAAATACTACCAAAACATTAATAAAATTGATCACAACTTCGCAGCTCCCAATTCCCTTCCATAATTAAACCTTTTGAGACACATGCTCATGCTTTCTATCAGTGGGCACAGATAAAAAACCCAGAGAAGGAAAACAGTACCTTGTTTTGATTTCTTAGCTAAATGATTGCTTCATTCACTACAGGAATGTGGAGTTTCAGGACCAGCTGAAGAAATGCTGCGCTGGGAATTACTTTCTAAGGCTCTCCTCCCTTAGAGACACTGTTGCAGTAAGTTGTCTCCCAGGGATTTCTCCCCATTACATTTGGTTCAGTTCTTGTGTCTGCAAATGTGTGAAAGCTTACGTGTAAGGCCAAGGTATGGCTGTGTAATCTCCTGAATGTGTCAGTGTCTAAGCAGCTTTAGCAGCATAGAAGCATGTCTATGCCTTCTCCTACAAACCAGAGTAACTCATGCAGCAGCTCAATCAAGCAGCAGCAGCAGTGTGGCTCTGCTAGCACGATGCTGTGCCTGAGTGGGTAAACCCTACCCCTTACCTGCTGTCGGAGTTGTAGTTAGTGCATTTATAAATTTGCTGACCAGTGTAGCCAGAACAAATTTGTGTCTCTCTAAAAAAGGCCCAATAGATACAACCTTAATCTTACTGAAAGCATTTGGGCTATAGGAGCTCTGGAGATTACATCAACTTTTCAAAGTAAGATGTATGCTCCTGTATTAGCTGAGTATGGTGGAACAGATTTGTGACCTTGTTAGTAGCACTTGAGTTCAAATCCAGTTATGTGATGGTAGATGTTGTTTTTAATGGTTATGTCTGTTTTAGTTTGAGATTTGACTGTGTAAGCTTATTTTAGGAGCCTCAATTAACTAGTTGATAGCAAAGAATGATATTTTTCTCTCCTCAAGTGTGGCTACAGGGCACAATGAATGCAACTATGTTATTCCAATGAAGAATACATGTCTACATGTTTTGAAATCAATGATTCTTGGTAAAAGCATAACTGGTGTATTTTAATTAGCATTGCAACAGCTACAAGTAGTGTCTGTATTCAAAAGGCCTTAATATGTCTTTTGAATTAAGACCATGCTAAACCTGAAAGCTAGATGCTTGATATCAAAAGTATGTTTAATACTTTGAATAATAAAGATAAGTTGATAAATTTTGGAGACCTGAACTCTGTAAGAGCATATAGTACAAGGTTTTGGAAAGAAATTAGTTTATAAAATCACTTTGGAGACAATTTCACTGAGATGAGAAGACTTCAGTGGTTGGATCTCAAGACACATATATATATATGTATACACACGTATATATAATGGAAAACAAAGTTCTGACAATTTGATGGGAGTTTTTTGAAAGGACAGATTTTAATTTTTCATTTTTAAATGGTTTTCTCTTTCAAATGACTTTTCATTTCATAGGTTATATTTTGTATTGTTGATATAACACGCTATATTTCCAGCTTAAAGCAGAGCTGTAATGTAATGTAATCACCTGCAATGATCCACTATATCAAATTTTCTTCTTGGAAAATGAGGAATTTTGGACTTTAAAGATTTTCCTGTCTGGAAAAAATAAAGAAATATTTCAGGATCCTTTTCAAACTGGAATTTTCATTCTCTATGCCATTATCTAAGTCTGTCAGTTAATAATGGCCAACTGCTTCTGGCAGAAAATCTGTTTTGATGCTTACTAAAGAAGGTGATAGTGGGTACCTGATCCCAAAATGAAATGCCATGTTTGGTTGCATCATGTCATGTTAAACTGCATTATATTCAGCAATAAACAGGGTGCACTGTTATACAATATCAAGTGAAAGCTAGCAATAAGTGTTTTTCCCACCTCTCCCTACATTAGATTTCCATTAGATTTATGGTACTGTTGTAGTTAGAATAACTTCAGGAATCATCTGTTCCGATCCTTTTCTGAGTGGTAGATACAAAGCAGACAGCAAGCTGCCTGCCCGCAGTGCTCACATTATGATGACTATTCACTTTGAGAAGTCCAGCAGTCCCCTAGTGTATGTGTGCACTCAGCAGAGTCTCACTTCTTGTGGTCATCCACTTTGCATGACAATGTAACGTAGGCACATCTACTGTCTAGCCAAAGACACCTGTGAATTAGAAAGGCATACACATCTTTTATTAAAAACATCTCCTCTGCAAATATAGAAGATGATAATGATGACATCTGACGGCAACATCTGATTTTGATGTGGTCTTAGAACGTTAGGCTTTCCTATATTCTTAAGAAGGCTTCTTATTCTTTACAGATCACAATCTCATTCAGGAAGCTACCAGGATTTTATACAACAATCTGTTTAGAATCCATTGGATACAGTAAATAAAGATAACTCTGCTGACAGTTGAAAGTTATAAAGTTTCTTTTAAAAGCTTGCTATAAAACCTTAGGAAGAGGAAAAACCTTTAAACTTATTTCTCTTCTGCGTTTTTCTGTTGCTAGGATGAGAGTAACGGGAATTGACGGCAGAAAAGTATATATGACTGGGGCGTTATATGGGATTTGATTTTCTGTTTAATCCTGGCACTTTCTTCTATAGCTTTATCTGCAAGACTTGATTTTTCATTTTGTAATACAGTTTTGTAAAGAAAAAGTTTTGTAGAGATAATGAAGGATGGATTCTCAGACATACACTTCTGAGGAGACACCACTAGAAAAGAACCGGTGTAAACGACTAAAGGTATTACAAAGAATGTGCACTATTATGTCCTGCCAAACTAACTGAAAACTGAGGACACACATTATCTCAGGATGAAGCAATGGAAAAGAGTCTCCCTCTTTTTGTGGGCAGTACTCTGATGGGAGAAATTAATCTTGAGTAAGTGAAAATTTAATTTTATGAGTGGCTGATTAAAAATACTTTACCCATTGAAATGTTCTAAAAGATCAGTTAAGGACACTCTCCTCATTTGACTGACTGGTAAACTGAACAGCTGTGGGATTAAAAGCTGTGCTCAAAAATCTTCATTTAACAGACCCTAAAGCTTGAACCCAGACTGAAATTTAGTTCTCCACTCTATATATTAAGCTCCTTAGAACAAGGGAAACATTGTTCCTGTAACCAGAGATACTCCTCACAACAAAATCTAGTATAAAATCAGAATAAATTTTATACTTGTGAGCAGATCAAAATTTTGGGACTTATCATCTATCTTCATTCATCTTCATTGTGTCAGTTACAAATGGTTGTGCCTGATACACAAGCGAGGCAGTCGCATTCCTGTGGAGTACTGGACAGATCACTCCAAGTAGCTGTTTCCCATGGTATGGGTGTGGGAAAGAAACTAGATTGGTGCACTGTTCTGAGACCATAAAGCACTGATAAAGCACACACTGATGAAATATCTTGGGCACATGGACAGAAAAAGTGTCAACTCAGTAAGATATGCTGTGCTTTAGGTGTGATGTCTAACAAATGTGCACAGACACATTCTGGGTTTGATCGCTAGGGAGAAGATGATACTGAGGGAGGCATACAGGTTATTTGATAAGACTGAGTGGTCAGCTTCTCTGTCTGTGTCCCTGTCCCTATTTATTTATGGATACACTCGACATGATATGCTTTCAAACGTTGCTGTGGTAGACTAAGCACCAATTAGGGAGAGAAATTATTGAAGCTAAGGGATACTGCTGGCACAGGCACAATGGATATAAATTAATCGGATCTAAAATCTACTTGAAAATAAGAAGGAAGTCCTTAACTATTACAACAGTGATGTGCTGGAACATCTCAGTTCCTACCACAGGAGAAGAAGGAAAAACCTGACTGTTTCTTTAACTAAACCTGATAAGTTTAGGAAGGGATTATATGATGCGAGAGCTGGGGACTGCATTTAGCTCTATCAAAAGTCAGTTCCAATCCTGTTTTCATGCTATAGACCTGAGTTACAGTATTGTCATCAGTCATTGAGAAAGCCAAGAAAATTTAGATCTGATTTCTCGTTTAGCTATAAGTCTTAATTAGGCAACATCAAGTGAGAGGGCAGATCTGTGAAATGAAATGATAGGGAAAGCTTACACTAGTCAGTATGAAGTGACTTTAACAGTCCTCTGATTTTGGTTCTTGAATCTTAATATAATTTTAAAGCTTGATGTCCTGGCTTGTTTTCAAATGCTGCAAAAACTCCTATTCCTTTCTCTGAAATTATCTGATAGGTTGGCTATAACAAAATAGATAAAAGGTCCATCTGACTCAGTGCCCTTCCTTTGGTGCCAGAATTGCCTTTAAAATATTTTAGGAAAATATGGATGCTAAAATCTCGTGTGAGAGAATTATAAAGACTTCTTTTTCTTGGCTGATATTTGAAATTATTTGTTTGTGCTTTATTGTTTATTTTTAAAGACAGGAAGAACTTTGATCTAAATCACATATCTCAAGTATTTTTGTAAGCTCTGTAAGAAGAAGTCTAAGCTATAGTGATACATACATAAAATGCTAAAATATTCAGAATTTTGAATTTGTGTAGAAGAGACTGGATCTCAAAGTCCTGGAAAAGATGCTAGAATGATCTCTCCACAGATGACTTTTTGATACCTTTGACTCACAAGTTACTATTAAATTAGACTGCCAGTCCTGAGGCAGCTGAAAATCACATTAGCAGTATTAAAGATGGTAAAATGATACCTTTAAAAAAAAAAAAATTCTGGACACATGCCCTTAGGATATTGTCATGTGATACTATGGCTTGATCTATAAATCTATGCCTAAAGATCATACTAATTTCTATGTATATTCAGGGGACTGACGAGAAAGACCAGGGGATCAGGCCCAGCCAGCATGGGTTCATGAAAGGCAGGTCCTGTTTGACCAACCTGATCTCCTTTTACAATCAGGTGACCCACCTGGTGGATGAAGGAAAGGCTGTGGATGTTGTCTACTTGGACTTTAGTAAGGCCTTCGCACAGTCTCCCACAGAATTCTGCTAGAGAAGCTGGCAGCCCATGGCTTAGACAGGTGCACTCTTCGCTGGATTAAAAACTGGCTGGATGGCCAAGCCCAGAGAGATGTGGTGAATGGCATTAAATCCAGCTGGAGGCAGGTCTCAAGCGGTGTTCCTCAGGGCTCAGTTTTGGGGCCAGCCTTGTTGAATATCTTTATTGACGATCTGGACGAGGGGACTGAGTGCACCCTCAGTAAATTTGCAGATGACACCAAATTAAGCGGCAGTGTTGATCTGCTTGAGGGTAAGAAGGCTCTGCAGAGAGATCTGGACATACTGGATCGATGGGCTGAAGCCAACTGTATGAGATTCAACAAGGCCAAGTGCCGGGTCCTGCACTTGGGTCACAACAACCCCAGGCAACACTACAGGCTTGGGGAGGAGTGGCTGGAAAGCTTCCTGGCAGAGAAGGATCTGGGGGTCCTGGTGGACAGCCGGCTGAACATGAGCCAGCAGTGTGCCCAGGTAGCCAAGAAGGTCAACGGCATCTTGGCCTGTAGGAAGAATAGTGTGGCCAGCAGGAGTAGGGAAGTGATCGTGCCCCTGTACTCAGCACTGGTGAGGCCGCAGCTGGAGTCCTGTGTTCAGTTTTGGGTGCCACAGTATAGGAGGGACATTGAGGTGCTGGAGTGTGTCCAGAGAAGAGCAATGAAGCTGGTGAGGGGTCTGGAGAACATGTCTTATGAGGATCGGCTGATGGAATTAGGATTGTTTAGTCTAGAGAAGAGAAGACTAAGGGGAGACCTTACTGCTCTCTACAACTACCTGAAAGGAGGTTGTAGTGAGATGGGAGCTGATCTCTTCTCCCAAGTAGCTGGTGATAGGACAAGAGGAAATGAGTTCAAGTTGTGCCAGGGGAGGTTTAGGCTGGACATTAGGAAAAAAATTTTCACTGAAAGAGTTCTCAAACATTGGAACAGGTTGCCCAAGGAGGTGGTTGAGTCACCATCCCTAGATGTGTTTAAAAGTCGTGTAGATGTGGTGCTTAGAGACATGGTTTAGTGGTGGACCTAGTAGAGTAGGGTCAATGGTTGGAATAGATGATCTTTAAGGTCTTTTCCAACCTAAACAATTCTATGATTCTATGAAAACTAATGTCATGTAATGCTATAATCAAGGAGCTCCATGAGCAAAAGTGAGGATAAATGACCAAAGAATGAACAACTTGTGAAAGTTTAAAGACATTGCTTCACAAAGGTGAGTAAACTAGGCCATTGCCTTGGAGTCCTTCATCATTCAAGATAGGAGCTGGTCGGGTTGCATTTGTTCCTAGAACAAGACAAATGCAACAATTACCTAAGACTATTCCTAAGGCATTTAGAAGAAATTCAGCTTTGTTTGTTTGGGAAAAACCTCACTAGTTAATTATGTTTGTAGTCTTCATATTAAGAAAAACACTTCTCAAATCCTTCAAATACAATTTTCTACTTAAAAACTACATTTTCTTTTTGTACTGATTGTGGAGTGAATTCATATTATCAATTGGTGTAGCAATTTGGAGAGAGGAAAAGCAAATGGGCATTCAGATAATAAAACTTTTTTTAAAAAAAGTGGCCCAGTGCTGCAAATTGAATGTTCCTCAGCAGTGTAATGATATTCAGGAGAATGAAATGAATTATCTTTGGAGGTTGGAGCTTACATTTTAAATATATAAATTTGAAAAGTGCATAAAGATCTAAAGAAGAATTCAGGGTTCATTATTCTGTTTTATATAACTGTATTCTGATTTATATAACTGTATATACTACAAAAAAAGCAAGTTCCAGATCCAAATCAGAGGCAATCTTTTTGATAACTTCAGGGGTAAAAACATGTTATTTAAAGTCTCTATCCTGATGGGTTTATAAACAACAAAATATTATTCTATTGTCTACTGTCTTTGGAAGATAAGCCTCATCTTTATGTAAACTTATTACAGGAGTGACATATTGAGATACATAGCAGTGAGGTGGTTAAAGTTTCACCAGCATAAGAGAAACAATAACATAAGAGAAACAATAAACACTCTTATATTGTGTATCTTCTTTGGCAGTTCCACTTATTGATGGTAATCCCTTGTCTAGCAAGAAGGCAGTATGTGGGTATAAGGCTGTCTCTGCCAAAAATTACTCATATGTTACAAAGTTTAACCAGTCATCAGAAGTGACCTGAACATATATACAAGGATTGGTATTTGTTGACATGTCGGGACAGGAACTTTGACAAAAGAAATTGATCTTTTTGACATGAAGAACCAGCTACTGTGTATGCTTCATATATGTGTATAAACCTTGAAGAGATTCACAGTCATAGGTCACCAATAACAGTTGGGAGTGCTGTGTTCCTCTGACTACCAAAACAAATTTCAGGAGAGATTTTGCGGTTTGTTTGTTTTGGGTTTGTTTTGGGTTTTTTTTCTTTTAAAATATAGGATATAGTTGCTCATTTGACGTGATATAAAGTCAGTGGCAAAGCTGGGGAACTAGAAGCCCAGAACTGCATCTTCAGCTGTTTAACCAAGGTGTACTCCTACATCCTGTGCTCCTGCCTGTTGAAGTGGAGAGGGATGCTGAGGGCTAACTTACAGTTGCTCTGTCACAGCTAGAACTGGCAAAAAGCTGCGTTTCTTGACAGCAAGAACTTAGGGAGTATTTGTCGTTCAGGTCTAAGACAGCGGATTTTTTTCAGGTTGGCTGGGGGGACAGTTGAGCAAAAAGAATATGTAGATGCATCTTTTTTTTTTTTAACATTTCCTAGTGATCCCAGTCACCCATCAGACCCCAGGGTGCTCAGCACTGCCAGTTTCCCTACTGAATACTCTTCCTACCTAACACCCCACTGGTCTGTGTGTGAGAGTGTTCCCTAAAGAGCTGATGTTGCCTTTTCTTCTGTCTCTTGTGGATGACAGTCATCACCACATCCCACAATAGCTTACAAAGGGATAGCACCTTTTCTGTGCTGTTACAGAGCAGGCAGAGAGCAATCTCTCTTTCTCAGCCCTTTCTCAGTCTGAGGATCTCCTACGACAAAGAATGATGTTCAAGGGTCAGACCTTAAAAGCACTGGTAGAGGGCTGACACTGACTCATCATCTCTTTCACTTACAGAAAAAAACTTTTACTGACTGTCTGATTGCCTAGTGATTTTGAAATCTTACAAACATTTTTATTGTAACTTCTGGAAGGAGAGTTGGATTTATGTTAGACCCAAAAGTGCTCTGATGATAGTTTTATGGAATGATATAGATCATTTACTTTTGCAAGTAACAAGCTGAGCTTCCGCGCTCTGTCTCTGTACTTCTAAACATGGTAGGGGAGATGTGTTAGTATGATGACTGATTGGATAACTACAACTTATCACAGGTCTTGCAAATTTAGGACTGTCTGTAAGTGAACTAAAACCTCTACTACAGAATAATCCCACATGTAATGTTCTGATAATTAAACCCCTCTGACAATTACATCATACATTATCAGGATTAGCCAGATCCATTACTCATCACTGGTGCCTTGGACAAAACAAAGCTGGTACGCTAGGGACTGTCAGCTGAGCAGATGCTCCTATGGAAGAAAGCAGCCAAGTACTGTTTATGTAATACGAGCACCAGCATGCTGGAGAAAGATATTGCTTCAGCTTGCACAGTGTTCCTGGAGTTTGAAAACTAGGAAAGGCAGAAATCTGAAGGCAGCATATTGACTATACCATATTTGAATACCAATTTATTCGCATGTTCTGCTTCTCTGCTATAATTATGCATTGCTAAAATCTTTTTCTATGTATATAAAGCACACAGCTTTGCATTTCTTCTGTTTATAAAAATTAAAGACAATAACCCACAGAACACAGAAGAAAAAAGGGAAGTGTTAGTTATTATAAAGGAATACTACATTAATCGCAAGAGTTTATATTGAAGATGGGTTAAAAATAAAATGTATAGAGACATTTTTATGAGTAGTTTGGTGTTGGAGGTTTTTTTGGTGGTGGTGGTGTGGGGTTTTGGGGTTTTTGTTGTGGGTTTGGTGTTTTTGTTTTTGGTTTGTTCTTTTGTTGGTTTTGATTTGTTTTTGTTTAAATGACAAGATAATTGGAAAATCTGGTAGTACCAGGACCATATTATTTCATATTGCTGTTCCTTCATTCTGCAGAAAAAACTTTCCAAAAAGGAAGTTTCTGAGGATAGAAACTTAGGACCTCACCCTGCTCCCGCTACCAGATTCCTATCCGTGTAAAGCTGTGGAAAGCAAAAGTCTGTATGCGATAAGAACATCCTGTTTCCCCACTGTTTCACCCAGGAAGAAACTTTCCTAACAGCTTTTCATTTTCTGAAGGAAACTATTTTATCTGAATGCTTGGTGAGGACTGTGGTAAATCAGATATGTCTAGGGGACCTCTCCAGCTAGGGAGTGCTCTTCAGGAACTAATAAAGAGTTGATGTCTTCTTCTGTCCCAGCCTGGTGAGACTATGCAAATCCCTTCACAGAGTAACTGAGGGCTCCATCTGAACCGTGTGTGTTCCCTCTTTTTTTTTTCTTTAATGCAGTTTTCAGGTAACCATAGTCCTTTGGGCTTCGGAGAAATTCCAAAGAGGTGTGCAACTTCTAACTAGTAAATAATGAAAAGCTGAAGGGAATTCTTATACAGAGTTGTGTCAGTCAAGTGCAAGCTAGAAAGGACAAATCCCAAGGAAACTGGGATTTATCTGTATAAGCATTGGACACTGGGAGATTTAGGATACATTCCCTGTTAAAACGTTTGGAAGATTTTTAAGTTGGAACCTTTTCAATAAAGGTGCGTCCAGCCCTATAATGGGTGAATCTTTTAATTTTAATGAATGTTTTGCTTTTAAAAATTTATTCTTTTATTGGGTATGGTATGGTGATGGATGGCCATTGCCACTGACTTGCGCCCTAGGAGTCAAAGAAAAAAACAGTACGTCTGAGCAGCCCGGCACATGGGATTTGGAAGATGATCTTGTCAGTTTAAAGTCTCTGTGTCCTGTGCCGGAATAGGGTTAGGAAAATCTCAGATGCTGCAGTTATCAGTCTGGTGTAAAGTGATCTTCATCTATAGATTAAACTGACAGACTGTGAACTGTGTTGGGTGGAGTGCACCTTCCTGCTCAATTTCATACCCACTTCTGTGGGGGTGATAATCACTGGTAGAAAAATGGAGTAGAGAAATGGGCACAATTTTGCCATTAGCCATTGTGCTTTGACAAATGTAGCTGCATTTACAAAACCTCAAATCTTCTTCTATTATTGAAACAGTATTTTCCAGTCATCCACTGTCTTGCAATTATTATGGAGCTTTCTCCCTGTTTACGGATGAAGTCACCATGCTATTAATGAAGAGGTAAGGATAAGGAAGGGAGATGGAAAATGATCAAATACTTCTAAGTATGGGTAATATCTTGAATTAATGATTGCAGAGTCTTTACTAACTTTGTGACAAGATCCAGTATTATACTACAATGTGCTCATGCTGCTTTTCTTTAAACAGTCTATTAACACCGGCTGAATAGTACAAAAGAAGGAAATTTATTTTGTTACTCCATAATGAGTCATGTTATCTGTTTGGCATATTATTGTGGACATTTTGATTTTACTAGTTTGGGGTGTGAAATATTTACAGATTCCCAGGATTATAATCATGTATGATCTGATCAAGTATGAGTGCTTATAACCAGAAGTTTATAATTCATCTTTTGTTATTTAGCTTTTTTTGTCTTAGCTAAAGTCACCTGATACTAATTCTTTTCCCATATGTGGTGTGCCCTATATTTATTTCCATTGTGGGGTCTGGATATATGCCTTGGATGCAGTTACATTAAATGTTGCACAATATCCTACTGTACCCCAACATTGGCCCAAATATCTCATACCCTTTTTTGTTTTCATAATGAGAAAACCCAAATATACTGTAGAAGAATCATCTGTTGTGTGCTTTAGGTATAACCTTAGATGACCAGTTGATGACCATAGATACAAATCACAAAGGAGAACAACACACAAACGAGTTTAGAAGTTGAACACATTGGGGAGATGAATCACAGACTAATTTCAGCTGCTTCAAGCAAGGTGTGCCATCTAAGTTTGGTATTTACACTTTCAATAGTCGCTGGCGAGAGGAGAACCTCTGCAGAGGGTGATTCTGCCATTCTAAGGTAAGTGTCCCAGATACGTAAACCAAGCCACTTACCTGGATGTGGCTCTCTTCACCGACTATAGATAAGTCTTAAATTAGGCAACTTTCAAACAATTGTTGTTAGGTGAGGTGAATCCCATCTGCAAATGTTTATATGGTTACAGAAAAGTAACACAGTAGAAATTAAGAACACTTCTGAATGGTTGGCAACACACATACATAATGAGATTTCAGTTAAAGCCTGATAAAAAGTAAAACAATATTTAAAACAGGAGAAATAGTTATTATTGCAGGGCTGGCTGCAAGTTGCTATGTTTGAAAACTGGCCATTTCTACATTGCACAGAACTGAGAAGGACTATCTATGGTAGGCTGCCCTGTTAGCTTAACCGTGGATGTTCACTGAAGAATTTTGCTTTTGAAACCCATTTTGTCTTTTGAATCCCATTTTACAGATAAGGAGACTGAGGCATGAAGTAATTCTGGCACTCAGGAATATTCTTTATGAGACTGCTCTTAAAGTTTAAGACCACTCCTTTGCAGAGTTAGGAACAAATATTCCCTGAGTGCACAAAGCCAATAAAAGCAGCAGCCTTGCTGCTGAGAAGCTGGCTGCCCTGAGTTCCCTGGCTCACTCTGGGAAGTGGCACATCACAGCTCCTCTGTGCCAAGGGCAGGCTGCAAGCCGAGGGATGTCTACGGAAGTGACACACTCTTCGCTTGCTTCTTCAGCTTGTTCCATTGCTTCCTCTGCGTTGTCTAGCTTGAGAGAAAGCAGGCTTTTTAAAAGGTAAATATAGTTCACGTAGAAGTTAAATTTCCTGGGGCTTCTTTCCATTCAAGGATAACTGCTGTGCTGTGCATTCACGTGCAGCATAAGTTTATAGTCTCATTACTTGGCGCAAGCTATGAATAAAGTGCAGCTTAGCCTATAGATGTGGGAAGAAATGCAGTTTAAACCTTGCTTTTGCTATGGTGGCATCTCCTGAGCAAAAAATCAAATGCTATGTTTCTGGGAAGAACAGAGACAGAATGCATTCCCCTGGCTGTTTGAGATGATCCCATGCCAACATGTGCCAGCAAGCGGCACCGGCCAGCTGCAAAAAGGAGTCTAGGCACTGGGACGATGCTCCTGGAGAGTCTCGCTGTGCTCTGCGCTGCACCTCGCTTCTGGCTGTGCTTATGAGGCACAGTCAAGCCCAATTAAAAACATGACTGGAGGGTGTTGCCAGAAAGAGCAGGTTAGTGCCTGCAATTAAACTGGTTGCTAATTATGTGGTAGGATTACTTTTTTTTTTCAGTGGTTAATTTGTTTCACAGAAAGCTGTCTGTGCGCACACATGTGAACGCTTCTGTGTGTATACAGAGGAAGTACTGCTCTAAAAATCCTTTTTTTTTTCTTTAGCTCTTTTCTTTTCCTCTTTGCTTTTCTTAGTTCTCAAACTGTAAGTTATACTTATTTAACATCTCTATCATAACTCAAATTTGCACCAGCATCGCTCACGGAATTTTTACTTTCTTGCACCAGGTCCGCTTTAGTCTCCTGGTGCTCATCTGTGGAGGTCATTGTGGGCCTCCCAGTCATTTAGCTGTACGTTAATCTTGAATCCTCCAGCAGACTCTGGACCGTTATGGATCATTTTCTTTTTATTGTTGTTCTTTAATTAAACAGAAAATGATAAATTGTTTATGTCTATTGTGCAGTCTACAAATACTCACTTCCTGGTTCATTACCATTATTATATGACATATGAAAAGAATGGAAAGGAGTAGATTAATGGAGCTGCCTGCTGATCACAGTTTTGCTGGCAATTCTCAGATATCTGCAATCTGACAGCCATTCAGAGACTGCTATTTGGCCTGATCAGATGTCGCTGAGCTGTGACCAAAACCCAGTAGCTTATTTTTCTTAACACTTTTCAAAATTATGCATAAAAGCGATTATTGATCGTTGCTCTGCGAAATGTAATAAAAGACAAAACTACTTAATTCCGCTAATGTGAAAAGGATAATAAAATACAGGATGAGATCTTTAGACGAAAGAAAAGCAAAACTGCCTTCTACAAAGCACATTGAGTATTAGTCAGGAGAACTGTAGCCACAGCACAAAATTCTTCTTTCTCTGATGTAGGCAGATTGTGGGGAGCAGCAGTGATTGCAGGACATTTAAGGCTCTTTGAAGGTGCTTTCTGCAGTTAGAAAATTCGACTGTGTCCACTTACCTACCTTTTTATTCTGCTTTTGACTTTTTCCTCTCCATTCTTATCAGGCATGCTCTCAACCTTTCTTCTGTGGGTGGATGAACTCCTGTTGGTTAATTTGCTCTCACATGTATTATTCTATTGAATACCAGGGATGTGAGTTTCCACCACAAAGGTATTTACATCAACACAAAGGGAGTATAAAACATTACTGTTCTGACTTGGTCATATTTGTTTCATCCTTGTTTAAATGAAGAAAACGAAAAAAGAAGCCCAACAGTTGCAAAATTAGGATTTTTAACAAGCATTAGCGTATTATGTGCAGTGATAAATTATTTTCTAACATGTGGGCAGTGACCTGCTTTTCTTTCCTCCTTTCCCTGTTTTGTAGAAGTATTTCCATCAGTAATGTGCCTCTGTTTCTGGGCCTGCCAGTGGCAAATCCAAATGGTCCATTAACTGTGAAGTCAGTTGTCAGTTCTTCTCTCCTGCCTCTAGTTTGGCACACTTCTATGTGACTTGCTTCATTGATTGCACAGTGATTCTGCACTGCAGAAACAAACCTCAGGTCACATATCTTGAGGTTAATTTAGACTATATAGTATTTTCTGTCAGAGAAGTTGGCATATTTTTTCAATAGAAGCAGACTGGTAATGTACGCCCGATGACAATTTGCTATAATAGCAAATGTCCAGATTCATGTTTAAACTGAGATGGGCAAAATAAAGGGCAGGATTATGCTGGAGGGAACATGCATTCAAATAAGCCTTTTTGAGTTTAAGGGACCATGATTCTTGGATAGGCATGTGATTTCGTTGTGCCACTTGAAGATACAATATGATGTGTTTGATTACATTTAGTGATTGCTTAATGTTTATGGGGAAGATAAGAACAAAATACTATTTTAGTTCCTTCCCTTGCCATCTCAGATCTTCTTTACACAGTGCCATGGTGCAGAGTGAGACTGTTTCTTATATTTAAAGTAGCTCATTAGAGAACATTATATATTGACCCATGCTCTAGGGCTGATAGAGAAATAAAAGCAGTATCTTGCTATCAGTGGACTACACGGTGGTTTTCTTCCCTTAGATGACATTTCCTTGAACTTACTGATTTTGTGCTGCTTTTAAACTCTCTTGTCTTTCCCTACATTCTATAAGTGCATCTGTATATGATGTATCTTTCTTATCTTTTTTCCAAAATGGTTTGTAATGTTATTGCATACTTTCCCCAATGCAGCAGGGAAGTGACTGAATTTTTACTGGTGAAAAATTATTCCTATAGACACTTTGATCCTGCACTTCATTATTCTATTGTCAGTATGGTTTGTTTTTCACACTAGGCCACTGTTTTCTTGATTGCTTCAAGCCTGAAAATTACTGTGTTCCCAAGATCCACTGTAAAGTGAACAAAAAGAGAAAGACAACAGGGACACAAGGCAGTTCTAACACAAGAGACAGGCAGCAAGATTTTCTCCCTGGTATGGATAGCAGTGATACTTTTTCAATAATTAGGTTGGGACTTGGTATTGCCTGGTCTTTCAGTAAATCAGGCTGCATTGCCCAATTTTCTGAAAATATTACAGCTTCAAAATAAAATACTGAGCTTCAAGTGTTGTGATCTTTTCCCAACATGTGTGGGAAAACATATGGAAAACTTTGAGAAGCTGAATGATTTTTGTATTTATAACAACTTTCACGATGAGTACAGAGGAGATAGGTATTATGGGAAAAAATATCCACATTAAAACAAATAAACAAGAATACTTTTCCCCTATCAGTTATTTTTGCTTTGCTTCCAAATGCTTATATAAACATGAAGAAATAGGCAATCTCTTCTACTTGTAATTAGATATTTTAAATATTATTGTTACAATTATGTATTTTATATACAACAACAGCAGTAGCAGCATGTTTACTGTTGGGTTTTTCTCCTCATATTCAGCTTTTTTTTAGGAAAACGTGCTCTAACTGAGTTTGAAAAAAAATCCATTTTCCCACTGATGATAGCAAAATTTTGGAAGCTGTCAAAAAGCTAAGAAGAGAAAATTCTTCCATGAAAATAGCTTTGCTCAGAAGATTGTTTTAGTCCTAGCCCATAGTCTTTCCTGTTCCTCCTACTCTGACTTCCCACAGGATATTCCTGTCTCAAAGACTTACTTTAAAATAAATAAATAAGCACCATTGTAAGTCTCCATTTGAAAAAACAATTCATGGAATACAAGGATGCGTATTTATTTAACAAGACTCAGCAGTACATTTCAGGTTATTTTGTTCCTGCATAAAACTTTTTTCATTAGCAGAGACATTCAGATCACAAAGGTGTCACTGCACAGTGCTATGCACAATTGGTTACATTTATCTGCTGTCTGTTGAAAGTTAATACAGTTCATCTAACTGTAAGCATTGCTCAATGATATACAGATAGAATCAGCATAGTTCCAAAAAATCCGCCAACTCTAAATGATCTTGCTGTGTTCTTTTGCACTGAATTTTTGGCTGCTTTAGAAAGGTTTTTATGACCCATGATATTGATGGGTAACTGAGGCACAGAGAATGTCTCACCTGAAGGTGCTACTCCGAATGGTTTCATCCTTAGGTGCTTTTCCATTTTCATTTCAAGTAAATTGCTGTATAGTTAATCAGGGACATAAGTAACAGTTTATTAAGGGTGGGGAGAAAGTGCCAGAAATAAGGATTTCTACTCTTTAGATGTGTTTTAACCTTTGTCTGACATATGCAGTATAGTTTACAAGAAGACACGGCTGTTTCTTTGGATTCTATAATTAAAGACTTAGGAATACACACATACTCAAAAAAACCCCCCTCTCTTAGTTATTGCTTTTTAATATGAATGTAAATTCCCCTTTTTAGGTGCCTAAAAGATGGAGATGTAAAGCATAGTCCCTGCTGAAGATAGACTTATACCTGGAAAACAGTGGTCCTGTAGAGTAACAGCATGGCTTCATCTTTTTTGTGAAGGTGAGTTTGCACCCTTTTTGTTCTCCATAGCCCCCTATTTTATTCAAACTTACATATCTCTCTCCTGGAGTCAGTATTCTCCTTGTGGGAATACACTGAAAATGTTAAACGTAATGCTGATTTTTTTTTGGCATGACACTTAAACCAGTATTTTTCTCCAGAGTTTTGAAAAAGCCTTTTGTTTCTTTTTCTTCCCCAAACAGTGTGGTTATTTCACTGTGCTACTATTCTGTCCATAATCTGTTTCTCCTTCTCTAAAACTGATCCATCGACTAAGAAGAAAACAATCTCAAACCTCTGCAGGGAACATATCATGCAAAAGACCAATCTGTCTGTCATTCTCATGTTAAAACAATCTTATCACATTTGGTTTTGCTAATGCAGCAAAACTGTAGAGTATGAGTTAGTCATACAATACATGTTGTGTGAAAGCTATCCGTATTCTAAATTTTCTGAGCAATAATATAATCGAATTTAGTTATGATTAGATAGACTTAAGAAAACAGTACTATCAGTGGATAGTTTTGTCTGCACCTTCATGAATTTTCAGAAAATTACATTAGAAGGATTTATTCTTACCCGACAGCACAAATCTGGTGCTGATATCTAGTTTATATTATACATATACAACTTATTTTGTATAGGTGTGTTGCAAGGTTATGATAATATATGCAAAATTACTTGTAATTAGTTAGGTACCAAGATGTAGTGTTCATATGTGATGACTGTAGGGTCAGACTCTGATCTCCCTTATGCTTGCTGAGATATTAAACTTAATAAGGATGACTAGGTATAACTGAGGATAGAATTTGTCTTGTGCCTTTTTTTTTTTTTTGGACAATTTCCTTTCAAACATTGGCTAATCTATCTGTTAAATTTAAGTAAGCTTATTAGTGCAAGGCTATATGCAATGTACTGTAGATGAGGACGGGGGGGAGATGCAAAAGAATAAATGGCCATTTTTTCAACACATGACCTGATGTGCCGGTGAAATGGTTGGAAATGGAAGGAGCTCTTCTAACAAATTTTTGTTTCAAACCTGGTTTAAAGCTGTTTCATACACAAAGACTAATGTGTAGGCCCACTATGATCACCTAGTATGACATCCCTTATAAAAAAGAATCCATTAATTAATTTCCCTTCCATGTGAAGACCACCTTTCAAAAATTAGCCAAATATGTCTAGCTTCAAATTCTGCCTATTAATCTCACTGTGAGTTGGTTTTATAGATTCAGGAGACTTCTTTTTAGACTTGTGCTGTATGTGGACAACAGAAATTTAATAAAATCTATAGTATGTGATCACGTAATGCTTTGTCCTTCAGTTCTTTAAGTCAAACTGATCATCTTTTGACTTTTACAGAGAAACATTTCCATTTTTTCTATGTCCTTGAAACTTTCCTGTGGGGCCTTTGCAATCTTTAACAACCCTGAAATGTGCTCAGGTGAAAGGAGTTAGCATTCCAATAGAGGCTGCACTGTTGCCAAATGTGGATGCAACCTGACCTCCCTGCTGCTGCTTCACCTTCTGTAATTATACACCCAAGGATCACCTTTTTGACCCTACCATTGCAAGTGCCTCTACCATCAGCAATTCCCTTTCAAAGGCTGCATCTAAGCTTACCTGCAAGAGAACACCAGGAGACACCCCAGATCCTGCTTGCTCCTTGGATAACGAGATCATGTGCTTAGATTTCACCTACACGGAGACAGGGATGTGGGAAATGGCTGGTGCATATCCAGATAGCATGCTAATAGGAAGTCAGGATGTGGCAGGGGCCAGCACTTGCATCTGGAAATTCAGAACTTTAGGTTCCAGATATATGCAAAGAAATTTCTTCCTGGGATTACCTCTTACATTGTTTGATTCTGGGTATGTTTTCTGAACTACTTACTACTTCTTAAACAAAATCTGGGTTTTGTCCTCTGCATTATTTACTTTCATGCAGTGTCACCTTTTATCAACAGTGATTTTATGTTTTAGTTCAAATAACTTTCACTTAAGTGTAAATATATAACTAAAATCCCTATATACCTAGTAGAAGTTACGTAGCAAGACTTGAAATGTAACAGAACTTAAGTTTTTAATCCTTTTTTTTTTAGTTTGCCATGTCCATTTTATATTCCTTTAATTTAATCAGAATGTCCTGCATTACTAAGTCAGATGCTGGCAGACGCATCAATACTGGTGCATTTATTAACTAAACTTTTAATCTAGACAAAAGTATCAAGTTAGTTTGACAAGAGTTGCTTTTATAAACCCTTGTTGATTGGCATTAATTGCCTTCCATATCTTTAATAATCAAGTCCCATATTACATTACATAATTTTGCGTACTTATTTCAGTCTCACAGCCCTATAGGTACTTAAGTTATACCATTTAAGTCGTAGCACTTTTTATCCTAGTCTTTTGGAGCTTTCATGGTATCCCAAGGTGTACTAAAAATGAACAGTGATGGCCTAGATAGCTCTTTTCTGTGATATTTATTTACAAGATCTTTATACAAGTTTTTCAGAGCTGCTGATCCTAAAAATGTTTTTTTAAACTAGTGTTCCATGTTTCCTGACTAATGGCTGAAATAAAAATCACCATTCAAATTTCAAGCCTTTCCCAAGGGCACAAGAGATTTATTTACTGAACACTTCTGCCTTCCTTTAGGTCTTACCATTATTAATGAGAATTCTACCAGCTCTAATAATGAACTAATGCTACTTTTGGAATTCTTTTGTTTCTAAAAAGTCCCCTCTGTTTTCTTGCTCTTATCTCTGTTGACTTTAGATTTTTCCAGGAGTTACTTTGATTCCTTTAACCATTTTCTACAAATCCAGGTTTTTGATTTATATTTAGTACTAGTATTTTTCTTTTTTTTTCATTTTGTTAAACTTTAAAGCTATTGGTGAGCTCATCTCAATTAGGTTGCTTTATTATTTTTTTAAGTTGTCCTTTGTCTGCTGAGTATTTAATAAAGTATTCTTAGGCAGTTCCAGTCATCATTCATGTATTTCTGATTATGTTCTATTTTCTCTGATGATGTTGCTTGTATCTACTTCAAGATTGGTCTTTTCTCTAGAGCAGCAAATTTAAGTATTGCTGACAAGGACTTATGGCAGGAACACTGTACTGAAGACAGTGTGGCTCTTTCTTTAGTTTTGTGATCAGCTGTTATCTAAGTCAGAGCAGCTAATACAATGTTCTTCCGTGGCTTGTTTAGGAAATCATCAAACTTGTCTGCGGTGTGTCTAGAAACGATAGCTAAATCTAAGTCCAGCATATGCCATCCTAATGTACTGTGTGTTCCTGGGATCTTATTCAGAACTGACACAGCACTCAGGCGCTCAGAGCTAACATGACTTTGTGTACCATCAGACTCTGCTGTATGAATCAACAATAGGATACCCAACGCTAAGGAGTGTGCCATCCATATGGCTTCATTTCTGATTGATAGAAAAATATGTCTCAACTAAAAAAAATGTGTCCTGGTTTGAGGTAAAACAGGACCAACTTTGTTCAGTAACTTTACTTTTTATCTAGGCCTCTTCTAACTGCTGAAATTAACAGCATGTTGTGCAGAAAAATGTTCACTCTCAGTGATAAGACCCATGTTTATAGCTGATGCCAAGGAATGGGATGCAGAGAGGCTCTTGCTTATACTTATTGCTGTAACACCCAAGGCCAGGAACTTTGTTATTTGCCCCGTTGGAGGGTCGGAAGCGGAAAACCATAGAGGGGTCACACCTGCAGGGAGGAGCAGACAGGACAGGTGACCCAAAACTGACCAACAGGGTATTCCATCCCATCTGCTCAATATGAAAGCTGAGGGATAAAAAGGCCAGCCCTCTTTCTTCACTGACTGGCAGGAGGAGGAGGATTTTGTTCATCTGCCTTTAATCCCGATCCTGAATCCAGATCCGGAATCCAGTTCCCGTCCATCACTGAGTCCAGTCTGGGACTTCCCCAGTGCCAGATGATGATGTGATTGTCATCTTGGGAGCTTGATATGGTTTTGTATATATTTCATTATTTTATTTCTATTTTATTATTAATATTTAATTAAAGTAGTTTAGTTCATTCTAAACTCATAATTCTCTTTTCTCTCTATCCCTCCTCCCTTTGAAAAGAGAGGTGGGGGAGAGCATCTGTTGTTCCGCCTGATTGGGCCAATCCGGCCCAAACCACGACAATATGAAAATATCTTTCAGATAAACATCTTTATTTTCTAGGATATCGTCATCTTTATGTACAATACAGTCAAGGATTCAAGCCAGAAAATGGCCTGGCATTTGACTAATATGCCATAAAAGTAATGAAAACAAAATCTTTTTCAAAGGTTTGCTCAACAGTTGTGGGCAGAATGCCCACAGGCTCATGGAACCGTGCAGGCAGTCCATGATGCTCATTGTTAGACAGTGTAGTAAGTGTGGATTTCAGATTCACAAATGATTCATGTTTGGTGCTGAGACCATTTATAGTAATCACTAGGCTATTACTCGATACTTGTAGGGATGACATCTTAAAATGCAATCCTGTCACATGAACATTATTTTAGATGTGTAAAGGTCACCACGGAGCACTGGGAATGCCATAGAGGACTGATCCAGCATAGGATCAGAAAGCAGCTTTAATCGAACAAGTTATTTTCTTCAAAGAAGGGAAGAAATCCTATGCCTTGTACCTTGTAGGTCAACATGAGGTTATCAAGTAGTACCTTCTTACCTTAAAAAAAAAAAAATCCTTGTGAATTTTTTTTATCCTGTGAATGGGAGCTCCATTCTACTCAGTATCTTGTCTTCAGGGAGTGATAGGGCAATTTCCTGAGAAAAGCCCAGCAAACTTTCCAGAAGCTGCAAGTTTTCCTTACGTAATCTGCCAGGTTACTGACTGAGGGAAGAAATACTGTTTTCTAGTACTATTCTAAGGTTTTACTACCAACACAGATAGAGAGACTTCTGAACCAAAATTAAGTGTGACTTCCTCTTCCTACTCCTCCCAAAAAACCCCAAAACCTAGCCACTGTTTAAATTCTGTTTTGCTTTTTAATCTATGAAGAAACTTAACTGTGATGTGTGTGGTGATTGACAAGCAACGGACTCAGTCTGTTTAACATTAAGTTACTTGATGGACCAGCACATGGAGCTAAGGGGAACTGGGCTTGAAATAAACAGAAAGAAAGTGTTTCCTCCTGCAATGGACAACAGATCTGTGGGGCTCATCACCAAAGGGCCTTGTAGGTGCAAGGAGCTTGCACGGGATTGAAAAATCCCCTGAGATGGAAACAGATGTTGTGAGAGTATTGGGGAGGTGGTGAATTAGCACATGTGCTTGTGCTGATTTTATTCTTCCTTAGTTATTCAGTAATGCTACTGTTTGAGACAGGACACTGACACTTTGCCAGTGGACCCTTAAGACAGTGCAGCTCTCTTAAATTATGTCTTAGAGTTTATGGAGACAACAATCAGTGTCTTTGTGCCTGACCTCTCTTGTGAGAACTCATGGCCAAACCCTCTGACTAAGTTAATTTAACCTTGATCATATGTGTGCTTGTTAGGAGAACCCATTTTAAGTATTTCGGCGCTGTCCTGAAAATGCAAATCATACAGTGAACACAGAAGAGGTGCTCTTCTCCATATGCTCCATCCCCACCACTGGGGAGTGGTGCAGTAATTCTGTGTGCCCAAAGGAAAATAGTCACATTTCCTTTTACCTTCTCTTCGATATATCTGTATTTGTGTGGGTACAGGATGTGGACTTGGGTGGATGTGGATGCATACAGCACTTTTCCAAATGAGACTTTTTTGTCCATGCTTAAGACTGTATATATGTCTTCTGACAGTGAGGTATAATTTACTCTTCAATTTCACAGATTTCAAATGAACAACCTGTGGAGTAAGAGACTACGCAGCATCATGCAGAGTAGTAGAGTTGAGCTAGATATCAAACCCATGTTAATGACTAAGGATTCTGTGAGAATCGTGGTATTGGTGTAGATAATATCTTGCCCTTTTTTTTTTTCTTTGTAAGAAGGGAAGGCTTTTAATAACAGTATCAATTACAACCTTTCTGACTGGTTAGGAAAGGAACATTTAAAAAACAGAGTGCAAAATGTGAAAAAAAGTAGTTTGTTATTTCTTGAAGAATTCTCTTTGAAAAACTCCATACCCTTTGACAGTTTGGAGTAGGCAGATTAGTCTGGTCAAATGGGTCATTGCTGTCATCCCACTTTCTATGGTATCAGTCTAGGCTGATTTCTACTGCACTACATGGTGGTTTTGTTATAGGAGATGGAGTCTCATTTGAGATGCACTGCTTGACAAGGCAGGGAAACATGTTTCAGCAGGGCAGAAATTACAAAAGGAAAATCTTCCAGGTAAGCTACTTCTCTGGTTGGTAATAACAAAAATTCCTACCTGAGTGTTTTAGTCCAAAGAGAAGACATGTAAAGGAAGATGTCCTATATGAGAGAAAAACTATAACATTCAAATGAGCTCACTGAATTCTTCTGCTCTGTGCTGTTATATGGATTGGAGATACGTGATATGCTTGTTTACTCAAATAAAACACATTCACATAAATGGACACATGCATGTACATTTCTTTGCATGCATGTGTGTATATACGTATACATGCATACCTCAGGAGTTATTGCTGTGCTTTATAGCTTTGCACTCTTGCTTTGAAAGTCTAAGTTGAATGGTAATGTACTGATCCAAGGCTAATGTGAAGGGATTAATACCTTTCCTGATTTTTGACAGGGAGAAGGAAAATCTATGTTCATAATAAGCTAAACCATATATTTTACTGAAAGTGACATATGCAGAATGATTTTATAAAAATGAGGCTGCCGTTCTTTTCTGATGAAGTTCACTATCGTATGGCATCAAATTAGGCTTTTGTAGATTAGTGTTTGAGGTGTTTGCTCATAATGATTTGTGATTGTTTTCTTATAATGAAGTAAACTCCTGTGAAACACAAAACTAGCCATGAGTGTTACAACCACAGCAGCTAAAATAACCTCTATCTCTTTGAGGCTGATAGTGTCACCCTGGGGTGATTCTCTTAGGCCAAATAAAATGTGTTGGCAGCTATTCCTTCATTGCTGTGTGGCTGCTGTTGCTTGAACCACTGACTTCTAAAGGAAGGCTATCAATATGAGTCCAGAAACTCAGGTGCCCAATGGGAAACCTCTCTGTAAGGAAAGCAGAGAATTATACTAAGGAAACGTTACCATTTCTACATCCCTCTTTGAAATTTTATGGAATACATGGAGCACTGGAAGGGATTAAATATTAGAGACCGGTAAATGTTAGAGACCGGTAAGCTCTTCCCTCAGAAAGACTTGAAGAACATATCACCTCTGAAAATCAGACCATTGGTACTTGTTTCCTTGATATGGTGTTACAGGTCTAAATTTAAGCATTGCTGTTTGGCAATTCGTATAGCAATCTCTGTTCTTGGCCCTTCCATAGGGCAGTGAAAAACCTCACCCTCGATAGGATGAAGGGACCTGAATTCCACCGACTCTGCAGAGCCACGCAAAGCTAGTTATATCAGGACCAGATGAGATAATTTATAAAGTATGCTGGGTACTTATCAGCTTATCAGCTACATTATTGTAATGCAGAGGTTTCAACTTTTCTGCTAAATCATCTCCCTTGTGCAGAGGAGGCTGTTCCTCATGGAGGGAAGTGCAGGAGGGAAGGAAGCAGTGACTCCAGGCTCTGTGGGTCTTGCAGGTTTCAGGGTGGTATTTGCCATAGGGGTAAGTAGTATTCTTGTCTCCTGGTTCTATGCAGGGCATAGGTTCTTCATTCCTACTTCCGAGACCAGCTGAGTTCAAAACACAGACAGAGCTCATAATGAAAATATGTTAATTTACTCCTGTATAAGAGGTAGCTCCAACCCAATAAAAGCTCAAGGCCTCCTATCCTTGTTGAACTGGGTGTATTCTTCGTATGAAAATCTCTGTTTTAAAGAAAGAAGTAGCTAATGCCCTTGCTGTCAGGGTGCCATGTTCTTCTGCACCCTCTATGCTGTATTTAAGGGTATAACTGAAATCTATGGCCTTTACACAGCTCTATGAAATCTACGAGGTTTACACAGATCAAGAGTGGCTTTCTTAACGCTCTTTCTCAATGCTCTTCTCCCTTAGGCACTAGGGTGATAATTCTGTCCGGTCACTGTCCAAACTGCTTTCACTTCTGTTTTTTTCCTAAATATTGCATTTGAAGGCCAAAAAGATTGAAGGGATACAATCTATTTTGTTATATCGGAAGACATTATTCTTTTAACTAAAGAGCTACTATGAAATTTGAAAAGTTTTGTTGGAACAGTTATAAGTACATAAGAAAAACCTTTACACAAACATCTTGTCTTTGCTGGATTAAAAAGAGATGTTAAGAAATGAAAAGAAATAATAGGTCTGTCCCAGAAAATTGATGGAGAGTGTTGTCTTTTTAGTAGTGATTCAGATTTCTTTCAGCCTTTTCTTAAACTAAATTTTAAATGTGTTTAAATACCTCCATAGTAATACTTTCCACAATACTTACCATAAGTCTTAAAACTGACAATCCAAAGAGTTTTGGAAACCTAATGTAAGTTGCTTAAAGGACAGAAGTACAGCATTAACTGTATAAATCACACTAGGACTGAATGGTGTCTTTTTATTTGGAAGAGACTTCCTTGTATATTATTGTAAACTGTACTAACAAGTGATATCCTTATCTGACATAATTTATAGTGTTATGATCTTTGTCATATCATATATCCACCATCCACTGCCTCCTTCCCATTTCTTTTAATTTATCATTTCAGTCTCTAGGTTGGCATCCTGTCTCATCAAGACAGATTTCTTCCTGGTTGCATGAGCGATTCCCTTGCACGTGGTACCTTTGCCTAAAGAGAAAGTTATTGCCCTGCAGTAAGTGTGTTGTAATCAGGTCCCAAAGTTCAACAGCTGTGTTTAAGGTCAGACTGTGCACACGGGGAAGACATCAGAAAAAGACTCTCAGATTTAGGATCAAGTCCTCGTCTTGCCATTCAGATAATGGCTACATCCATATCAATAAACTAAATAGAGCTACGGAAAATGTGAGTTTAAGCCTGACTGATGTCTGTGATTGTACTTGGTTACAAGTACTTGGTTGTACTTGGTTACCAGCATTCTCACTGGCAGATTTTTGACCCACGCCAGCTGGCATTTTCCTAGGTCATGGCCAAACTTGACATAAGGACACTGCTCCTGGGAGGCAATATGGGCAAGGTACCCCTTCTTTCGAAAGCAGAGGAAAAGAGCATTTGCCATGCCACTTTTGTCTCACGGTTTGTCCCTCCCTTCCCTTTATGTGCTAGTGTAGCTGTAGTTTTCATCCAGAAAAGTGTAGTCTTTCTGCACACCCCTTCATCCCACGTTGTCCAACAAAGACAAGAGAAGAAGAAGTAATTGTCTGCTAGGATAAACAGGAGAGGAAATAATTTGCTACTCAGGCCATCAGCCCTCTCTGGAGCAAAAATGTACTGGAGTCCTGCTTGAGGCCTCCTCCTGAGGTAAAACACAACATGCTGAGTGTACACAAACCCTATGTTACAACTATCTGTCTTCCTGCTTTATGTGCTTTTGGTTTTTTTTGTTTCATTTTGTTTTGTTTTTCTTAAGATGAAATAATTGTGTCCAATTAACTCATTTGTGCAACGTGAAAATATGAAAGTTAAGTATCTAGGTGCAAGCTGGGAAGTTTCTTAATTATTGTGCACATATTATACCCATGTGACAATTTTTGTTGTAAATCCATTGCATTTATATCATATTTTAATTAAATGTTCCTTTTAAAGGTATTTAACAAAATATCCATACATGGCTACTCTTGGGATTAGCGACTTTTATTACCTTAAGCATGTCATAGAGGCAATTTATGAGAAAATTCAATGTTTGGGTTCTTTTTATTCCCTTTGCGATCCTGGTTTTGGTAATCATTATTAAAGTACTGTTCAGCTTAATGGCTTTGCAGTAAAAAATAACAATGCAGTGGAGAGAAAAAGAGATTTATTGGAACCACAATACAAATAAAAATATTATTGCCAAGTTTGTAGTTTTTCTAAAAGCTATGTCTATACTAGTACGTAAAATGGACCAGAGGCTGTTCTCTGTCCCTGAGGACAAATGATATGGCACAACCCACGTTTATACAGCTAAACTCTCTTAGCTCTCAAAACAAGGTAACTACATCCAAATTGCCTACTGGGAGCAATCCTTACAGCACACCATCCCCAAATCATGCTCCAGAACTGTTTGGGATGGTGTTAATTGGTTTGCATCCGAAAGTCTGCCAGGAACTATGCTAACAGTGTGGATGCTTTTGTGTCCTTGCACAGACTCTGTTGCTTTTTAGTATAGTCACGGCCTTATTTCTACAGAAAACTGATCTCACGGCACAGTCAGTGATCAAGGGCTGTGGTAACTGCTCATGGCACTTGTTCAAGTTCCAGCTCACTGCTTGGACTTTTAACTCAGAATAAAAAATTGATGGATTCGAACAATGATATTCAAAATAAAACACTTCCTTGGTTTACAGTATCTCTTTGGAAAAGGAGTGAATTCATGTCATGTAGCTGAAAGATGAGTTGCCCTCAAAAGATTGCTAACAACAATGGATAAAGGGAAATCAAAACCCACAGAGCTCTAGCCTTACTAAAACACCTTTATTTTTAATAGCTGAAACACTCTTATGCAACTCTGTGAAATTTAAGTCAGGCTTCTAAATGTAGCTTGGCTTTCATTGCACTTTAAACCTTAAACAAGAAGAGAAGCAATAAAAGAGGCAAATTAATCTTCTTGGAGCTCGTGCTGAGGAAAACGGTCCTGAGATGGGTTTGCTGAGAGCTAGCTAAGGTGTTTCTGCACTGTGGTGGACTGTACGGTACAGATGAACCCAGTGCAAGACGTAAATAATTCCTGGCTCACCCATCACTTCAGGAAAGAAGCAACTTTCACGTTGGTGGTATCAGCGTTCATGCTGTCCTGCAGGCTGAGCCATGGCACGCCGAAGCATCGAGGGATGAAGGTCAGGCAAAGCCCTATCTCTCACGCCGCTCAGGTGAGCAGGGTGCCAGGCACGGAGAGCTGTGCGATGTGCGTCCCAATAGAGAAAACAAGGCAGATTCTAGGGAAGACCGTTGCCTGCAGTTCAGGAAAGTGCTTGAGCACATGCCCAGCGCTCAGCATGTTTGCATCTGACTGTATGAAACAGACTCTCAGTGGTTTCCTGGACTGGGCTCTGAATGTGTAAAGAGTAAGAAAAATCTCCTGAGAAGGAGAGATAAAGGCACTAGGGTAATAGAAAGAAGACAATTATGAAAGCTTTTATATTAAAACACTGAGCTATAAATGTGAAGTAGAACAAAATGGAAAAGCAATTCAAAACACTGGAGGAGGCAGGCAGCCAAAACATTTGTCTGAAAATGTAGCTTCCTTGGTACTCATAGGCCAGAATGGTTTGTGTTTGTAGCTTGCTCTGAATTTTGTTGGACTTGAACATGATTTTACTTTTGCAGCCAAAAGCAGCCAAGGCCTAACGCATATAGTATATTTTTTTTACTGTCTTCTGTTAAAAAAAATATATAGCAGCTTAATTTTTTTTAGAAATGAGGAAGGACAAATTTGTCTTTCTGTACGGTAAATCTGATGGACTGAGTGACCATTCTTTCTTTCCTTTTTTTTTTTTTTAAATTAAATTTCTGGTCCTACGACATGGGTGAGAAAGAGCAGTGTGCACATCGCTGGTTGGTACCTTTTTCATTTAAACTGGCTATGGGTCTATTCAGATGTTTTTCAGAGAGCTACTCCAGTAAACCATCTTCAGTCTTTCCACAGCTCTGCACAGAGAGTCAGCGGTTATGGAAGGAATGACAGCCACAAAGCCTGCAGCTACAAAAGCTTCTGCTAGCTTCAATGCTGCGATACAGCCCTGTTTGATGTCTCTTATAACTATTGCTAGGACAGGTTGAGTAGTTCCAGCTTCCTCAGTGTTGGAGAAGTCATTTTACCCACAGCAATTCTTCATAGCTAGAGATGGACTCTCATCTTAGGAATACAACAAAAGGGACATAGTCTTTGATCACGGATTGAAATGAGTGAAATTCCAACTGGATATATGCAAAAAAAGGACCAAGATGATCACAGAAGCAGTACAGTCTCTGACCTTTAAGATTTCTCAAACTTGACAGGACAACACTCTCTTCACTTAACTTTGAAGTTGGCCTGTTCTGAGCAGGAGGTTGGACTTCCAGACACCACTTCGAACCTAAATTATACTATGATTTTAATTTTAATATATCATAGAAACTTAGCCAAGGCAGATAAAAACTAAATAATTAAATAGAAATAAGCTATCATTTTCAAATGTGTTTTATTTATGGTAAATACAATCTACATTTCAGTTAGAAATAACAAAATTCTGGTCTTAATAATTCAGTGTCTCCATAATTTCTATAAGTCATCCAGATATAGACATAGCTAGATGAAACAATTTTCAGTTAGCATTTTAGTGGCTCCAGAATCTATTTAGTATTTTCTGTGAGAAGACACACACTAACATTGTTTTTTAAGTTACATATGTTAAGAGGTAGATTATATGCAAAATGTTGGAAAACTATCCTGGACCTCAGAGAGATCCAGTGGTTTTGATGCCACACACTATGAATTTCTTTTTCAGCTTGAAGCCCTAAGCTTCAGGTTTCAGTCAACTCCAAATTCAAAGGAAGATTAAGGAAAACTACAATGTTTTCTTTACTTCTTAGTCAAAGCCATTAATCCCACAGAGGTTTTCATGGCTACCATGGTATAACAGCAGCTGCAATGAAAAAATTATTTTATGAAATCAATGAAAATGTTAAAGAAGGGAAACATGAAAGAAAAAGCTTCTGCTTTAACAAATTTTCAATCTGTCCGGTAAGATGAAAGAGAACCATACACGCAGGCAGAAAGCACGCGAGCGGGTACCACAGCGAGGTATTTCCAAACAGCTTCATAAGCAATTGCACTTAATTTAAGCGGGCTTCTCTTAAGCAGAATAGGGAAGCTCAAGTTTAAAGGTGGCCCTGAGAGACAGTGAAAATTTCCCAGAATGAAAAATGAAAACAAAAGCACAGTGACTAGTGCAGGCACTGATTTATCAGCTAAATGAGGGAATCTAACAGGTCCTTGGCTGGCATTAACGTTGCAAGAACGCTGGCCTCACACCACAGCATGACCCAGGGTTTCCAGGCAGGTAACAAATTTTGGCTGAGTTTTATGAAGGAATCCAGTCCTTAATCATTGCAGTCTTGATACTTTCTGTAAGCAGAAAATAATCTTTTCTCTTGCCACGTTAACTTTTAATCCATTCCTGAAATGTAAATAAGCAAGTGTGTGTGTCTATGCGTGAAAAAGCTGCAGAATGAGCATGCACAAAGGAGAGAGTGGATGCATTGGGATTAAAGTGTGAACGATGTGAGTACGTGTATATCTTTGTTTATCTTTGCACGGTCACTATTTGTAGCAACCCAAAATGCAGTACTAGACATGTAACAATTTTGTGTGTGGCATTAGTAATCTGCCAATTTACTCCTGCTAAAAATCTGGCCCTTATTAATGTTTACCATTAGAAATGAATTTCATGGGAATTTTCTTTGCTCATTGTTACATTTAATAGATGACAGACATATTTCTTTCTTTCTCCTCTCATCTCTATAGAGCAAGGTCAGCTTTCTGTATGGTTCATAGCAAGTCAGTGTGGAAAGGCAGTATCATCCATCATTTAGGTGTGTTTCCTTGGTATCTACATGAGTATTGCTGCTGTTAGCTTTATAGTTATCCTTGAGAATTTCACCTGATTAGATTGCTCTGTCTTGTTCTAACCTCCTAAATCTCATCCTCATTTGGCTCCTCATAGAAATGAGAAATATTTACACTGTTAGAGAATATTAATATTTTACTATTAAACATAATCTTTAAACTCAGCAGATGCCACCATTTGTAAACAAGCCTGTTCACAGAAACTATGTTTCTTGCTTAGGTGCACCAGAACCTGACATAAACTGGGTGACATTCTGGACTGGCATGTTTTTCAGTCAATCCTCTGGCTTTGGCAGTGTCAAGCTGTTTCAGAAAACTTTCTTGACCTCCCTCAATTGCTTTAGTGTGAACTGAAAATATTTTTTAAAAGTGTAATAAATTCATAGCATTTTGATTTTGGAATTGAAAACATCTTTTTTATTATTATTATTTAGGATTTTCTTTCTATTTTACTGTACAGAATTCAACACCAGATTCTCATATTCAAGGCAAACATGGTAGTTCAACTCAAGCAAAAGATTATTTTTTAAGTATTTGGTTCATATAAAGTATTTTCAGCTGTCTTATTTTAAATTAAACGTTGTTCATATTAACTTTTATTTGCCTTAACTGAAAAAAAGAAGCTGGCAACGCAGCTTTAATCTTAACAGGATCTTTAGTAATGAGGGCAGCTGTTCACTAGAAAAATGGCTTTCATTTATTCACTCATTTCATCTTGGACACCTAATGTGATTGACAAATGTGTCTATTCAGGTTTTTCACTTGTTCTGACATCCCAGTGCTGGCAGAACTTCATTGAATTACTTGAGAAAATCAGACTCCGTTGCCACAAATCAACAGGTGCAAACTTATGAATGTTGTTCGCACCAAGCACTGCGGAAATAATCTTAAGAGAATAATTATGCGAGAAGTGATGACGGGTCCTTCTAATAGAGAGCCAGCAGCCAAGTCATGGATAGTTTGCAGTTGGTCGCCGAGATCTGACTGACTGCCCAAAGCCAGTGATGGAGCATGAAAATTCTGCTGCAATGCCTCTCCTACTCAGACATGAATATTTCATTTCATTTACTCACTGACTGAGTTAATTAGGTGCCTGAACTCTCAGGCTCTGTAGCACTAGCTGTTAGTGCTGAGCAATAGCAGTGGATCTGGAGGAACTGATGATGAGGACTTAACATTGCCACTATATTTGTTTTGGGGGTTTATTGCAATCTGTTTTACTTATTTCAAATGTATTTTGGTCCTATCAACTAAAGGCTGCAGTGCATTAGGCACACTCCTGGCATACATCTTCCCACTAAGCTTCAACTGAGGAATCTAGGATGTGTGCTTTGAGTGGGCTCTGCAAAGCGAGCCGAAGGATGGTGGGTGAAGATCACTCACCTCTGTTCTAAAGCACTAGTGTAGGTGCACCCTTAGCCAGGGAGACTGAGCTCTCCTTTATGGCATGTATTTGTGACGTTTTCATGTCCAAAATTGTCTCAGGAATATTTAAGCTCTGCAGACCTACCAGCTTTGGGGCTGAGACCTCAGCAGACTGCCAGGGCCCACTGTACCATTTAAAGCATTTCAGTCCTCTTACTTTCAGCATCTGAGTTAAGAACTATGGTTCCCTCTCAAGTAAATGAAGGAAGGTAATTGCATCCGTAATGTAAATCAGAATACCTAAGCAGGCAGTGGTTAAGCTATTAATGTAAGAGTAGTCAGATGTTCCTCTGGAGGCATATACTTTTCTCCTTGCTTACTGGTGCATAAATTAGTACTTCAGGGCAGTTATGCTTGATAGCCAGAGTTAGTCAGTCCTTCCTCCCTGACCCCTGGCAATAGTCCCGATGATGTCCAAAACCTATGGAATGCTAGTCCAGGAAGTGCAAGAGCATATTATTAACTCCAATATATTAACTCTGGGTATCTAACTGTAAAACTCTAATGACTGAATTCAAGTTGTTTATTCACTGAGATTTCTTCTTCAAAGTAAGTTCAACATATCAATTGTGCCTTTTTCTTTACCCAGGATCTTCAGGGGCCCCTCTACTCCCTACAGGATTATATTTCACAAGCCATCTGCTGAGAATCAAGGAAAACCCTTATGCTTCCTCCATCCTAGCCTTCCTCTTGCAGGATAACACAGCCACAGGTCACAGCTGAAAACTCCCTAAAAAACCCTCCTGTTTTCTGCTGCTCTTCAGCTCACTCAAGCTGTTGCTGACTTTTATGACCCAGACCTCTTCACGCTGATACTTGACTGTGTGTTCCTGGCAGTAACCGTATTCTAAAACATAAGTAGGTGACTACGCAAGTGCCTGAGGTGATACTTCTTTTGACTTTTGTATAATATGTTTTATTCCTAGAGATTGTACTCTCCCAGCATGAAAAGTCATAAGAATGAGTTTGGCAGAAAACTTACACTAGCCTTATGGAAAATACAGAGCTATCAGTAAAGGGGCTATTACTGAACAGTGTAACTAATAAGAGAGCCTTTCTTGGTTTTGATTATTACTACAATATTTTTTTCCATGCCTGATCTAGAAACGATCTGTTTCTCCTGCTTGTTGCTCTCCTGCGTTGTATTTCTTCTTCCCTTGATTTTCACGGGAAGTCTCTCATCTGCTCACCAGGCAGACCTGATGGCAGGAAGTTTCTGTCCTCACCACAGTGGGAGTACTTAGTCAAGGTCTATGAGCTTGAAAGACATAACCATTGTAAATGATTTTATCAGTGATAGGGAATGCCAGAGATGATAAAATCATTTAACCCAGAAGAGCGCGTGAAAGTGTGGGTGTCTGTGTTTATATAGCGACGTTAATTTTCTTAGGAAGTAGATGAAGGAAGGGAAAAGAAACAAGATAATTTAGCCAGAGCTCCAGAGCAATTGCCACGCCTTGCTGAAGATAAGACTGAACCCTTCATCTGGACTTGTCAAGGACACAGATACACAGTGTGATGTATATGGTCGTCTGCAGGAAAAGGTCCTCAGAAGATCTGAAGGTTTTTACTGATTCCTGGAAGGAATGAGAAAAATTCTTTGTTTTGAGTAGCAGAGAACTTCCTGTGCTGTGTGGCTATGGTCCAGCAAAGCACGGAAACAAATTGTACATGCAGCCATGGAAGGAGTAAATACACCGTTGTAAAGCTAGAAGTCAGGTGTCTGTCTAATTGTTGTTTGAATTAAGTCTAGTGTGTTGTATTTCTTATAAAATCAAGAAAAAGATGAATGAACAAAGCAAAAGATGATCTGCAAAAATACTAGTATCAATGTTAAGATTTTGTGAAACATATGTATATCTTATGTAAACTAACTTATGTTAGACTAAGCAGTTTATATCAAGAATATTAGGCATCTTCTCCTTATTCAGTTTGCTATCAAAGAAATTATTTAATTTTAAATCATAATGTTTAAGTAATTACTTATTCTAATTACTTTAGGCAATGAAATATATTTATACAATTTTAACAGCAATTTCTTAATTAGCATATTTTCATTAATCAAAAAAAAAGAATACTTTAGAAGCACAGTAACAGATGAATTATGCTAAGAGAGGTTTTGTCTGTGAAGAGCAGTTTACCCATTTTTCCCATATAAAGTACTGGGCACCAGCCCAAGAGCTTTGTTGTTGTCTGCACTATGGAAACCAAAGGGCTGCAATATCCTTTAGTTGGCTCCTTTTCTTTGGATCTGTTAATACAACGGCTTCTGCTGCTTCCAGATTCCCCCAGCTATGACTGATCGAGGCCTGGTGCAAGTTAGAAAAGCCTCAAGGCTGCTCTAAATTATAAATGGCATACGGTCCCAAAAGAAACCTATTCCATAGAGGAATGTCTCGTTTGCAAGGAGCCGATGCTCTGTAAATGAGACTGTGGATGATCACTTCCCTCTTAGTCCTAACTGAGCATCCAGCACAATGATGGTCAATTCAGAACTAGGCCAGGCAGCAAAATCAAAATTCTGAATATCGCACTCTCTGAGGTGGGATTTTGTTGCTCTGACCCCTTTGAAAATATGCAGTGACTTTCATTATTGAGGTGCTGGAGCACACCCAAAGAAGAGCAATGAAGGGTCTAGAGCACAAGTCTTATGAGGAGTGGCTGAGGGAACTGGGGTTGTTTACCCTGGAGAAGAGGAGGCTGAGGGGAGACCTTATTGCTCTCTACAACTACCTGAAAGGAGGTTGTAGAGAGGTGGGGGTTGGTCTCTGCTCCCAAGTAACAAGTGGTAGGACTAGAGGAAATGGCCTCAAGTTGTGCCAGGGGAGGTTTATATTGGATATTAGGAAAAATTTCTTCGTCAAAAGGGTTATCAAGCATTGGAAAAGGCTACCCAGGGTAGTGGTTGAGTCACCATCCCTGGAGGTATTTAGAAGACGTGCAGATGTGGTGCTGAGGGAAATAGTTTAGTGGTGGACTTGGCAGTGTTAGGTTGATGGTTGGACTTGATGATCTTAAGGGTGTTTTCCAATGTAAATGATTCTATGATTTTAAGATTATGAACCCTAACAAGTTTACAGTCCTGAAGAACTTTCATCCATTTCTCCATGTAGGTTTTACGGGGAAAAAGTCAAAGTAGAGAGAACCAGATTCCTTGTTTAGTGTATATTTAAGTGTGTTGGAGCCATCTGTGGGACTTTGTGGACTTCAGTACCTGATAAAGAGAAGATATCTGAAATGTATTCTTTTGGATTCTGAAGTCTGTAGAGCAGAGGCTTTATTCTGTTTTTCATAGACTGACCTGAGAGAAGTTTGACCACTTGTGGAAAGTTTAGGGAAAAACTACAATAAATTATTAACTGGCTGTATAAAGTAGGTTTTCTTCTTACTTTGCAGGAGTTTCTAGTGAGACAGAGAACAGGTGGATTCATAAACAGAACATCTCTGGGTGGTAGCATGCCCTAGCATGGAGCATTACGTGCAACTCTCTGCAGAATTGTTACCTACATTACCTACCACACACCCGTGCTGAGCACTGTACTGGAGTTAATTCAGGGATTTCTATGCCATGTTCCGCTGCCTATCATAAAACTCTTCTCAGAGTTTAAAGCAATAATTAAGCAATGTTTAGATCAAAAGAATAACAGGATTCAACCCCATAAACACATACACTCTGCTGCACAGAATACGTTATCCTCAAATCTATTATCTCTACATATTACTTGTAAATTGTATTCCATTTTAAGAAAATGGTTACTACACATGCTTGACATGATAGTTCCATAGGAGAGAACAAGACTGCTATAAGCACACAGCAGGATCTGTTAGAACTGATGCCAGACAGAAATCAATGCAGATTTATGCCATCTGAGAATCCAGCCCATAAAATAAAAAGAAGTGAAGAAAATTGAGAACACGAAGATCCAGATTCTGATCTCAGTTATACTATTGCTAATCTTGCACAATGTCATTGGTCTTGATTTTCCTGTTGTATAGTTTTAAATAACCAAGAGAGGTCATTGACTCAAAGTTACTCCAGTTTTACTCATGTATTTTTGCAATTGAGTAAAATAAAAGTTCATCTAGATGTGCAAGGATCAAACTGAGGTACTCTGATTCAAGGGTGCATCATAAAGGCCATCAAAGAGTATTATTTTTCCAAGTAAACTCAAGATAAAGTCTTTCATATGCTGACATCGTCACCCAGTCAGTGCAACTGCTTGCTCATGCAAGAGAAGCGTTGCTGCTGTTAAAAGATCAACAAGACTCTTTAGTACGAGGTGCTGTGTATCGGAAAAGAAATGTTGTAGTTGGTAAAGCTTTATCACCTCCAGGAATGGCATTAAATAATCTTACGATGTTTTTTGATTACTGCAGTTATATCCAAGGTGACAAAAATATTTTGACTGAGTCTTTAATTCGGCGAGCTTTCTTGGCAAGCACTCCGTATTGTGGACAAATCCTCTGAAGCTTTCTTTGTGTCACTGGTCAGCTTGTCAGTGTAAAGTATTGTAGGGAAAAGGTGGGAAGAGTAAAAGTGCTCACTCTTCCACATTCTAGACACTCTTGAAGTCCAAAAGCAGATACATAGGGCAAGAGAGGCACACCATGCTTTTCTTTCAAGTGTAGTTCAAGGCTTGCTAAGAGAGAAAAGGGATTATGATTTTTTTTAATGGAAAAGTAACTTCCAGAGGAAGAAAGAGATGCAAGTAACTTCTCCTTCCCCCCCCCCCCCAGTGGAATACATAGACAACAAACTCGGATGTGGTCCAGAAATTCCCAAAGCCAAAAGTTTAATGATCTCAAGTAAAGAGCTTGGGCTGTCTCCATCACAGGAAAAAATAATTTATGTAACATAAGGACAATACAGATTTGGCAGAGTTCTTCAAAATCACATCTGTTCACCATGTATTATGTTTGGTGACAGAAAGAACAAACTGTAAAGCGGTATATGATAAAACAGTGAAAGCACGGCAAGTTCGTTGACTAAGGTTGCACTGGTAATTAGCACAAATGGCTTGTTGATTGTCATCACGTTCTCCTGTAAGTCATATGGACCTGTGATAGCTATCATTTAAAAGATCTTCATGCAGCAACTTATATTGCAACATTTTTTGTTTCCTATTACTAAAATTGTGACAGTATTGTCACATGACTATACCTTAATGAAAGATATCTATTATTCTATTAGCAGTTTCTACTACCTTTAAAATGTTTATTTTTTAATTACAAACATAACATTGTCAAACTATTTGCCTCATTTGATGTAAGGCTATTCTTAATAACTTGTGGATGCAAAAAGAAATTCTTATTTATCTTTCTGTCATTCAGTGTGGTGCAGCGTCTACAACAGATTATTAATACGGGCAAGATTTCTCTCCAAGAGTTTTCACACAGCTTTGTAGTTATCCTTGGCTTTCACATATGTATAATCAGAGATTAGAAAATTAGGAAATGGTGGAGGGAAAACTTTGCAATAAATATGGATTATTAACGGAATTATACTTTTTTTTTTTTTTTAATTGTTCTGTGGTTTCTCTTTGAAATTACAGTTTGGGTGCTTATTTTCCTGGCTGGTTCTAGGGTACATTTCTCTACGCAATGCATAACTTCTTCTAAAGCGAGGAGCACTCTTGGCATTTCTGGTTATTGTACATTTTAGGTGCATATCTAGCTAAGAAGCAAAACCATTGAAATAACTGTGACATAGAGCTCCTCACTGTAACTTTTACTGAGTGCAAATATTTCTGTTTTCAAATGTTTATAGTACATTTTGAAATGTGAAAACAATTACTTATGTTCATTTAAACATGGAACTATATTCCTCTGTCTCCAGACAGAGGCCTTCTCTTTTTCTAAGCCACTGACCACTTGTGCTAAGGGACAGCCTTAGCACGCGCATAAATCGGTGTGTTACATATATGCCATTGTCAAATTATGGTTTGAGCTCACCCGTTAGTGAATCCAGCTCCAATGGTTTCAAGGCCCATCCTTTGAGTTAGAGCTCACCACACCTCCAGTGGGAATGGGATTTAACCTTTGAAGATAACTGGGGGGGAGTGGGAGGCGGGGCCGGGGGGAGGGGGGAAGAATCATTTTGTATTTATACTGGTTATTAGATAGACGAGTCCAACCAGGCTGACTTCCAGGACAGAGCACAGAAACCTTGTACCAAATTTTTAAAAGCATAAGGGAAAGAAGATCCTGCTGGTACACAGTAACCGGGTCTTCCCTCCCTTTTTCCAACGGCTGGGTTCCCAGTGTCACAAACTAACCTATTAACTGGGCCAGAAACACTCACAAAAGACACTAGCTGCATTTTTCCCTCAAAACAGCTGCATTTCACTGATGGATGAAATGATTGCTCTTAACGCATGTGGTACTTTTCCTGGATAAAAGGTGCTGTAAGCCATAAAGGCAATCAGCTGTCATTATTTGCAGGTCTCTTTCAATATGTCATGACTTTTACAACCCCAAAGTTCCTTGGTTTGCAAGAGGACCTCTCCAAATATGCTCCTCTTTGATGAACGCTCTGAAAAAAGGAAAGGGAAACACGTAAATGTGTTCCAAGCTTTCAGTTCAGTTTTTTGCTTGAGCCAAGAGGACGTTCTTGCTCAGATAATAGGTATGAGCATTATGGCAAGTACAGGGTTAATTGTGTTCCTCATCCTTATTTAATGTAAACCAAGCCTTGGCATTGTAAAAAGGGAATGTGAGAGGGAAGGGAGTTGCTCCTCTGAAGTCTAGGAAGAACACAGAAAAGGGAAATGCTCTTGGAGATAAAAGAACAGGACCTATCACAGCACATAGAGAAAACGACAGGGAAAGGAGGAAGCAGGTGGTGGGGTTTAGATTTCAATTGAAGTGCAGGACAATTCAGTGACCTGTGAGAATATTTTAGCACTTTTCATGAGCCTGAGAATTTTTGCAGTTTACGTTTGCTACTCTTACACCTTATTGGCAGATATCGTAATCTCTGAATTGTGAGAGCCTTCAGCTTTCAGAACAAACATTTTGTGATGGGTTTTAAGGTAAGGGAACATTTGTTTATATATTACTTTTACCATCTAATCAGTTTGAATGGTTTCTGGAGCAATTAAAATGAATAACACTATGCATGTAGAAAATCAAATAAAAAAGCCCATTTAATTTTTCACATATTCTATACTGCATCATAGTCCTAACAAAAATGCTTCGAGTCCTATGTTGCAGAGGATCCAGAAAAGCCTCCTGCAAAAGTGTTGTATCTGCAAAGGAAGATGTGTTTGTGTGTGTGTTTGCATGCGTGTGTATGTTTATCTGTCTGTGTGGGTGTACACTCAACTCAGGTGCCCAGCCCTAGAATTATTCTGATCTTAATATTTGACCACCAGCTACTGTACTTATTTCTTGTTCTTAAGTATTTGTCATACTTCTCTCTAGTTCCACCCTTTGGACTTCCTGGGAGACTGACATTCTAATCCTTAGGTAGGAAAGGGGCAGTGCATCATGACATTGACACCAGCAGGAAATTTGCCCCAAGACCCTGCCAGTGTAATGGAAATAACTTTAAAATCCACTAGATTTTTGAGTGCAAATATCAAGGCTGTGAAACACAGTTTCCAGAATTTTCATGGACAACTGACAGTGTAAGTGGAGTTCAAATGGCCTTAGCTGGAAGAATTTAGCACATCTTTGCTGTTCATCTCCAACACATAATCTTTTGAGATATATGTGTTTGTTCTTACAATACAACTAATTTTTTTAAAAGATAGTCATAGCAAGCATCCAGACTATAAAGGAATGATTGTACATAGGACTCAGCATGAAAGCTCACTGACTGCAAAAGTAACTTAAGCATGCAAATCTCTGGCAGTTTATAATTTAGGTAGAATCAAAGAGCAATCCAGCCTGTTTATGTAAAAAATTATCTCCAGATTGTTCAACATGAAATGGCTTCAGCATATTGTGGATAATTTTATTTTCTTGCATAATGTATTTTGTCAATGTGAACTGTGAAAAAATGATGGGTGGGAAGTGAATTGCCAAATCTAATCTTTATTTTCAGCTCTTTTGTTTTGGTTTTGTTTTTTTTTTTTTAAATCTATAATGTCACTGACTCCAGCGATTTCATTTTTTCTCCAGGAACTATCACTAACATGTCACTATGCCCAATCCCTCTTCCTTTTATTGTTGTTTTTTTCAAAAAAAATTCTCTAAAAATAAGACTTTGTGCCTGAACTGATTTTCTTTTTATTATATAAAAAGTTCCTTACTTTTGGTAGAAAATTAATGAATAAGTAAGCTTTTACTAATCCCTTAGATATGTCAATTTAAACTGATTCATATATTTGTATTCAGCAAAGAATAAAGGAATGTATTCCTTGACATGCTGGAAACTACTCCATGAGCAACATTTTTTGTTGTTCTTTTTGAATGTTGTTATTTGGGTTTTGCTTTTGCAAAATTAGATGGGGAATCATCAAGGTTGGTCTGTTTCGTGCAGTTTCAAAGAGGCTGTCACAGCTACCAGGGGTAGTTCTCCCTCAAAATTGGGGGTGGTGCAATATCCTGTCATTTGTTAGTAGGTGTCACTGGTGACAGCGTCCTCGGTGCTGTGTGCCCCTGTGGCTCTTGTCTACTGTCTTCCTGGCACGTATCTACATGCACTGTCTGAAAGCTGGTGCCGTTGGTCATGGATTCAGCGCTCAGGTAGAACTTAATGCGATAAGTCTACTACAAAGCTTATTGATAAATCTTAAATTGGGGTATCTTTTAAATGTCCTGCTTGGGTTTTTTTTAAAGACTTTGATAAAAGTTTAGTTCTGGTATTTGAAAATATTTTATTTTTAAGCAATGGATAAAATAACCAACTAAGGACAAATGCACCAAGGAAGTAGCCCATCAAAATGCAATGTTTTAATCAGGCAAAAATCAAAGTCTTTTTGGAGCATGCTGAATGTTGCTTTATTTGATTTTTTTTTTTAATATATTTTCCTTTGTGGTTCAAAATGAAAACTTTTACTATATGAAATGTGCATGCAATCACCATCTTTCCAACAAATTTCCTGAATCACTTACATTATTTCTGTTCCACTGGGACAATGAATGTTCAAGTTAAACCGATATGCAACCAGTGTAAATCCATAAAAATAAGGATTTCCAGCAGCATTTTCCTATTTCAGTCTTAATGAGGGCAGAATTTGTCATATGCTGGGATTTGTGAACTATTTGTTTTCGGATGATAAACACACATTTTTCTCTGAGAGCAAGGGGGATTTTAGGATTAGGGAATACGAAATTGCTGCAAGGAATTACAGAGATACTTTTCCCTGCTCTGAACATTCTTGACTCCTATTCTTGGGAGAGGAAGAGTAACCCAGGAACTTTTTTGTTATCAACAAATCCTTTGCACATTTTAACTTCTTTGTGCTACCAAAGGCTGGTCTAGCCAGCTATATATGCTGCAAATTATTCTTTGTTTCAGGGGTTTTTTTAAGGAAAAGCAAATACATCACTAGTTTGAAAACCAAAGCAGCAAGGGTGTAATGAGAAAGCAAACACAGAGGTCACACAGGAGTTGAAATGCATTCTTTCATATATAAGCAATGAATTTGCTCTGTAATTTAAAAACTTTTAAATTTACTATTCAGCAACCTGTCCTCTGACTATTTGTGTTCCATGACTGTTCTTTAGGATTTGTAAACACTTTTCATCAGAAGTGTGTTCATTTCTATATGCTGCTTTTAAAATGTTCAAACTCTTATTAGGAAATCCCAATGGTGTCATGTTGTATCAGGTTGTACCACATCACACCTGTGCCTGCTTTGATGTGACCTAAAGTAATATCCTGCACTATACATGTATCATAGCCACATTAATTCAGTATGACCAGATCTGAATGTCAAAACTTGGGTTGACAGGTACTCTTACTTCACCAGTTAACAACCATTTGCAGGTGACAAAGGAATGATATGAGGAGTCCCATTGCAGATATGTTTTGATGTACATTTGCAATCAGCATTGATGGGGCCCAACAGGGAAGGGCTGACATGACTTCTGTAAGGCAGGCGCAGCCTTCGATTGCTGTCATTTTCTCTGATGGAGAGCAGAGGAAGGTTGAGGCAGACACCTTTCCAAAATTGTCCCCAGGAGCAGTCTTGTGCCTTTCAACCATCCTCCTAATTCAATGCCGGGTGTAAGAGCACGATGAGATTTACTGTATTAAAGTCCTATAAAATGCACCGCATTTTACTCTTTTGGGTTCTTCTGAAAAACAAACTGTTCCACAAGCAGAAGAACTTTAGGCACTTTCTTATGTGGCTGTTTCCCATGTGGTTGCTCTGGTCTCTGACCTCATGGCTTTTTCCTCAGTGATCACTCTAACCTGGATGTCTTTCCTCTATATGGTATCTACTTTTAGGAAGTAAGTAGGAATTTAATACCTTTGAGCTTTTTACTTTCTATTAGAGTTTGTTGAAATCAGCCAAGAGGTTTGAAGCAGGGGACAAACTAAGAGGCTGACTTGGAGAGGTGTAATCACATATTCCTTCTTTCTAAAATCAGGTTAAAATAATTTTTTTTAAATTTTGTTCAAAACCAGTTTTTCAACTCATTATAAATTAAGGTAGTGAATACACTCCTGTACATGTTTTTGGGTAGAAATAAGGCAGAAATTGAGATACATCAGAGTTATTCCTGATGATTTAAAATTGCAAGAACCTTTGATTCAGTCTTTACCATCAGGAAAAAAAAAAAAAATTTTTATTACCAAACATTCAAAGGAATTATTTCTTCCATTGTTGAATGTATCATGAGATGTTTACTGTAAAGCAAGAGACAGTATTTCCAAAGAGGACGGTGAAATGTAGTGTAGCATTGAAAAGACCTGCCAAGCATAGACAGCTGTCACCCTCAAATGAGCAGAAAGATTAATATATGGTATTGAAATGGTGACTGGTGAGACTTAGTTCTTGTGGGGACGGCTTGCAAAACCATGTTCCAAAGCAGTGGAGACAGAGCTGGCGAGCAGTAGCAAAAGCAGAAAATGCAGTTTGACAAGACTAGTCCTTCTAGTTTTAAATTCTGGGGACTCAGACCAGAAAGCAGAAAGGGAGGTTCAGATCTGGATTTAATGTACCACAATATGCGAGGGTGTTTTCATCCAAGTTATGGTTTATTCAAATGTAAGGGTTTGATGGAGGTGTGGCTTTCACATTCAGCACTTTAACTCAACTCAGTTTTACATTGCTTGAAGCTGTAACTCATTCTATTAAAGACTATGCTCTTTTTGTGTCATGGGTGCAGTTATCTTCTGTGTTCATCAGGTGGGGGTAAGTGCTGGAAGGGCGAAGGCTCCCTAGCACTGCCAAGATGAGTGTGCATGTTTGGTTAGGCATCGTCACCACGCAAGATCATTGACAACGTTAAAGCGTTATTTTTGTTCCTGCCTTTGGTGCTTTCAAAGAGTAAAATTTATCCTGTCTGAGGGTGCAGGTGAAAATTTTTTACAGGTAACCCACAGAGGTGATTCAGGGTGGAATGGGCAAACAGGAGCGCTCCATCACAGTTGGGAAAGGCTGCAAGAGAGCACGGTGCCTGTGAGCTGGTGGGAGGACACTCCATATTGATGCAAGCCCTGCGGCTCCCACACTCGATGCGGTTTGCAGCGTGGCTGTGGCTGCTCTCTGAGCACTGTGATCCCCACCTCTTGAACAGCAAATTCAATTTGCTGTTACTGTGTTTATGCCCATGAGCAAGTTGGATTCCCACCTCACTCCATCTGCTCACAGGCACAAGCACAGCTAAAGGGAATTCAGTTTTTCATTTAAATGAATACTGGTGGGAGCTCGAGGTACTCACTTCACTCTGGTGAAAGCCTGGAAGCTGTTCAAAAACTGGAGAAAAGTAAAAGACAGGGTCTGTCTCATTTGGATTGCTCTTCAAGGAAACAGGAGCTACAAGAAGATTAAAACTGTGATGATAGGGTAGGAGCAGATGTTCACTCTTGAGGGCAGTGATGGAACAATAATTATAGCATATGTCAGTATCCTATAGACAACAGAAGACTTGTACCAATAACTGTAACTTGATAGATCCAGACGAATATGCCAGTACCGCTCATCTTTATGTTCTAATACACTGGGAACAAAAGAGAAAAATAGACACGCCTCCTCTAACATACATGCAAAAACTCTGAAAAACCATGAGATATAATTCAGGAAAGGCAGGATTATTATAACTGATTTTTTTAGTGTAACAAAGAGGAGAAAATTAGTAATTAGTTTTGGATGGAGAGTAGAAGGGGAGGCTTTTGTGAAGGTATTACCTTTTGGTTACCTGTGGAGAACTGAGTGAATCAGAGGAGAAGAGGCTGAGTTGCATCCCAAATACATATTAAGTCAAGTGTTGACTATAAGTAAAAACCCTAGAACTAAAGAACTAGAGAAGAAAATTGTAAAGCAAGAAGGAAGAGTCTGGAGAATGAAAGCTACGCTGCTTAGCATGCAAAACCGTCTTCAAAATACAAGCCAGGCTTAACATACATAGCAGCGGTTTTTAGGCTCCTGCTGATAATTCCCACTTCTGGCTGTGACCCTCACTTGTACAGCTGAATTTGGCCCTTATTTTCAGAAGTACTGATAGAATAATGCTTACATATGCCTGATGCAAATCATCGAATATATGCAAGTGTTTCAGCTTGCAGTTTGTCATGTCTGTTCTAAGATTTCAGCAGATGTTATTTATTTATGTAATCAAAAGCAAATTTTACCTAACTTTGGTGTGAAGCTTCCAAGTATGCATATACTTTTTCTCTTCTCTCTATAAATGAATACTGCTTTCACTGGGGAACTCTAGAAAGCTATTCCTGCTGAAGGCAGTGGTTTTGGTTAGCAAAAAGGTAATTTAAAAGGTTTGATAGCAAAAACAGTAAGCAAGAAGTATTGCCCCTGGCAACTTTATTTAGAATGTCACCATTTATTTCAATGGAACTGAGATTCCACTCTGTCCCCTTAAAACTGTCTTTAACTGTACGAAAGAGGGGATAATGCAAAGATTTCAAAAGACTAAAAAATATTACCTTGATTTTCTTAATATGCCTTGCCTTTAATTTGCTGTCTTTTTGTATCTTTTTGACATTTTCATCAATGTGGGCCATTGTGACAGAGCTCAGGATTTGTCTTGGGTGTGAAAGAGAATAGTGAAAGCGAGACATCCAACTTCACATTGCAGGGAAATAATACTTTCCCTGCGTTCTTCCTGCCAGTTGGCCTACGACTCCGGCATTAAACAGTTCAACAGAGAATAATGAGAGACATCAAGAAAAATTGAGTTTGAATCAAAACACCACAGAGAATATTACAGGATGACAGATTATTTTTAAAAGATCTATTTCCTTTGGTTTCTAAACACATTATTCCATGAGCATATGGAACCTATACAGGGACAGCAAATTATAATACATTTTTCTCTAAATGAAAAGAATCAGCTTCTTTATTATTCTGACACAATGAATAAATAAGAAGGAAATGAACAAAAAATATTGAAGAAAAAAATTTTATGTTTTCACTGCAGTGTTTGAAACTGTATGAAAGCATTTAAGTCTATCCCTGCTTCTGATTCTTCATTTGCTCACAGGATTCATGTTACAAAAGACAGCTAGGATAACTGAAGCACCAATTACTGCAAGATTAGTAAATACCCAGGGTTTGCTGTAGCTATAGACGAAACAATGGTTTGAACTCCTAGGTTCTATCTTTGAATGATCTTACAGAAGTTAATTTACTGCTGATTTTTCCACTGCCTTCCCCCTCTCGCTGATGTTTGTAACCTGGCACAGCATTTGCTCAGAACTCCCACAGCACTCCTCTCCAAAAGTGAGACATTCTCCTCACTGAAGTCCAAGGAGAAACTGTCACCTGATTGAGCAACGGCAGGATTTCCCATGCAACCTTCGTCTACACTTGGCACAGAGCTAAATGGTAGGGAAAAAAAAGGCTGATTCCTGTGGTTCCTGTAGCTGTTGTAGAATGAAGTGTTCTGTGGCTTACTGGACAGGTAAGATGCTCATACCTATTAACTAAAAAAGATAAAATATACTGATGTGGCAAAAAACCATGTCAAGTACTGTACCCTTTGGGATGTGCAGTCAGTGTATGTGTTGAAGCTTTACACACTGAACTCTGATTACAGCGAAGACCTGTCCTATTGTGCCAAGAAGTTAGCAGCACAATGATTTTATCTACCTGTTTGAATAGAGTAGAGGTGCTTAGCTACCTCTTGGATCAGATCTTTGCTTACAGTGGTATTCCAGATCTGCTACAGATGTTACTTTAGATCTTCATTTGATATAAAGCCACGTGCAATCAATTCCTGAACAGAAGATCTGAGACGGAGAAAATATAACAAATGTTTGTTGAAGAAAGCAGCAGAAAAGCTCCAGCCAGTGTTAGTCTGGCTGGAATTACTAGTACCTGTTCAGCTCCAGCCATGCAAATTATGCTAGCTCCAGCAGAGCCAGTGAGGTTCCCCGCACAGCACTCCTCAGCAGGGGTTCCCCAAAGGCTCAGTAGATTCAGTGCAGTAGGGCATGGATGTATGGAGAAAAGTTCTTCAGGATCTCACCCTGAGCCCAAGTTACCAAACCTTGCAGAAACCAGGACTTTCGAGGAGTTGGTTAGGGAGACACTGCAACAACTCCGCTAGAGAGCCTCAGCTGGAATTAGCCTGGGTGCATCCAGATTTACTGTCTAAGTATACACTACTAAACAAAACAGCATTAGGTCCAGTTCTGTTGCCAAAAAGCTAGCTGATATTGTCTTGGTATGTTCATACAGTGCAGCTCTCCTGAAGTTAGCATCTAAATTGCCTGTTTGAGGTGGTTCATGAGCATGACTGAAAATTGCCTGGGACTGTGTCATTTACCAAGGTCAAATTGTTCTAGAGAACAAGTCTAACAATTTCACAGAGCAGATGACAGTTCTTGTGACCAGGTTTGTGCCCTGGCACTATGTAATCTACTAGTACCGGTGTAGCCACTAACTTCCAGTTTAGAACCGGATCTAAGATGTCTGCTTTGTCATCCATGGACTTATGTCTGGTTCATCACCAGAAGAGGATATTTTTGAAACATTAAGTCAGAGCTACTTACAAAGAGTTTGGTGCAAGCAGAATTCATACTTCTAATTGGACCTGAGCTTACTTAGCAGGGTCAGCAATGATATTGCACTGTGTTTGCTCACCCTCCTTATTCTGGGAATGAAGAGTTTTATGTAAAAGTAGCTTGAATCAAGTAGGTTTCACCTACCAAGTAGGTTTCCTGGACCAGAGAACAGTAGGGCTGTCAAGGCAGTATAGCTTTACTTCTGTGATATTGTGCCTTAAGCAGAAACACTTTGGGGCCTGGAGGTCACTCCATGACCTGGATAATCTGCATTGATAATTTCACTGCAGGCAAACTAGAGAGGACTACAGTGTCATTAAATTTATGAAAATATGTTGATGTCTGCAAATATTCAGAAATATGGGTTCTCTACCCATTTTGTAAATCTGGGGACAAACAGTCATTGACATTTAAATTGAATTTATTTGTCTGTGCAATACTTCTGTACATTAAGTGCAGATTTTTATATCTATGACAAAGAATGACTGGTAATAAAATATATGAAAGTCCATTAGGTGTTCTTGAAAGCGTCTGCGTGTCTGTTTGGGTATATAAAATATGAACTTGGCTGAGTTTGACTGTGAAATAGAGAATAAGAAGAAATTAAGAGTGCCAGATATTTTTTTTTAAAGTATCTTTTTTAATGTCAGATAAAATATTAAAAAGACTAAGAGGGAGGGAAACAGAAGAGAAAAGGGGAAACGAGCAGAGTAAATTAACATGAACAGGCAGATCCCCAGACCATGAGCCTTGGCAGGCTTCTGCCGGAGCCAACGCTGAGCCCCCTGTGCCCCATGTGGGGATGCACAGCTGGGACTTGTGTGTGGTGGCACGTGCCACTCCAACCTTTGCTTCACCCACCCACACCCAAAGCTTAGCGTTTGCTGGTAACTTAAGCAAGCACATTCCTAGGACGCTCCTGGTCAGCTAGTCGTGCTGGGTGGCGTGCAGGGTCAGGCCCAGCAGCTTGAGCTGGACCAGCCCCGTGGCTCTGGCCAGGGCCACCTTGGACTGCCTGGGGACAGAGTGGATTGGTGGACACTCGGCTTTGGGGCTGAGAAGAGCTGATCTGTATGTAAGTGAGCTGTGCCATGCTAGAGAACAAGACTTGGCCCAGTAGAGCTACTAGCACAGACAGAGCTCGAGATACTCGATTTTACTGCTTAATTCCAAAATGGGCTAAGATGGCACACAGACAAATGTATATCCTTTGAGAGGTTTCTGTACCTTTTTAGCATGTGAAATGCACAGACTTATAGAAAATAATGAGCACACTTACAGACATTTCTTTATCACAGTTTCCTCTCAGCACTCACAGGAGTTTTGGCCAAAGACAGCATCCTTTCAAGATTCCCTGACTCCTCTTTCCTATAAATGTTTTTCTTTCCACTGAATCATGTTCTTTCACTCCCTCCCTTTGCTGCAGATTACTTTTCTGTGATTTTGGCTGGTCCTGCATTTACAAGAGATTATTTTGCTATGAAAACATACATTAAGCTTCCTGTCTCCCATTTAAATCTTTCTGACCTGCTTTTTGAGTATCTCAAAACTATATGTACTACCAGTCTTTTGTTCAGCCTTTGGGGATTTCCCACTCTGAACTTTTTCTTTTTCAGCAGAAATTTGGAATTTCTGGTTCTCCTAGCCCAGTTCAAGGTACTCCTGTCAAAATGGAATGTTAGGAAGCTAAATATTACCCTGTTCTTCCAGACCTTGGATACAGCAATGACAGTAACTGGCTTGTTCCATGGTGAAGTAACTTCATAATCTAAACAAAAATTCATGTATTTTGTTACTTCCTGTAAAAGGAAAACTCTGTCTGTTGTTATATTTGGTATATTTATGATATCTCCAAATAATCAGTTTATTGCTCAGTGGGTGAAAAATGAGGCCTGGTATTACAGGATGAAAGAATAAGCTTTTTCCAGGGAAAAAGTCTGAATAGAATATTTATAAGACACCTAAGAACAGATTAGCATATATTCAGAGCTCTCCAAGTATCCATACAGATCTGATCACTACAGTCACTGAAGCCTAGACAGCAGTTCAGATGAGCCAGTACTTTAGGGTGAGCTCAGTTCCCCTTTCCTCTCCGTTGAGTACATTGACTCTATTTCCCTTGTCTACAACTGATGCTTCTCCAGGTAGCTCATATAGAAAACCATGTTATGAACAGCTAAGTTTAAGGCTGTGGGTTACTTACCTGTGCTAAGTTGTCTGGTACCTTCTGAGATAGCACGAGATACCCCATTTGGCCTTTCAAGAGCTGCTCCACAAGGCACAAGTCTCATGCAGGTCTTGTGTCATATCTGCCAGCCTCATGCAGATGATACACTCAGAGATACACTATAGCAGGTCAAATGGCTATAGATTCCTATTTTTGGCAACCTAAACGTGAACAATCAAACACTTGAATCTGGAGAGAAATTCCACCACTTCTCTGACTGTCACCAAGTGCTTTAATTTCTTTGAACTTATTTCTGATGAAATGAAGGGGACCAAATTCACATCTATTTCCTGTTTCTGCATGTCCTAGAGTTAATATGACTTTCTATTTTACTGTGGACATGCCTGGATAACTAATTAACGTCTGCTAAATCTTTCAAGATCTTTCCAGGAAGGCAAGCAAACCAAGATTGGTACTGCCGTTTGGGAGGAGCTGACGGAGCAAGGCTTTTTGTCTGTTGTTTTCCTACCCTGCCAGCTCTCTCAGGCAGAACACCATTTCATTTAGCTTCTCTCACCTTTTTGGTTAAACGCGTATAAAGTAAAGATAATGAGTCAGTTCTGCCCTCGCATTGACCTGCTTGGCTCTCCAGGGCCGGTAGTATCACGTTTTTCCCATTCAAGGGAGGAAAGGACTTGATAAAAGCCATCTGATGCTTTGTTACGTGAGGATTAATCATCTGAGAAGCCCCTTAAGTGAGATAGCATGGAAGTGGGGACCGATACAAATGTAAGGTAGAGCAGAATGTGACATTTTACTTAGAAGAAAAGGAAACAAGGCAGTGTAGGATCAGCTTTACCTATCCATTTCTGATATTTATAACTTGATCCTTCCACTGAGAATTTGGTTTTAGTTATTTGTGCAGTGAAAGAAATGCCTTTGATTTACCAGTAGGAAATGTTATAATTTTGTAATACTGTGGTTAATATGTGAGAAGTAGTTTAGCTCTGGAAAAGTGTCAGAAAAACTAGGGGGAAAAAAACGCTCAGAGATTCATCATAATCTTTCAGTCCCATCATTCCTGCATTTGTTTTTGCTTCGGTTCAATTTTTGGTCATCAAATTGGAAACTGTCAGGACAGCAATTAATGTTGTGTCTCTAAATCTTTATGTGTGACGAAAGGAAATCACTCATCTGTATTGCCAGCCCTGGGGGAAAGGGGAAATAAAAACCACAGAGAATCTAAATTCTCTTAAACTGCTACAGCAAATACTGTTGGATCAATTAGTGTGATTGGCGTGAATGTGCAGTGGGCCCTCCTGGCAAAATACCATTCTCAGTGTGGGTCTGAGCTGCAGCTCTGTAGTGCGGTGCTGCTAGTGGAAAAGAGGACTCTTCAACTGCCTGCTTCATCAGTATGGAATTGCTTTCATGGGACAGAACGCTAACTCTCTAACTGAATGTGGGTTTTTTTTCATTTTTCTCTTGACATCTATCACCACGGTTCTGGAGCATGTCCAGAGAAGGGTAACGAAGCTGGTGAATGGCCTAGAGGACAAGTCTTGTGAGGAGCAGCTGAGGGAACCGGGGTTGTTTAGCCTGGAGAAGAGGAGGCTGAGGGGAGACCTTATTGCTCTCCACAACTACCTGAAAGGAGGTTGCAGAGAGGTGGGAGTCAGTCTCTTCTCCCAAGTAACAAGCGATAGGATGAGAGGAAATGGCCTCCAGTTGTGCCAGGGGAGGTTTAGATTGGATCTTAGGAAAAAATTCCTCACCAAAAGGCTTATCAAGCATTGGAACAGGGTGCCCAGGGAAGTGGTGGAACCGCCACCCCTGGAGGTATTTAAAAGATGGATAGACGTGGTGCTGAGGGACATGGTCTAGTGGTGGTTTTGGCAGTGTTAGGTTGATGGCTGGACTGGATGATCTTAAAGGTCTCTTCCAACTTAGCTGATTCTATGATTCTATGATTCTTTGACTGGAAAAGTCCCTTCTGCAGTCATTGTTGCTTTCCTACTGATGCTATTAATGTTTTCTAAACATTTAATATTTATTCAGCATGGATAGTATTTTACTTGCAGAACAATGTTTATATAATGTATACCATTGGATCTAGTAAAATGTTTGGAAATGATTATTGTTTCTTTACAAGTCTACTGTAAGAGTGCACTGAAATGTCTGGGTTTGGCCCTCAGCACTGCGCTGCGATTCATTTCACTGCGCCTGCCTGGAGTTCCCGTCGTTCTGCTTACACACCGCTCATACGCTCTCAGCGATGCCCTTGCTTTCACCTACACGGTTTCTATTAAAGTCAGTAGCAGAGCTGATAGAAATAAGCCTTTGAAACCTTTTTTGCTCTGGAACTGTCGCTTTGAATAAATAATATTTTTTTCAAAAAATCACTTTGACATGATCGATATTTATTGAAATAGAAGGAAACTATTTGGAAAATAAAAGGGTATCATTTTAACATTTTAACAATCATAGATTTTGAATCTTAGCTACAATTTGAAAAGGTATTAAAGCAGGCATCAGTAAGCAGCATTTGTAATTCAGCAAAATAAAATATTTAAAGCTTATCCTAGGAAAGTGTTGCTATTTTGCCTGAAATTTGCTTTTTTGTTTTTGTTTCTTGCCTGAAGTTTGCTATTTTATCTGAACTAAGTGCTATATATATGTTACAAAAATTTTCTAAGATAGAAATTTCATTTTCTGAACTGAGCAACAATAATTATCTTGGTGATCCCTGCAATTTCACCCCAATACTAGAACTGTATGAGGTTTTTTTGAACTGTGATATCTCTAAATTTGAAATGCACATTATTTCATTAAGTGGTCTCTGCTGAAAGGAAAAGTTTAGTATCATTACAAAAAGCTCCTTTAACATTTGCAGAAAGTCCCTTCAGTCATTTACAATTTTTTTTCTTAAGTTCACTTTGTTTATCTAGTCCTATCTTACTTTTTTGCCATGTCTTTGTATCTATGTTCTTATAGACACACTCATACGTAATACTTTTTAAGTAGCCTAAAATGGAAAATATTTAAGGAGAAAAAAAAGAGTAAAATTTGTTTAAATACGCATCTATTCATAGGTTTTGTATATTGTGTTTGGTAGAAATTCTTTCAACTTTCTCCTCAGACATCCCTAGTAAACTTGATTCCATCAATTTTTTATGACTAGGTTGCTCCCCCTTAACTGTTGTTTTGGGAGGTTTTTTCAGTGACAGAAGTAAATCTTTTTATTTTGGTTAAAGGAAAAAGTAGTGTTAAACTCTTTCTAACAAGGCAATGAACTCCAGAACTGACTATTCTCCCCTATCTGATTTCAGGCACTGGGCATACCTGGGTGCTGGTTCAAGCTCTAGACTAGTCAGAATAGGCTTTTGTATAAGGTAGAAATATGGGAACGCTTTGAGATCCAGCTTCAACCTGGATCCAGGTTTTAAAAGAAGTTAAAGAATAGATAGACCCCAAAAGATTTACATCTCTGGGGTTTCAAATCTAGATTCAAGTGTTTGCATCTTGAGACATGCATAAGAAACATGCATAATATTAGCATAACAACTACTTTATTTTTGAGTGATCCTTAGTTCTCCTACTGTGCATTTTGCAAAGTAAGAATCAAGCTCATTTATTATTATTATTGTCACTATTTATTTATATTGCAGTATTGCACAGAATCCCCAGTGACTCTGAGGTCCAAATGAAGAAGGAGTAGAGGAAAGGTACAATCAAATATATACCATTTTTCTAGGCATTGGCAATTATTGTTGTTATCAGAAAATAGTTCTCAGCACCAACTCTTCTCCTCAGTCTATTTATTATTAATAGTTTGGTTTCCTATAAGCATGCAGAAATATGAAATGCAAAATGAATAATAATAATTATAATGTATATTGTGTGTCTTGCATTCTGGGATTTTATTTATTGAGTTAAGCTTTAAAAAATTTGTACATGAAAGAATTTTATTAAACTTTCTGGTATCATGATAATAGATTTTTGGTTCCCATCACTTTATACTCAAGAGGTTTTTTGGTTTTGTGTTTTGGTTTTTTGTGTGTTTTTTTGTTTGTTTGGTTTGGTTTTTGTTTGTCTCGTTTTGTTGTTTTGAGGGGGTTTTTTGTGGTGGTTTTTTTTTTATTTTTAATTTCTGAGCAACATAAATGATTTAGGTAGTTTTCTGCTCATGGCACATGGCAGATTTTCTTTTCTTCAATTTAAACAAGTTGGTTTTACTCTCGAAACTATTTAACTGCCTAAACAATGCACAAGTGATGCCCAATACACAAGAATGTGAAGCATGCAGACTTGTCTGGTAGGCATCTCTGGAATAACATATGTCCTAAAAGTCAGCTTGCCATCACTGGGGAAATGGTGACATGTCTGAGGCACTGCTGCTGACATTGCATGAGGTTAATGAATGACAGTGCCAAAATGCCAGCACTTACCTTGTCACCGCCAAAGAGCTACAATTAAATTGCCCCTTAAAGAACTGACAAGTGACGAAAGGGGTTTCAGTGAAGGTCATGAGTATCTAAGATTTCTATTCCTTTGAGCACTGCTGTAATTTCTGATTTGCCACAAAGAAATCACAAGACAAATATCCTCTATAACCCAGCAGTCTTCCCACAGAATTATTAAATTACTGGGGCACAGTTAGTATTAAACTTGTAATATTAAGACATATTGTATGGCACCACAAGTTTACACACTAAAACTGTTCTGTGTCCTAAGTTATATTTCTTTCTTGGCCAGCAGTACCTATAAAAAGGGAAGGAAACACTCCAAAATGCATTAGAATTTTCTTTGAAAGAGCACAGAAGATTTTTTTTCTCCTGAGAAGGGCATGATTTGTATCACCCATACGAAGGGAGGATGGGTACTGTCTAACAAAGGTTTGACTGTGTATCCACTGACAACAGAGGATGGAATGAATGTACCTCTTGTGCTGATATTAATCTGAGCAAAATATTTCAGTGGTTTTTTTCTTTCATTAATCAGGCAAAAATCCTATCAACGGAGGTCACAGAATTTGCTTTCCAGGGTTTAAATGGACACTTTCAAACGAACCTCATTTTTGAAAGCCCTCATCTTTCTTACTGCACGGCGAAGGTAAACCACATTCCTAGAACACGTGACAAACTTTATTTAGATATATCTCAAATAAATGAGTGAAAAGATTTGCTCTAAATTAATTTTATCCTGTGTATGAGTCCTTGCAATACTAGAAATTTATTTTACACATTTGAGGGAAAAGGGAATTTTATTTATATTTTTAGACATTAATTGTGAGAATATTTTGGACTTAAATAACAGTATGAACTCAAAACTGAAAAACAGATAGAAGAAGAAATAAACACAGTATTAAGCAAGCTGGCAAGAGAAATCTTTCTGTCTGAGTTTCAAAATAATGTATGCAGAGGGTCTATGAGATGGAGAGAGGTTGCTTTTCCCCCCCAGATGGCAGAGGTTGCAGACAATGGAGATGTCCACCCAAAGGCAGTGATGTGGAATGAGGAGATGGAGAAAAGCCACTGTCAGCTGAGTGACAGAAGCAGGCAGAGAGGAAGGCAAAACTGGTTAAACAGACAAGAGCTAGTCCATGGCAAGCTCTGAAGTGGGGAGAGCAGCTTTGTATCTTCCAGGTGGCCCCAAAGAAACCCTGACCATTGTGACACTAATTGCTGAGTTTTCTGAAACTTTGCTTCAGGAGTCAAATTCACATGTATTGACTTCAATGCTAATACTCTGAAATACTGGACTTTCTCTTGCCTAGACTTGGGGTCCTGTTAGGGAGTTAGGGAGTTAGGGGCAGTTAGGGAGCCTGGTGCAAATGCTGTTGAGGGTCCAAGTGCTCATTCTGCATTATGGTGAAATCTGCATTATGATGTCTTTCCGAAAAGTGGTTGGATTAGGAGATAATGATACAATATTCTTTTTTTGGAATGGCCTAGTGATAACAGCATTTCTACATGAATTAGAAATCCCTCCTCCCTACACCCAAAATTCTGTATTTTGTTCAGAGTCTTTAAATGCTAAATAGCTAAGAAGTGTCTCAATCAAAAGTTCCAACTTCAGGCAGCCCACTTTTGGAGGGCTGCCCCCATCATTCATTTACAAAGCCAAGTTACCACAGAATCATGGAATAATTTAGATTGGAAGAGACTTCTGGATATCGTCTAGTTCCGCATCCGGCCCCAGACGGGGCCATTTTTAGTCAGGTTGCTCAGGACTTTTTCACCTGAATTTTTAATATCTCTGAGGATAGAGGTTCCACAACCTCTCTTGGCAATACGTTCCAGCATTTGACTCAATTGTTGGGAAGGCTTTTTCCCCGATATTTATTTTTAATTTCTTTTCTTGCAAGTTGCATCCATTGCCTCTTCTATCAATGGGCACCTCTGAGAGAAGTTTGGCTCCATCTTCTCTAAACACAACCCTCTCTTAAGCACCCGTGCAGACATTAGCATCCACACAGTATTTGTGTTGTACCTCTCTAGGCATCTCAGCATTGGGTAGTCCTGCAAAGACACCATCATGAGTCCATTTTGTCCTTGCAGGCCACCAACATTCATTTTGAATTCTGATAATCTCCAGATTCTTTCATAGTGTCAGAGAATATCAGAACAAGTCACTTAATGTCACTGAAAATGCAGTGATGTGGGTGGAGGCTGCTAGATGAGGCACAAGATACCATGTTCCACATGCAAGACAGGGAAGTGTGTACTTTCAAAAACCGGGTGAATCGTGGCTTCTCCTGATGAGTGCAAACTGAGCTGGTCCAGAATTGAGCTAAATGACCCTCTTAAAGCTGACTAATGTGGACAAGCACAGCAACCGTGACCTCAACCGTGCCCTCTGAGCCACTCCTGCAAAGAGCAGGGGTTCAGCCATAATGCCACTGTAGAATATCTAGAGTATAAGACACAGAAATGTAAGAAATGATCCAGCTATTAAAAATGAATGTTCCGGACAGTTATTTATCAAGCAGCAGTTCTGCCTTTGCTTTCTAGTCAATCAGATTACCCCATTTACAATATACTGTTAGACTCTCAGGGCCACCCTTGGAGTAAACTTTAGAGCATAATTTATTTCCTATGTCTCATGTAGGAAAAGTGATACATATCTCCAAACGTGACTACCCTTAATTTCAAAATCTTACTCATTAATTTGCAATAATGAGGTGTAATGAATATTTATAGATGATTTTATCTATACCTATTAATTTACCATGAAATACCACCGATATCTGTGCCTTTTGAGTTAATAATACAAGGCAGAATTAAATGGAAAGCTGATAAAACTTCTCTTTGTCATGTGAGACTTGAATATTATGTTTAAAGGGTAATATGTTCTGTATAAATCGGAGTTCAATATGTAGTTCATCATATGGCTACATCATAGAGAACTGGGTGACGCCATGGATATAATTTTACTGCTAGTATGGGTCATCATTTAGCCCTTGTATTCTCGGCATAAGCTAAAAAAGTCTAGCTTTCTGCACTTGGTAGAAACTGAATGTCTTCACTTCCAGTGGTTATTGTGAGACTCAAGAAACCTTTCACTTGGATTAAAGATCAAAGGAAAAGCTGTGATTATAACTCACATGTTTTTCACCATCATCTTTGATAAAAGGTTTCGATCTCAGTCACCAGTCATTATATTTTCAGCTACATGAGACTCTAGTTTGGCAGTGTTCTCCCCTCTTTAATCACAACTTTATACATTATTTCTTTTGTTACATAGTTTCTTTAAAGAAGAGTGGTTGATTGAAATGTTTCAATTTAATTTTGTTTTATGAAACAAAAATTGCAACAAATTCTGCAATGTGCTGAATTTATCTAATGAATGCGTCCAAAATGTGAAAATGTGAGTAGATGTATTCAGGAAGAGTGATAAGAAAGAACGAACATGTTCATAACATTTTATTGGCTTTTTTTTCCTTTTGTCAAGATAGATTTCACTTGGGATTTCTAGTAAGTAGAGATGTGGAAGTAACTTCTGGTCTCCAAAATTCACCAGCATTTTGTATTCTGTAACTGCTTTTCACATGAGGGAGCAATTCTAGCTAAGTCACTTAAGCTCACCAGACTAAACATTTTGCATGACATGAAGTTATTGAGTTTGAACACATTCACAAAACAATTCTGCATCAAAAACTGGGGTCTAACATGGTTTGTTCTTGCTTGTACAAATTAAATAATAATAATGGTCCATTACTGTAAATCTAAAGTTTTTGTTTGTAACTACAAAAATACACATACTGCAACAGAAATGTCCAAATATAATGCTGACACTATCCTGCTCTTTTTATACTATAAAGCTCAGCCATAACCAGGGCTCTTTGCTCTGTTTTATTAATTCTCTACCTGACTAATTCTTTACTCTATTGAATGTTTGTCAGTGCTATCAGAGGAACTGGGGTTCCGTTAGGCAAAATTCAGAGAAGGGAGTCTTCTTGGGAGAGCAAATGCCTTTCTCTTGGGAGCTCTGGTTACAGAAGCCAGACAGAGGGACCTGAAAAGGGCCTCCTGGAGGTTTTGTGGGGGGGTTGTTGGTTGAGGGTTTTTTTTTTTTTTCCCACACAGTGTGTGAAAAGAAAACTAGCCTAGAAATCAGTTTTTCTGCATGGGCAACTATGCTCTGTCAGAATTTTGAAAAACACACTGTATGTCTCTCAGAAGGTAAGTGAAATGTGAAAGTATATGACAGCCACATATAAGCACAGCTGCTATCGGAGCATAAACAAATATACCTTTCTATCAAAAATACTTATATTGAAGCTTTGGGTTCAGGTGAGATTCTCAAACCCTTAAAAAATATTTCTGGACACTGATTTGAAATCTAAATGGCTTCTCATGTGGGCTATATTTATGCCTCTCTGCTACCTGCCAAAAGCTTTCACAAAAGTTTTTTTTCACACAAATATTAGTGGCAAGTCTACACTCATCTTTACCTGCAGACATGAGTAATGGTGTATTAAAAATGAGGACATCACTGTTCACTCCTTGTCTTTCGTTCATCTCCTATCTTACAAGTTTTATCTGTCAGACCAGAAAGCAGAAAAAAATGTCTAATGACCAAGATAACCAATCATGCAAAAAAGTGGTAAGCAGTCCATAGTTCACATATAAACAGCCTACATGCTCAACACAGGGAAATTCAGCAAATGCCTACATACCATAACCCATTTTTGTTAAAATCAAGAATGTATTATCCTCCTTCTTCCTTTCTACAGCATCCTGTAATACTGAAATCCTTATAATAAATCCTGACTTTTGCAATCTCTTCCTGCCACACTTTAGTTTTCTTACACTTGTACAACTCATGGACATCATTATTCCCTGCTATTTTCCTGAAAGAAAACCGATTTAAAACAGCTCCACCTTGGTTTGGGGGTAAAGATATTCAAGGTCATGTCTCATTATACAGAAAGGTAGCAGCGGATGCCCTCACTTGTCAGGACTGCACCAGTTGTTTGATTAGAGGTACACGGCTGACACTGTGATGAACTGGAACTAGGGCGAGGACTTTGGCTTAGAACCTATTTCTAACTCTGGTGCCCAAAATCATGCACAAGAGCATGCGCAAATAGCAATATTAATTTCAAATGCAGATATGAATAATTTCAAATTGACAAGAGGATTTCGTGTGGGTTTTTTTGCCATCATTTAGTGCTATCTTGTATGTTCTTATGGAAAATAGTGGAGAGATTGGGAAAGCTTAAAGGGAGAAGGAAGATACGAGCACTAGATGAAAACACTGAACAGGTTGCAAAGTGACTGGGAAAAGCAAAAAGCTCCATGGCTGAGAAGGGGATTTGGATTCATGAACAGATGTTGTCCATTGAATTTTGCTGCATTCAGAAAATAAAGATTCTTGTATTCTTGAATGTAAACAGTAGTGCATTTGAGCTACCCCACTCCACAATCAATTTCTGTTCCTAATGACACTGAACTTAACTGCTCGGTACAAAATATCATAATGATAGTTATGAACCACAGGCTGATCTTGCTCAGTTCTGAATGAAATAGCTCCCTCCTGCCGAAAAAAAAAAAAAAAAAAAAAAAGAGAAAAAGAAAAGCTGGTGCTGAGATGAAGCACATGTAGCAAATGAAATAGCATCTTTGTAAATAATACTTTAACAAATGCGGCTGGTAGGGAAAACCATAATGACAGAGCTGTAAGAAAGTGATGTGCTTGGACCTGGCCTTCGAAATTGAATATCTTGAGCAATGCACTTCTCCGGCAATTTCATGCATTTTCTCAGCTAATCTCACATCACCAATATCAAGCTTGTCATATTGATTTTAAAAGGGAGGTAAAAAAATGGGAAGGTAGCTTGCTTTTGTCAATCCCGAACACGGTTGCCAGGCAACTTGATGACCTGACTTGGGATGGATTGTTACAGTGACCTGACTAAGTACCCCCAAATCACCCGAGAATTTGCAAAGAAAATACTGCAAAGTTGAATTATTGCTGCAATAATAAGTATTATGTTTCCCTTTTGCCTCTATAAAGAATAATATATACAAGGTGTTCTTGTTATAAAAGGCAAAGAATATTCTTTGTGCCAATTAAAAATGGATAATTATATAAAAGGGGAAGAATGGTCTATTTGTCACTGAAAACTCTTTTAATTCATGTTGTTTCCATTTAAAGTGTTAAAATTGAAATATATAATTAATTTAGTATAACTTTCTTGTTACAAATACTAACTGTTTCTTAGATATACTGTTCTGGAGGGCTGAGTAGGACAGACGTGCAGATTAAGCTAAGAAGTTCTAACAAAAATTTTTGAAACGCTGATTTATTTGACAAATTTTGGTCTTCATTTCGCTGTACGTAATGCTTTGTATTTTCAGATTGAGATTCTAAACTTAGTTACACTGAGTATATAAAAAATATTGTAATATTATTTTTTTACTACAAAACCTGCTTTCAATCATTTTTTAACTTTGCCAAATACTAACCATACCGATACTAAGTGAAATCAGGTGAATTTTGGTGAAATAGCTGAAATGATTCAAACTTTGTTTCATAGATTGATTGTATCAACAGTGTTTGAATTTCTGTTTGCACCAACAAGTGCAAGCAAAAGGAAGACACTCAGTCCTATTTCTAACAACGTCTTATCCTGAAGCACTTGATCTTTTCATAGTTTTCATTTAATTGAGTGATAAGAAGGCAAATCTGAAACTGTATCACAGTCTGAAGGGTACTGTACTCTCTGTAGAAAAGAAGTATCTGAGAGAGGGATGTTTCTTACCGAGAAGTACACAAAACAGTTGAAAATACAGAAGAGTTTGTGAATGATTTGAAGTCGAAGACTGTACTTTGCAATTCCATTAATTTATAGAGGCCTTGATAAGATTATGGTTGGTAGGCAAAACAAAACACTTTGAGGATAGCACATTGCAAGATGCAAAATTTACCAGTCCTAAACTCAGAAATTGCCATGTAAGAGCATTCCAGACTGAAGCTTTCTCTCTGTGAGTAGCTTTGCCATCACGGGCTTTCTACAGTGAGAAGTTAATGAAAAAAGATTTGCTGCAGAAAGACATATGGAGCTCAGAGTGATAATTCATTAAAAGACACAAAACCAGTATGTGGAACTACACCTCCTGAGGCAAAAAACCCAGACTTTGGAATTAGGTGAAAGTACCGTAATGGATTGTATCACTTTGCAGTAATGCATCTCTTAGCTGTTGGCAGGCATTGGAAAACTGTGCTTGAAAAAAGCATTTCGTATTGGATTGCCCCTGAGTAATTCAGATTAAGATGAAGACTAAGCAATTCAGTCTAAGGTGAAGATGAGGTTTAATGTAAGAATCATAACGATGACAAAGAAGTGTTTAGGGTAAACCTCAGTGGATTGTACCAAGGAGGAGTTGTCAGAAAATAGGTGTGCTACAGAGAAAGATTCTGGGGCCAATGCTTTTTAATATCGCAGTTAGTGTCTAACTCAGTGCTGCAGGGAAGGCTCTACCCACTGATTAGAGGAGAGATCGTGACCAAAATGATGGCTTGCTCTTTGTGTTCGGTGCGATCTAAGAGACCACCCTAAAAAATAGAGCCTGACCACTTTGTGGGCCAGTGCAACAGAAATGTGGTGAAATGTAACAGGAGAAAAATCAGAAGTTAAACTTTTGCAGACCAAGCACAAGAAGAACTTCCATTTCTAATATTGAGAGAAAGGAAAACAAAACAAAACAAACAAAAACCAAAGACTATAAAATTGGTCAGCAAATTGGTCCTGGAAATTAAAAGAAATTTCATAACCATAACATGACCACAGTTTTTAGTAACCTTGCAAATGGAGTGGTGGGGACCTAAATTGTTTCAAGGTGAAGCTTGATAACTCTGTACAAAGAGTTTTGTAACATATTATAGGTGTGTTTTGGTGTTCAAAATAAAAGCTTGAAGATGAGGCTCTCTGATATTCTTGAAATGGAGTTGAAAGGAATGTAATCAACATTTTTTTATTCATATATTTGTACTGAAGATAAATTTTAGTCCTATATTTATATTGAAATAGCTATATACTTCAGGTCACATGTAAGAAAACGAAGAAAAGTAAAGAAAATAGTATTTCTCCCTTTCCCCATAGCTTGATTTCTTTCCTCAGGTGCAGTGGGGGTCAGCCACAAGACCGGATGCTGGGTGGAGTGCTCTGAAGCACCTCACGATACTGAGAAACTCACATTTAGCTGGTGTGTCCCTCCAGTGCTCGGTGTTGAAGTGATTGCCAGATGCTGGAACAGGAAGTTATTTTCCCAAGGTCAGAGTCTTAGGAATCATTTTTTTTCCTCAGTACCGTGGGCTGTAATTCATGTGTTCAATCATATCTGCTGTTCTTCAGTGGCATACTGTGAGATTTTTGGACTTTTGTCCTTCCATACATAAGTTTGTAAACATGGTGAATGCTGTTTACCTGTTGTGGCACGGGAGGGCAGAAAATAAAAGTTTATCATACAGTGACCTGTATAATAACGATCTGAACTACATGGTTTAGGTAGCTTTTTTTTCTTTTCCCTATGTTTTAAGGCACTTCATGTGCATTACTGGGTGGGCATGAGTTGAGATAGGGTTATTATGAAGGTGGGTGTCATTCATTAAGAAATTAAAAAATCCATATATGTCACAGGCAGTTTCCTAGACTAGTTGTTCCTCACTCTATTAAAAGCCTGAAAGGCTTTTAGTAGTACCTGGATCTGGAGATTTTCCTTTTCCAATTTTGTCTGCATCAAGGAGTACAAATCATAAAGGTCAATCAAACAATTTCAGGTTCTTTCTGGAAATTATTCCTTTTCATTATTCCTGTGGAGTGTTCAATAACAATCTGGCATTTGCTTAACAAGACAACATCCTTTCTGTTCACAGGTCTTTTTTCAGAAATTAACAGTCTCCAAAAGATAATGAGCTCAGTGAATCTTATTAACACAAGTTACAGCTGACTGACAAGTAAGTACATGGCTGTCATGTAATCTAATCATGGTGTTATAATTCAATTAACTATTGATTTTAGTTACCGATACTATATTCTAACTGTTGCAGCAAAACATTCAATATTTGTAAAGTTTTATGATTAATACAAATTATATCAATCCCAGACATTATTGAACTCAGACATTATAGAAATGTAGGTATTTTATGTTTAATAAAAATGGTGTTCATTTTCATATATTACTAGCTATGAACTATACTGAAGTTTCTTCTAGTTGATGAAACTAATTATACTTGGAAATAAAGTGGGGACTATTTGCTGTTTATTTAACACCTATGCAGATTCGATGCTTTATCATTTGGCACTTGTACAGTCATTTGTACCTATGCAAAATGAATATAAAACAGGCATGAAGCCTTATTTTCCAGACTGTTGATTTATCTACCCCTTTGGACTAGCTTAGATGACTGCACAAATGGCAAAGTGTGTTGCTCTCAGGCATGAAGAGAGAGTTGTGAGTCCAATTACAAATGCTAGACTGAATTGCCAGATGCACTACTACTTCAATGAGTCTCAGGCCACCCTAGCACTTATTTTACACCAGGGGCTTGGGAAGGGGAAGGTGAGAGAAGATTTCTCCCATTTTCTCAGCTATGGCTTTATTAATTTCTCGTTGATGGTTGTAGACAAGCAGTCAGGCTGGTGGAGCCATTGGTGTTTTCCTCCCCCGCAGTCTTGACATAGCTGTTGTAACAGGGAGAAACACAGAAAAGTAGAAGAAGCTGTGTCTAGTTTTTTCCAGCAATGGAGACAGACAGTATAATAGGTTTGAGTCAATCTGAGGAGGGAAGTAAAGCAACACTACAAACTACCTACACCCTGGTCCAACATTTTAAAAAGAAACAGCAGCTGTTACTTACTTTATGCTGTTTCTTGATCTCATGTTAGCAATGGCATATTTTGAAAAATATCTGCTACAATGATCACTTTAAGGCCTTCATAACAGCACTTCTCTACTGAGTTTTGCAATTAAGATAAGAGCAAGAAGTTGAGAAGCATAGTCACAAGAAGTCTTAAATCTTTTGATTATTGTCACTTGATTAAATCAACCTGCTCTATTTAAAGCAGAAAAGCCTGATGTGCAGGTAGGTCTTCAAGAACCATGTCATTTTGGACTTGCACGCCAAAAGATTTTGGTGCTTTATTCCTACTTTTTGGATGTGGTCCATCAGTTAGTTCTGCACCAGTGAGTACAGTCATCAGAGCTCTTTGACAGCAGTCTTCCAGACTACTGATGTTTGAATCCTGTTTGAACTTTGCCAGAGGTCAAAGACTTTAGACCCAGTTCTTATGTTGTAAAGTGATACTTTCCTAAAAGCTGCTGATGCTTTTCTTGACTTGCTTGGATTTCAGCTCATGCTGCATTAAAATTAACTGTGCATATATTTTACTTTAGTATGAATTTTTCTAGTAGTATGAATGTCCACTATACACTGTTCCCTGAACCTGGTTACACCAGAAGCTTCACAATCTCAGGGTCTTTTGCCTGACAGATCTATCAGTCAACTTAAATGACTGTGGCTTGCCAGCTTGCTTGTGTACCAGTTATACTAACAGCCTGAAAGGACCAGCAAATAATGTAAGTAATTCAAGGCAAGAGCCTTTTATGACTATCACACATAATTTGCATGTACGGAATAGTATATTAAAATGACTTAGTAAAAAGAAAAGCCATTGCAGAGAATTACTTTTTAATGTCATTGTTTACCTCATTTCTTGTTCCAATATGGCCCAAGCCCAGGCAATTTGTTTTGTCACTGGCACTGCCAGAAGACACAGACGGCAAGTTAAATGTAATAAGCAGTCTGCCGACTTTGGGCAAAGTAATACATTATCTCACTCTCACAAATGGGTACCTATCACCAGCCCCCGTGCATAACCATTTTAATGTGTGTGGCATCTTGGCTGAAGAACGCTTCTCGTATGTGGTCTTAACAGATAAGCAGTTCTTCAGTATGACTCAACTTTGCTCCTTTCTGAATTCTTTTCTAAGGGATATATCCCCATAACAGATGAAAGTAGCACAGGTAGGGAAGCTTTCTATAGCTTTGGTTTTGCTAGTGTGACTGACACTGAAGAATTGATGGCAGGGGCATCTGTTCTGTCCCATAAAAAGACTCATGGGATGACTGTTAGCCATGCTCTCAGATTGCTAGCCCATGCGGTCATTTTACTGCAAATTTGTTCCCTAAGGTAAATATATAAAAGCAGCTAGGATATGTCTGTAGCTTTTACAGTTTCACTGCAAGTTGCTTGTAGAGCTTTTCATTTATATTGTCTGGGGTGGGCTGTGATTCATCAGTGGAAAAAGAGTGAGTAAGAGAGGGACGCATTTTGCCAGTTACAGGCTGATTCATTTTCTTTATGTATGTATACTCAGATTTTGGAGTAGTGATGGAATGTAAACATCTTCATTCAAACTTGTTCATTTTATTCAATATAAGCCTCCAACCAGAACATGTAAAATAACAGGGCAGGGTAGAAATAAATATAAAAGGTGCCTTTTAGCATAGTGCAGTGAAGAAGCATCCCTCCACCTACTGTGATGGCCCTGTGACATTGTCAGCTTGCAGTCACAGCACTCAATCAAAACCAACGTTATTACACAGGTAGTCAAAACTTGTTGAAAGCAAACTCTCTTTAAGGATATAGTAGAAACACAGAATCATTGTAACTATGACATAGGAAAAAGCCCTGATGAAATAGGGCTCTCTGATTCCTAATACACTTTGCTTTTATGTGTACCTGAGTTGATTAATAAATTAAAAATCACACTGCTGGATGCTAAGAACTGTAGCCTTAAAGATGGCCAGGCATTGCAACAGCCCTCACCGAATGACCCTATCGTCTGCCACTTCAGTTAATTGTCCAGGCTGCCAGCACAACCTGGCTGCTTCTGAAGAGGATCTTCATGATCCAGTTGACTGAAACAGCACCTGAGTTAATCAGGAATGAAGAAGAAAAGGATCAGGGTTCATAATGGCAGGCAAGATGTTTATACATATGGCTGAGTCTGCAATATGAGCAGAGAGCCCTGTGGCATGCCTTCAAGCCTGTTAACTCAATCCGTTTGCAGCTCAGCTCCACACTGGACTCCACCTGCCCATGATATTGGATTTCCCTACAGAGAAAAAGCAGATGTGGACCATTTGCAGGCTGTGTGCACTCCAGTTTGTCTCTTTACAGGAACAGTCAAGCTCAGGACTGCATCATCCAGTGTACAACACAGTTTTGTACGCAGATAGAGCTCAGGTCCTTGGAGCAGAACTGTGGGAGCCACCTGAGGCGTTCCTGCTCTCTTGTGTGGATTCACCTAAATCTTATCAGGATGATATTTAATATCCTTAACTAAGAATACAGAACGGAGGCACCACAACTCAATAAAATACATACAAACTAGCAAAAAAGGGAGGGAATGACCTAGTTTTTGTCTCTATCACAGAAGTACACACCAAAATTACGTGTCTTCCCAGGCAGGGTTTACTTGGAGGAGAATCACCTCAAACCTTTTGGCAGGGAAGGCACAATTCTGTGACACCATCAATAAAACTGAAATGGCTGAATCTGGTATTTCAGTGGAGCTCCCCAGTGGGAAGCACCCCTTTTCTGTCGTGGTCTTGCGAAGCTTGTCCCTCAGCAACACGGAGCAGTGACAGAGGTGTGCAAAGGACGTGGCCACACGTTAGGATGCCAGTTGGTGGGGATGGAGTCCCTGAAAGTGAGTTCTACTGCTGCCAGGGGATGTTGCTGCCCCCTGCATCTCTCACCATGGGCAACTGTCCACCTATAGGTAAAAGTCTTGGCTACAAAGATTCAGTTTCTTCTAATGACAAGCACTTGTCAAAGTACCATGGTATCTTGTTAGTTATCAGGTTCTGCTACCTGGGAAAGAGGTCAAGGTTCAAATGCTGATATAAAAATAATTTGAGCTAAACAACTTCTTGCTTTAATGTGCCACGTTGTGGGCACACCATTCCAAAGAGCCTAAGGAATGTAAGAGAGCAGCCCCAGGCAATACTGCAAGGGGCACACATGTGTTATTGCACAGATTTAAAAAACAAAGCTGACAAGCAGACTTTCCTAAATTGGGTGGGTTGGTGCTCGCCCAGAGCTGTCACTAATTCAATGCAGATTGTCTGTGTAATATGAGTGCTTATTTTCAAAAGAAACAGGGTGGAAAAAGCGTGTGCAATTCTCAGGAGAGTCTGATTGCAAAAGGCATGGTTGGAGCTGATTAGCCTGTTTACCCTGCCAGTTTTCACACACAGACAGATAGGCAGTCTCATGCATTTCCCCAAGCAGATTCTGGGGAAGGCTGATGAAGAAAATGAAAACCAGTTTAATTTCCATTTTTCACTCAGCTCGGTGTTGTAATCAGGGATAGTGGTTCAGCTGGACACCTCTTGTCATAAGTGGGAAGAAAGGGCTAATTTTCTGGACCACCTTTTTGTGGCAGATCAGTAGTTCCTGAATTTACTCCCTCACCTTTGCCCACCAGGGCTGAGAATTATTAATCAATTGGTCATAGTGTAAAATCCACTTGCTTTTTCTTTCAAAATTTTGGTGCTGGGCCACATGAGGACTATTTTTTTTCACTGCATTTTAAGTTACTTACAACATTTATGTTGCTTACAAGACCCTTTTTCCCTTTGTGTACTTGCAGAGTATTTAATATAATGACGGGAATATAAGTTTTCCTTTCTAGATGGTTCCCTGTGCTCCAGTGGTTTGACATTACAGCCTGTTTCCTTCCCCAGCCAATTCTATGGTCTCTTCCCCAGTCACAGATGTTTCCATAAGTGTACTTGTATTATTGTTGTCCTTTAACCAAAAGAGGAATTTTATTTCCCTAATTTTAAATTCCTGTCCCTTTTTCTTGTAAATAGGAACAGCTCAAGTGCAAGACAACTTGAATTTTAAATTCAGTTCAACCTATGACATGGCCCCAGGGATCCAAAGACGGTGCAGGGAGAACCACAGTAGCTCTGAGGAATTCCAGTCATTTGGACTAATTTTCTTGAGGATACCGAGGACAGTTTTAGGAGTGCAATATTTAGGGTTCTTGGGATAGGTGAAAATTTATTTTCATTTTCATTCTTTTTATAATTGTTAAATAGTTGTAGAGAAATTCCATAAGTCGGGTACATCTCACCAAATTTCAGCCATCCAAAATTGTGTCAGGTCTAAGCTATTTTAATAGGTTTCTGCTCTATATTACAAAGAGAGACAGGTACCCTCAGACAGCAGTTTATCCCTCCTCTTATGATGCCTCTTTCATTTTCTTGCTGCATCTCACTGGGCCCTAGGAAGAAGAACTGTGCCTTAACCAATAAATAAATGAAGAATTTGGAATGGTAGGAAATAGCATGGTTACGCAAATAGTGTGTTGCCCAACTTCTCGCTCTAAAATAACAATACAATAAATTTTCTAAGTTATTTATCTCAGTGATAATATTCAGAAAATACTTCATTTCTGACCAAAGGTCTGTAGCACAGGGACACCCCCATAGCACAGGGGGCACCCTGGAGGTACACCAGAATTTGTATTTGTAGACTCTTCTTTGCATCAAAAAACTGTTGCAGGTGTCTAGGATCCTGGAGACTTGATTATGGGCTTATTTATGTGCTTCTGAAAGTGATGTAAAGCAACTTGCTGTGTAGGGAGACACCTAGCTTTATTATAGCTACCGTGCAGTCACTTGCAGCTGGTGGGTAGGAACAGCTATGGCCACGGGAGGATCATCAGCTCTCCAAACTGTCTTGAAACAGACTGAGGCTGCGGGGAAGATTACTTTTCATTCTGGGTCATTTTGCTGATCTCTGCAGTTATGGCAGGTGAAAGCAGGATAGGGTGTAAGAGTGGTGGTTCCACCCAAGCCCTCCTAGAACAGACATTTCCGTGTTCTGGTGATGCGACACCACTTAATCCATTGCACCAAGTGAGGGATCATCTAATAGCATTAACCTGGAATGAAGTAACCCCTAAAGCAGTAGTTTTAAAAGGTCATTTTGTAAGTTATTTTATGGGAGTAGAAGAGGAATGTATAATTCTTAATGCTCGTTTTGCAGTTATTAGGCCACAAAGGAAGAAAGGAACAAACAAAATCCAGACAGGAATGCATGTGTGCATACTGAGATAGCACTGTAACCGTATTTGCAGCTTAGTGTACTCATACAGGCTTGAGAGAATTGTATTTTCTGATTTTTGGTCCTAGACATATTTTGGATGTTAATATTTAAAAAAAAGAGGAAAAATACATATAAATATTGTGTGTATATGTATATTTATATACACAATTCACAAAAATGTATATAGTTTTGGGAGGGATAACTGGATTTCATGACCATCTTTCCTTTTCCACTTAAGTTCCCTTACTGCTTTGCTGTGACATCAGGCTCTCAGATGTTGGTTTTTCCTATGTAAACCCCTCCAAGGCCGTAAGGGGAGAAAATGTAGCTTCTGGTTCCCAGCTAGCAGGCTTAAGGATGTGCCAAATGCCTTCTGATCATCCCTTCCAGAACAAAGCAAATTCTGAGCATCTGCAGAAGTGTTCCTCTAGGTACTGAGAGAAATTCAAACTAAAAGGGAAAAGTGGAATTGGTTTTGGAGTTCAGACTTCTCAGACTTTAGATGGCCGCACCTCACTTTAGAATTTTCATACATCTCCTTTCCACCTTAGGTATTAAGATCTTCTCTGTTTTAAATCCCTAGTACCTTTGTCCCTGCTATACTCTTTGCTGAAGATCTGAGACATTGCAACCAAATTATTTTAAGAAGTTGTATAACTGTATTGCACAGCTAACTGTACTAAGTGGTTTTGCTAAATAACGTGCAGCTTGCTATGAGTCAGATTCAGATTCCCTTTCTCATGTGGAATATTTCCATGCTACACATCTAATTAGAAATGCCCAGACTAGCAGTTTGTTCAGTTTTGTTCAGTATCCTTATTTGGAAAGGCACAGAAGGTGCTGACACACGATGTTCAAATACTTTCCCACTGGCAGAGGATGGCAGTCATCTCAGTACCCCCGGTGTGACATGCATTTACAATTCCTTTACATCACTCCTTCTAAAGGTTCCATACGGCTCTGCTGACAGGTAACAAGGCTCTCTGAATACAGTTTTTTGCATTTCAGTGTTATCACTGGTTTCTAGCAATTGAATGTGGGATAACAGGTACAGGGAATTTTGAACTACATTGCAAAATATTCAGAAGATAATCTGGTCAGAAAACTCAGTCTGCCACTGCAGATGCCTTTAATTTTTCTGATTACCTGGTGTTTCAGACATTAGTGCAGCTGACGTTTTCTCAATGAGGGACAGAAATGTTAACCAGTCTGGTGACCTTACTTTGTTACTACGCCATCATGTTTTTCAGAACTGCTCTCTTCACTGTGCTTTTGAAACAAATAAGAAGGGACCATAATTTGGATCTTTCAGAAACCTGTAACCCGAAGGAGACAACCAAAGCAGGCCCAGTAAGTGTGAGAGTTCACTTGCATTTTGTGCTCATATATGTAACCACAAAAGATTTGGGACCTCAGCAAATACAGTCTGAACCATCCACAGCACTGGTTTCACTTTGGTCCATGCAGCCAGCATAGCTGTCTGCTGTTTCGTTCTTCAGCTTTCTGGTTCTGACAGTTTTGGTGGGACTGCTGAGGCCATGCCCGATTCAGTCCATTGTCTTGTGCAGCTGAAATGGTACAAAAGGGGTGAGATAGAAAGGAGAGGAAACTAGAGCTGGTCTTCTCAGGCCAATTGGTCAGTCATTTGTTCTTATTCTTCTCAAGCTGGGTGAAGGAAAGCTGCAAAGTTTCATTTAATTTGGCCAGTGCTCGAATATCACAAAGGAGAACTACTGGTTCCAAAGTCAAGTTGGTCACAGAGCAAGACGTGGCTGATGAGGGGCACAGCGTTGCGGGGTCCTGCGGAAACCCCATCGGCTGGCAGCCACTGCATCACACGGCATTGCACTGTGGAGGATTAGGTTCTTGCATCCGCATCACGCAGAGGTCCAGGCTGCCGCTGAGCTCTGCACTCAAAGGGAGAGGGGAGACTGAAACTGCTGTTTCGCAGCCAAACAAGATATTGCCATTTTGGCACTTAGTGGAAAGCGATGAGGCAGAGGCTTTGACTAAGCTCCTGTGGGTATTAGCAATGCAGTCCTTTCCTGAAGAAATGTTAGGGTGGATGAGCTGGTTTTTCTTTCAAAAAAATCTGTTGCACCATGCTTTCACTGCATATTCTTCCTCTTCAAGTGCTGAAAATAGTTGTCCTTGAAGGCACGTGCAATCCATAAACTGATGCAGGTTGCAGTAGAAGCATTACAGAATTGTGGTCTCCCAGCTATAGATGTAGTGAGTGTAATAAAATCTAGTATGAATCTACACTTTCTATTTATAAGATGCTACAGCGTTGTCAACCCCATTTCAGAAAGCTTGATAGGGTCTGAAACAGGTTTAGCTAACTGGCAGGTAAGTTTCTGCAGCTATCTAGAACTGTAAGTTTCAGTTCTAGCAATCCCATTTCCTGAAAGCTTCTCTTTTATAAAGAATAATAATTTACAGTATTTTCCTAGAAAGTAAGGGCAAATGTATTATTTTCCATGAGCAACCTAGATATTACTGTCCTCCTGGACACAACAGTCCAAATGAATACTGAACTCTATTACTGAAGAGATTTGTATCTTTTAAGAGTCTAAAGAAGTTTATGTGCAGTTTAATAGGATCAGTATTAGCAGCATTAGCACTGATGGTTAAATGGGAGCTCTGATCCAACCTTGAGCTCCGTGAGTCCTGAAGACAATACTTATTACAGCAACATAAGTATAATCTTCAATGCCATTAAAATTAAATATGAGTACACATCAATTTTAGTGTCAGGAGACGCACTGTAAAGATCAACAATAATTCTAGCTGAAGATCTCTCTGGAAGCCCATAAAGCCTGAATACCACAGTATGAGCTATACAGAAATTAGAGCTGTTTGAATAGTACTTATGGATATAGAATGCTGTTATTTTTGTCTTTCACTTTTATAGACCATTCCTGCAATTTAGAAATTCATTAAAGTGAAGTGTATCTCAGCATTGTACACAAACAAGGATATTTGAAAAGTCTTTAACACCGTTATTTGTGATCTGAATTTAAAACCTGGGTACCTCAGACATCTATGTATCATATGAACGTTTTCGAATCAGTTTTGAAATTTTGCAGTTCTGTGAATAGTGAAATATTCAGACCTGGTATAGCTGAACTGAAATGCTAACATGACAAAAGAGTGAGATTCACTGGCAGGTCTTGTCTGTTTTGTGCCACTCCAGTGGTGCAAGCAAATAGTAAACCTGTGCTGTCTGTTGTGCTGTGGCTGGTCAATAACGGCTTTACGGCTTCAGGCTAGCACGAGGTAGGTGATGAATATTGGTGAATCTGGCTCAAATATCCACCATTATTCTTTTTTGCCTTCATCCAGCTTTGAAAAAAATATATTAACTGCCTCCAGAATATAATAAAACTACCCGAGTTTCCAGTGCTGAAACAATAATTCTTTTAATAAAAGGTCTGGCAATAGTTCTTACCTAAGAGAGGTACCGAAGTGAGCGCTTAGGCTCATTAAGGGCCTAATGCTCTGGGAGAATGAGCTAGTGCACGTCAGTTGATCTACAGTAACCCGTCTGCGTTCAGGCTTACCGTAAACAATTCTGTGAGTCTGAGCCCTGGAGCATTTCATACAAGATCTTACTGTGGTTCAGGACCTTCCAGGTCTTGTTCCCACAAGCCTTCCGATGTGGCCTCCAGCACAGGTCCAGCCTCAGCAGAGGCACTCCACTGATCAGCAGAGTCTGTGGAGGAGCCTGCCATCCTGCCCTCCTTTCTACCTTCCTCATGCACAAAATTCTTTCACTTGCCATCATTTCCAGCTTCATTTCCCTGATTTTGTATTCTTTTACTATCTGTTGATACTTAGATGTAAGAGTAATTCCTAAAAAGGTTATGTTTGCACAAGATCATCAATTGTGCCAGAACTTGGCTTTTGCAGGTGGTACTCCTGAGAAAGCGGCAACCTGGCTGAGTGAAATGGGCTTGGTCAGGCATGTTCCTAAAGGGAAAAAAGTAAAGTTACTGAACAAAACTGGTCCTGTTTTACCTCAAACCAGGACAAGGGTATCTGGTAGCAAGACTCATTAGGCTATAAGAATCATGGAATCACGGAATTTTCAGAGTTGGAAGGGACTTCTAGAGATCATCTAGTCCAACTCCCCTGCTGATGCAGGAATGCCTACAGCACATTACTCAGGACTGCATCCAGGCGGGTCTTGAAAATCTCCAGAGAAGGGGACTCCACAGCCTCCCTGGGCAGCCTGGTCCACTGCTCTGTCACCCTCACCATGAAGAAGTTTTTTCTTAGGTTTGAATGGAACTTCCTGTGTTCCAACTTGTGCCCGTTGCCCCTCGTCCTGTCACTGGGAACCACTGAAAAGAGTCTGCCTCCATCCTCCTTCAACCCACCCTTTAGATACTTAGAAGCAAGAATAAGGTCTCCCCTCAGCCTTCTCTTCTCCAGGCTCAAGAGTCCCAGCTCTCTCAGCCTTTCCTCATAAGGGAGATGCTCCAATCCCCCAATCATCTTTGTTGCCCTACGCTGGACTCTCTCCAGTAGTTCCCTGTCCCGCTTGAGCTGGGGAGCCCAGAACTGGACACAGTATTCCAGTTGTGGCCTCACCAGTGCCGAGTAGAGGGGGAGAATGACCTCCCTCAACCTACTGGCCACACTCTGCCCTATGCAGCCCAGGATTCCATTGGTCTTCCTGGCAACAAGGGCACATTGCTGGCTCATGGATAATTTGCTATCTACCAGGACCCCCACATCCTTCTCCTCAGAGCTGCTTTCCAGCAGGTCCACCCCTAGCCTATAGTGGTGCCCAGCATTCTTCCTCCCCAGGTGCAGGACCCTGCACTTGCTCTTGTTGAACCTCATTAGGTTCTTCTCTGCCCAGCACTCCAGCCTGTCCAGGTCCCGCTGGATGGCAGCGCGACCCTCTGGAGTGTCAGCCACCCCTCCCAGTTTGGTATCATCAGCAAACTTTCTGAGGCTACACTCTGTCCCCTCATCCAGGTCATTGATGAATATATTGAACAAGACTGGACTGAGTATTGACCCCTGGGGGACGCCACTGGTTACAGGCCTCCAACTTGACACCGCTCCATTAATCACAACCCTCTGAGTTCTGTCACACAGCCAGCTCTCAATCCACCTCGCTGTCTGGGATTCATGAGGGGCAGCTTTAACAGTAAAGACCAAAGAAAGAAGGCATTCGGTAACTCCACCTTCTCTGTGTCTTCCACCACTAAGGTGCCCATCTCATTCATCAGTGGGCCTATGTTTTCCCTAGTCTTCCTTTTTCTGTTGATATACTGAAAGAACCTCTTCTTATTATCTTTAACTGCAGTGGCCAAGCTGAGTTCTGCTTGGGCTTTGGCCCTTCTAATTTTCCCCCTGCATAGCTTCACTGCATCTTGGTATTCCTGTGAATGACAGAGGGCTAATCCTACAGGATAATAAAGGGTCTGAAAGACCCGTAGATACTGATGGGGATCTTGGTAGACTCAGGGACGATGTTACTGGAGCAGGAAGGTGGGATGCAAAGGATTTGAAACAGGAGAGTAGTGTGGTTGGTGAAGATATGACTCTGGGATAACAGTTGTTTTAGAGTGAACCCATAAGGTGGAGCATAGAAGATCTGCCATGGGAAAGGTTTTGAAAGTGAAGGTTGGGTGTGGAGACTTCATAGAGCCAAAGGCAGAGACTGGGGACACTAGAGGAAGACCAAAGAGATCATAGCTCTTTCTAAGGAACACATGCTCAGAAAGGTCAGGAAACAGAAAGGTCCTGGATTACAAGGAGCTCACCACCACCATGTGGCGAGCAACCTACCAGTTTAAAGGTGGGAACACACTCATTGGCTGGTATTGCTCTCTCCTCTGTTTCCAGTTAAGTGATTTGATACAGTCCCACAACATCTTTACTTTGCTGTTGAATCTAGTAATTTTGCTCAAAAAAGCAAAAAACACCATGCAAATGTCTCTGATATTGGTTCCAAGGCTGTATTTAGATCAGGAAGGACCTCTAACGTGGTTCAGGGTTAACCTTGCCTGGCAGATTTGTCATTGCTGAGTGAGTAACTGAAAGGGGTTTGTGGCAAATTCAATAGTAATGCAGAACAGCTTTGTCCCACAAGTACTTCTTTATACTAGTTGCATGTATTTCTTCTATCACAGCTATGTTTTTTTATTTATCTTTCATTTATTTGACTTTTAACTATTAGTAACCAGCACTGTTACTAATGGTAGGACAGGAAAAACACTTCAAAGCATCTGGGTGGGCTGGAAAGTTATAGATGGAAGGGACTTTGTTCATACACCTTACCCATTTCTCTCTGCTGTAATAGCATCTGCTTGGCTTTTTAGCATGGCCATGACATACCAGAAGTAACATGGTGTCAGGAGGTGTCTGCAGATGGTTTCTGCAGAAAAACAGACCACCTCCACCACCACTCCAGACTCTGAGGGGATTCAAAGTACAGGACAAATTAACCTATCTTATCCTGCATGCTGTGGGAAAAACCTCTTGCCTACAGGGAAAGCTTTGGCAAATCTCTTCTCAAGAGGAGTCCATTAGGTTCTCAAATTACCTGAGTAGATTAGCTGTTTTCATGGGTAACTGTCATATTAGAGTCGGTGATTGGGGAATTAATCTTTTAAACACATGGAGATGAAAAATGTCTGCAAGGTCAGAATGTAAATAAACAGCACTTATTTATCTCTTTTCCATCAACCTATTCATTCACCCTTCTTACATATTAATGAAGTATCAACAGATGTATTAACAAAGAGGAAAACCACACTAAGATTTCCTATGGCAGTGGCATTCTTGTAGTAAGGAACTCTGAAACAATTTCATGAAAAACAGCCTCCAAACTACCCCCAAAAAATACATCCTTCTAGAGTTCTAATGAGTTAATGCTTATTCATCCATTTCTAATGTTACACACAGTGTAACTCCAGTTACTATAACGTCATATCATGGGAAAAGACAAAAGCTGTTTCTAAAGACCTGCAAGCAGATTTCTCTGCACGTGTTTCACAGCAGCTATGTAAATTAAATTTATAATATTCATGTTGATACTAGGTGAAATGAAAAGTATTCTCCTGCATACTAGAGGCAGACATTTAACTTTTGCTGCAGAAGTTACCAAAAGTGTATGTGTCACTGATGAGAGGTTTAATAAGGCTAGTAAATAAGAAGTGCAAGCTGTGTTCTGTACTGAGTTTTGCTCATCAGAGACGTTTGACATTTCTGCTGATGTCAGCTACCATGGTAGACCCTTGTCATTTGTACAGAAAAACAACACCGCATTACAAAGGATATAATTTTTTCCGTTCTCTTTTAATCTCACCAATTATAGCCCACGCTTACAGTCTAACTGAATGGCACTTTGTTCAAAACATGCTGAATTGTGCTGGTTTTGGATGTCAATGCAACTAGAACAAGGTTAAAACTAACAGCTAAAATATTTTGATACTTTGAAAAGAACCATGAAACCTGCGAAAGGGCCTTTTCAATAATATTGTAAGGATGGCTACTGCCTCTTACAGTGAATGAAAAAGCATTGATATAATATCATATATATTTCAAATACATGCATTTTTATATCCTGGGTATGTAGATCTCTGCAGAACAGCAGTTTTTATTTATATTACTTGGTACAAACAATATTTATGTGTCTCAGAATGTTGTACATTGAGAACATTTCCTCTGGAGCTGTTCAGGGAAGACAGAAATTAACACTAACAAAGACTATTGCAGTTCCCGAGGGAATTTTGCCAAACCTGTTGAGTTTGCAGGGCTGTCGGCCTGCAAAAGGACAATAACAAGCCACCTCTAATGGTATTCCTTAAAATCCTGTCTAGCTCAAGAGGTTTCAGGGTAAGGTCCTCTCTGCAAAGTCTAGTTTCCTTGGCAGAAGTTCTGTGACCACTGTTCTACATGTCCTGCGTGAAAATCCCCCATACAAGTATTAGTCGCACTGTGAAAATAGTCATTGGAGAGAGTGACTCAGGTTCTTAACACTAAGGGATGGAAATAAGTATTTTTCCAGTTTGAGGGAAGTTTATGTTGTACAAGACATCATTAAATGGAAATCCAGCTGTTATAGCCCCTCAGGCAAGTTCATTCTGCTTATTAGGAAAATTGCTAACTTCATTGGATGAGTGGATGAGGGAAAGGCTGTGGATGTTGTCTACCTAGACTTCAGTAAAGCCTTTGACACCATTTATCACAATTTTCTCCTGGAGAATCTGGCTGCTCATGGCCTGGATACGTGTACTCTTTGCTGGGTAAAAAACTGGCTGGATGGCCAGGCCCAAAGAGTTGTGGCAAACAGAGTTAAATTCAGTTGGTGGCCAGTCACAAGTGGTGTTCCCCAGGGCTCAGTATTGCGGCCAGTTCTCTTTAATATCTTTGTCAATGACCTGGATGAGGGGATCAAGTGCACCCTCAGTAAGTTTGCAGATGACACCAAGTTAGGTGGGAGTGTTGATCTGCTTGATGGTAGGATGGCCCTACAAGAGGGATCTGGACAGGCTGGATTGCTGGGCCAAGGCCAACTGTCTGAGGTTCAACAAGGCCAAGTGCTGGGTCCTGCACTTGGGTCACAACAACCCCATGCAGCACTACAGACCTGGAGAAGAGTGGCTGGAAAGCTGCCTGGCAGAAAAGGACCTGGGGCTGTTGGTTCACAGCCGGCTGAATATGAGCCAGCCGTGTGCCCAGGTGGCCAAGAAGGCCAACAGCATCCTGGTGTATATCAGAAATACTGTGGCCAGCAGGACTAGGGAAGTGATCATCCCCCTGTACTCAGCACTGGTGAGACTCCACCTCAAATACTGTGTTCAGGTTTGGGCCCCTCACTACAAGAAAGACATTGAGGTTCTGGAGCGTGTCCAGAGAAGGGCAACGAAGCTGGTGAAGGGCCTAGAGAACAAGTCTTATGAGGAGCAGCTGAGGGAACCGGGGTTGTTTAGCCTGGAGAACAGGAGGCTGAGGGGAGACCTTATTGCTCTCTACAACTACCTGAAAGGAGGTTGTAGAGAGGTGGGGGTTGGTCTCTTTTCGCAAGTATCTGTCATGGTTTGGGCCAATAAGCGATAAGACAAAAAGAAATGGGCTTAAATTGCCCCAGGGGAAGTTTAGATTGGATATTAGGAAAAATGTCTTCACTGAAAGGGTTATCAAACATTGGAACAGGCTGTCCAGGGAAGTGGTTGAGTCACCATCCCTGGAGGTATTTAGAAGACGAGCAGATGTGGTGCTGAGGGACATGGTTTTGTGGTGGACTCGATAGTGCTAGCTTAATGGTTGGACTTCATGATCTTAAAGGTTTCTTCCAACCAAAACGATTCTAGGATTGTATTCTGTGATTTTAACTGCTTCTGATTCAATTATAAAGAGGTGGTTCAATCTGCAAATCAGGAACTGTAGAGCTGTGGTCATTGGTCATGGAGCAGCAGAGTACGTGCTTATGCATGCTGTTGAGCTAACGTGTTGTTGAGCTGAGCTCAGAGTAAAGGGGACAGGACAGAGGCAGCATGATTGATCATGATGGCTAAATGAATAGACAAGTGGTACTTCCCAAACTGTGTAGAAGATAAAAAAGGGGAGTTATCTTTTCCTTCATAATGGATGGCAGTTTTCAATGGTTCCAGCTGCAACTTTGAACAAGAAAAACAGCTGGACTTTAAGCTGAAAGTATCTTCATTATCATTATGTCCTGCCTAAGTATTCCCCCACATGCATGGTCTCCTGGGCTGATCCCACTTCCCCTTCTACTCCTCTTCCCCTTAAGTAGTACTGGGGCAGCTAAAGCAATCACATAAGCAGAATAATTTACATTGTGTCCTAAACCAAGAGGATTCACAACATAAGAGTGCTGGACCTTCCTCGGTTAGTGCTTGCTGATAGCTCATAGACAAAAGAAAGCTTTCCAACACCTCACCAAATGTATCTGCACACTGGGGAGCAGCAACAAAGGTTAAAAGTTATGAGAGAGAAAGAAGAAAAGCAGGTATTTCAAGGAGAAGTGAGATTAGGAGAGGGTGAAAATAATGAACAAGTCTACACTGAGGGAAGGAGCACACAGTAAAAGTTTGAGGCAGAGCAGAGAGATGTAAATATAGGTGGATGCTTTCCTGCTGCTCTCGCTGAATCCTGACAGCAGCACAGGACGGTTTCACCCATCCGCGCAATCCTCCCCTCCAGTCACTCCATTAATCACTTGCTACTGCTATGTATGAAGCACGGAGAGAGAGGGCTGCTCTCGTTAGCATGTAACCATCCTTCATTTCAGTTCCCAACGCCAGTCACACACATCAGTCCGAACAAGCAGCACTCTAAACCTCAAGAAAAAAAGCATGAGTTGGAAAAAAAAAGAAAGAAAAAGATTTCTGAGGACGGTGGAGGAAGATAATAGGAGAGGTATTTCTTGCAGGAAGGACATAAAGCAGGGACAAAACACAAATTTCTCTGCAGCATGGGGCAATCTATTCAAACATTTTCTGCCGGAGTCATGGTTAAAATTTATCAGGCTGGGAGTCTGCATTTTTTTTACCAAATTTGAGCTTTTCTTAAAGGCTAAGTAAGGACTAAAAGCGCTTTATTTGCAGGACACTGTCTTTTCATATATGTGGCCGAGTCTTGCAGGTATGTACAACTGAGGTGTAGCCAGGCTTCCTGTACTAGAGGGAGAAGTCCAATTGCTTTTCATCATTAAGAGATGCAAAGAGCGAGCTAGTTGTGGCAGCCTAGGAGTTACAAAGGTCTTGCACTGTTCCACAAATAAATTCTCATTGTCTTAATGTCCTCTGCATTAAAATTTGTAAAACTGCTGCATTGTATGTGGCATGGATGACTGTGTCCTGTTATAGTTGTGTCCACTTAAACGAAGCATTACAGTTGATCTCTCTGTTATGAAAGAAAAGACTGCATCCAGAAAACTGGAACAGTAGGTTCCTATTTGAGAAAAATACTCTTGTTTAAGAAATAGATTAAATAGTTAATGGCCGTTTTATTCTCCCAGCAAGTATTCTGAAACATACGAAATCTGAAGTATATTTTCTGCACATAAATTTCTTGGTGTTCATGTCACCATGTCCATATCATTTATCCTGCACTTGGCTGTGTATGATAAGTGTGTGATAGAGCTGATCGACTGAGCTGAATCAGGTACCTCATATAGCCCAGAAATATCTGCATTTTTTCCCTTGATTAGTGAGATTCGTACGCTACCAACAAACATGCCTGTGAGTTGAAACGTGCTGAAGGAGTTTGAGTGACTACAGGTAGTTAATTAGTTTTTTCAGTTAAAATAAAATAAAAAATAAAAAAAATTGCTTTTTCCAAGAGCCTGAATTTTCTTTTCACTGAGGCCGGTTTATATCATTTTGGCAGTGTAAAGTGGTTTTATGTTGAATTCAATTCAATTTATGCCTACTTGAAAGACAAGCACCACTGTGCTTGAATGTGAATGAGAATCATATCCAATACATGTGTATATCTTGAATTTTGAACTTACAAATGAATGAAGTGAGAAGCACCAAGTCTCAGGTGATCATGCCTCAATGACTTCATAGTTTCTCTTAATGTTTTATTATCTCTGTCTCTGAACTACGGGCACTGGTCATCCATAAATACCTCGCCAAGCAAAGTGATGTTAAAACACAGAATAAAAAGTATTGGAACTGTCACAAAGACCTTCCACAATAGCTGGTCACAAAGTCCTGAAAAGAAAACTTATAATTTCCTTGTAATTTTTATGAAAAATTGTAACATACCCAAGGTCCGCTTGTGTCCAAGGCATTTTCAGCTGTTGTTGCAAGTATTCCATGCATCCCACTAGGATTGTCGTATTTTGCTTATGGTTTCTTGCCCCTTGAGTTTAGTTTTGTGATCTTCATTGACTGATGTGCTAGCAGAAGTTCAAATTTTTCATTCTTTCTATCATCTTGTTAATAAAAGACTAAGTAGTTTACCAACAGATAAATATTCTAATTGATTTCAGAGGGATTTATGGGTTCATAATTAAATAGTGAAGTTCACTTTCTAAATTCTAACAAGCTCCAAAACTGACCAAAATTAGGGTGGGTATTAGCAGCAGCTAATGATAGAGTCATGGTGTGGGATATAAAAATAGCAAAAAAGTAGGATTTGTGCTTACGTGACTCAGTGTGACTATATTTATGTTTAAAATTCAGCAAACTTGAGAAAATACCTCTCTCCTGACCCTGACACAACACATTGGCAGCTTTAGTATGAAACATGCATTCCTGAGCCTGCAGGTGATTCTCACTGCAGAAGATCACATATTCACAACTACCCAGTAAAACCCGAGAACTGGTAAAATGGAGAATAAAATATAACTTCAGAAGAATATTCAAAGGAAGCCACTCTAAAGTCAAAATCCTCAAACTCGATTTAAGGTTTGAAGTGAGGCAATTCACCTCAAATAGGAGCAAATAAAAGATACTTTAAAAGCATAGGATTAAAAACTAGACATAAAAGAACAGTGATATCCTCTTTTCAAGTAATAGAACAAACTATATTATGAGCAGCATTTTGAAGTGTACATCAAACTGATTTTCCCCTCTTTATCCTTTTTAATCTCCACCAGATGCACTTTCTTTAAATTCAAGGTTTACGTTCCTAGCCATAACTTGTCTGAACACACGGAAAGAGCACTGAGAGACATTAGTGGCATTCTTTTTCTTTCTCTGTCACTCTGTTTTTTACAGCTGCTGAAGGCTTATCTTCTTAAGTGTCTCAGTTTTATAGGCTTGGTTTGCTTTATTTTCGTCCATGTTTTAGGCTCCAAACAATTCCATACCATTCTTATACGGAATGGTTGCAGTGAAAAAGATGCACACACACACAGAGATATGTGTGTGTGTGTGTATATATATATGTATATAAACACGTGTGTATGCATATATATATATATGTATGCATATAAATGACACCAAAGAAAATCTGACATGATTATTACTGGTGTGGCAGAAAAAAGCTTTGCAGTGGTATTTTAAAGCTTAAATGACAGAACATATCGTGACTAAAATCTCAGACTGAAAATGCTGCAAGAGGAAAGAAGGGTTTTCATTAAGACACACCAATACTCAGTAGCACTTTTTCTCAGTTCATCCCTCGGGGTCATAATTTTCTCAGGAATGACGAAATACAGTTTCCTTTCCCATAAACATTTTAGGGTTTTTTGCTTTCTTAAGAGATTGTCAGTAATGAGTTTCTCCTTTATGCTTTACCTCTCCTCCCTTCCACCTCATTTAATTGTGGATCAGGATGGATTTGCCATTTTCACTGTTTCTTTTAATTAGAACTACAGGTATGTGAAACAAACTGATGTGTTACTAGGGTTGTTTTTCCTGTACAGGGAATACTCATGACCAACATCCTGCAGTAGTTGAGTCTTTAGAATCGTTTTTGTTCATTAAGGCAGCATGATATGTTTTAATGGTGTTTAACAGAATCTGCACAATTTCAACAAGTCTGTCTGCTGACCTTGTGCTGTAAACATGGGGCATATTCCAAGGATTACGAAAGGCAGCAAAAATTTTATCTTTATTTTATTTTTTCCTGCAGGTAACAAACCTGGCTGCTTGTTATTTATTGTGGACCTGTCCAGCTGGGTGGACAAGAATAATTGCATTTTTAAACATTGTCAAATCCACAAAACATAAAAGGTGCAACACATATAATGCTGGAAATAACTCTCAGTGAGGAAACACTAGCGCAAATGGTACAAAATAAACCCTCGTACATTTGATTAATCAACTCTATTCCCCTTTTCCCCTCATCTTTCAAATTCATGGGCAAATGACATTTGCCTTTCCCCAGCATGCACCTCTCCGTTAAACCAGGGAGTTTGCCTGGGGCCATACCTATATATCTGATCCATGCATAATGAAGCATGAAGCTGCCAATTGTAGGGAGCCTCTGCTGTGTCAGAGACTGATAGGCATTTCATTTGCTGAGCTCCCAAGGGCCCTCACACATCTCAGGGTTCATGTAGTATTTATTTTAGGCACTCACATTTCTCATCTGTGAACTTCACACCATATGTAGAATGAGTAACACAAGCTCTGCGTGAAAAAGCTCTCCAGGTAGTTTTAAATGTAACTCAGTGGAGTGGGGACATTGTGGGCTTGAAAAATAGGCTTGCATGAGAAATGAAGGAATATTAAGCTTTGTCCGTACAACAGCTGTCTGAGTCTTTCACTGAATAAGAATGGCTTTATTCTAATAAGATCACCGCTCTACACTTCTACTGCATAAATTGTTTTGTAGCATGCACTGTGCAGATCTACATTTTTCACAAATTATTGCTACTCTGCCGTACCCTCTACAAGGAAATCCTCATGTGCTGTTTCTAAAGTGCAGTCTTGTTAGGTTTGAGGCTCACTGTCAGGCTGAGCTGATGGATAGCCAGCCCATAGCCCTGCATCTTTGAAATCTGAAGGCTGAATAACAATCCTGAAAGGATTGCTTTAATTCTCAAAATCTGACCATACACAATTAGTGAGGCAAGTGTATGTTTCTTGTTTATTTTTGCTGGTAGGGATCTGGAAAATATTTCATATGCAGTGCTCTCTTTTAGCGTTAACATGAGGGAGAGTAATAAAGAGAGAGCGGTAAAAGAAACGTTTGTTCTCCACTAGTATCTTTTCCAAATAGGTGTTTTTAAGCATAAAAAAACCTTTGACATTTCCTTCTCTGTTTGTAGGTGAGGCAATTATGACAACCTTGTGAAAAATCCTCACATGGAAGCGTTCATGGGTATATACTCCCAGGACTTGCAGCCGCATGGTGTAGACTAGACAGTAAAACTGACATTCAAAAAATAGGTCTGTTTGACTGTTTGGGTATTAAGCTTGTTTCTGGGAGGAGATAAACACTATGCTCCTGATCACAAGTATTTAAATATGTGCGCAATATGAGGCATTTCACTGGTTTCATTGCCAGATTACTCTTGTAGAATCAAACGCCCTCGTGGGTGCAGGCTGTGATGAAGGACCAGACCCTCTGCTAGTTCTAAGTGCCTTTAATGGAGCAATGGCAATTTAAAACAGAAGCGTTGCTGCCCTGCACTTCCATCTTCATCTCTTTATAACAGTCTGCTTTCCTGGGTATTCAGTGTCCAAACTTCTTTTGGGGAACAACTTTCTCGATTTTGGCCCTTATTCAAGGAGATCCTGGGGTTTTTACCATTACAAAAAAAAAATCTTCAACACCGTTTTCTGTGGGTGTTATATGTCATGTACAATTCATAATAGGCAATGCTGTGAATGAGACAGTTCACTACTATTAAGCTAATGAAATACAAAGTGTAAGTGGTTTCATTATGCCAGCAGCAATTCTTTCTTACATTTCATTGCAATACTTATTCCATAGTATGTTGTACAGTAGGAAATTCTATTGAAATTTTTTTTTATTATTAACTTTGAGCTGTAAAAAGACATTACAGAATCCTAGTCTATGTATATATAATCTTGAAAACACGCTGAATGAATAGAGTTGCCTGCGTGGAATTAGGGTGTTACAATAATGAATGCAATCATGTTGTGAAAGGCTTTTTATATTGTTCAGAGTCACACGAGAGTGCAGCAAGATTTGTTTGGCAAGTAGCACTTTTGGCATTCTCTGGCTTTCAAATTCCTAATCACAACTTTGTCTTAATGCAAAGGTTTTATTTCTAATACACTATTTGTGTGCACATATATACGTATGCCGAACATTTCTAAAAATGTGTACAGTTCATTAGCATGGCTGAAATTAAGTAGATGTTATTGACAGAAGAGTAATTGTGCAATGGTGAATTCAGTGCCTTTCGCTACAGCTGCTACGGCAAAGCTGTAAGCTGTTTCCAAGCTGCCTTATTGGTACAAATACATGCATGTGCAGGTGCCTTCGTTTGCGGGCGTACATAATATATGCATGAAGGCAGATACTGCATGTATGTGTGTGCATACTTGGCCTGTGGCCACGTACACTTATTTTCTTTAATTGCTGTGTTCAAAAGGGAGCATAAGACATGAGAAGGAAGGACGCAGACATCTCCTGATTCATGTGTCATCTACGACGCAGCTGACTGCATTGCAGGTCCTCTCCTGCTGCCAGTGGAATTGAACCATGATGAGGAGGGACCACCCTCTAATGGAGAAAAATAGTATTTCGGTTTCGGGCCTCATTTGAATATTGGCTTTCAGCTTTGCCTTTGTAGCATGGCTGCAGCATTACGCAGTGAAGCAGAGACCACACAGTACCTTAGCACAGAAGGGGCAATTTACAGACAGCTGGCCCAAAAATGTGTCAGATGCTTTCCATTCAGATTGCTCCCGTTACTTTAATCCTGTGGCGTAGAACCTCATCTCCGAGTTTAGTTTTTAGTCAGTTTTATTTTGTACATGTCAACAAGCATTTTAGACCTGTAAATCCTAGTGGCATAAATGGACATTTCCTCCCTGAATCTCACCAAGAAAAACAGTGTTCTTAGAAGAAAAAAATCATAGTCAGGCAGTGGTAGTGCTCTCTGTGAGTGGTTTATTCATTTTTGAAACCTACATGCATTTCAGATTAGTTTTGCAGATGAAAAGAAAGGCAATTTATCCTTCTTGAAAGCTGGCTTAAGCATCATGCATGTAAAAGCTCTAGCTCCACAAAGACATCTCCTCAAATGCAACAAATATTTCCCTGAACAGTTCCCAAAGTTCATTTTCACAAGAAATCTGTTTGTTGGTTAGTCGTGGTGTTTTTTTTCAGTTGATATACTAATTTAGAAATATCTGTTGATGCTGTTCAAAGGGATATACAACAGGAATACCCAAATTCTCTATCAGAGAAACCACGTGAGTAGCACACTGTATGCACATACAGTCTCCTGAATTTTCATTGCTATTAGGTGTCCCTTTACTGAGCACTGAAAATACTTCTTAGCCAATAGAACTAGTTCACTTATTTGATGCTGAAAGACTCAAACCCCTCCAAGTCTATAAGCATAAGCTTATATGTATTGTTCTTTTTAGTTTAGGTTAACCTTACAAGGTTATAAATTATGTTTTCCAGCCAGTGTGTAATTCAAACTTCATACCTGAAAAAGACTGCAGAGCTGTTGTAATGAAAGATAATATACAAATGAAATTAATGAAATCATTGTTATCCAGTTTGTAAGAGGTGATTACATTTCGCCTGTCTAAAATTCCCCCAGATTGCTTCAACAGCAAATGAAGACTCTTTTCCTCAACGGCTGTGTGTTACCACTACACATTATTGACAGCAGACCATGATGGAAAATTCTCAAGTATTTTATTAATTTTTTATTTTTAAATGATGCTTAGAAGAAAGTACACACATCTATATGTACATATACACATACACATGCATATGTATAAACAGACATATGTGATTTTATTTGCAGTTATTTTTTGAGCTGGTTACAAGGGAAATGATACCAGTATATAGCAAAGAGAATTGTTTATACGCTCCCCTGTGCAGGAAGCACTCACTTGATGTCAAATAAAGCACCATACAATGACATTTCCTCTTTCTGGCCACTTCTTTGTCCAGGTGGCATTTGTGTATAATATTCTTTGCAGTCACAAGATAGCATGGATTGCAGCTGGGATGAGGGATGCTGGGGGGGAAAGTCTGGCCCTGCACATGTAAGAAAAGCCAGCTGCAATCTGGCTCAGAATTTCGACTTTCCATTCTTAAATTTGTGAAGGACTCAGATGGTGAAACATGCTCTGAAAATGAAAGATATTGAAATTCACATCTAAATGTCTAAAATACGTTGAAGAAATTGAGAAAAGAATACAAAGAATAGAGAAGTCTGAGCAATACATTTTCACAAATCAAGAGCTGCAATAAGTAATATAAGCTATTTGATTAATTCAGCTGAGTCAATCTCTGAAACACCACTTACATTTTTTTCCTCCTTTGCCTTGAAAAGTTGGTAAAAATGGTCACCTTACAGAAGTGAGATTGCAGAATTTACGAACTCAGTCCCATGCAACTTTGCATTTCAGCTGCTACTTTTCTGTTTAATGACTTGCATGGCTTTTATCCAGAACTAATTTTGCATGGATGGAGGTGCCAGTACTTGTGCTAAAACACTAATACATATTCAGGTTGTAGCACACTGGTCTATAGTGTTCTGCAGTCAGTCTTGCTACTGTCACTATTTGATCTGAAAACTACTCCGGTATTTATAAAATAGAACTCCTAGTGCTCCTGAGGCATTGGACTTTCAGATTTTTTTTCCCTATTTTGCCAGGGAAGCAAAGACAGTTGTGCGATGTGATCACAGCATGCTGGAAACCAATGACCAAAATGCAGTATGAAGTTTTACATTATGAGAGTCATTCCCAAATTTAGGAGAGGGGCATCATAAAGACATTGACCAATGAGTTTTAGGATGATGTCTGGCTCAGTTATATTTATGTGCACCCCAAATCTAAGCTGGCTTTCTAAGGTTCCATCTGTAGTTGAAGTAAAAAATTTAAATCTCCTGGAGGCAATTCACCCTTAGCTACCTGATACCTATCTTAAGATTGGAGGAATCATTCCTTTGGAAGTGTGTCTCTCTTCCTTCACCACAGGGGGTGCATGAATAACAAATTTGCCTTAAAATGCCTAATTTTCAGGTGTCCAAAGTATAGTGAACCCCACATTACATAACTAGATTAGCATTTAGATCCAAATTAGCCACGGAGAAGACTAGGTACAAAGCAGAGCCATTGGGGAACACCATGCTGATACTTTAATGTATAGGCTACAGCCTGAACTCTACGTGTCTTTACGCAGGTTTAAAACAGTGCTAATAAAATAGTTACCTCAGAAAGCTGTTGTGTCTCTTCACAGATCTGTCATAGAAAACGTCTTTGAGATGTTATGGTTAAGGACTTCGTAGAAATATAAATGCAGGATTCATTGGGTGGTAGCTTGCTGTTCACTGTACAGTTCACGTCCCAATTCCTTGGTCAATTTCTTCTTTAAAACAATTTTGAGTCTAAATAATGGGAAGAAGCTACAATTAGAGAAAGAGAGAAAGAAAGCAATAAAGAAAAAAAATGAAAGAGAAAGAGAAAGAAAGCAAGAAAGCAAGAAAGAAAGAAAGGAAAGAAAGCCAGAGAAAGAGAGGAAGGAAGCAGGGGGAGAGATAGAAGAGCGATGTTTCGTCTGGAGCACAACCTTTGGAGATCTCCATTGAGCATGTTATCCCAGTCTTTTCCAAGTCTAGGCATCATCCTTTCCTTCCTTTGATATGTTGCTGCCAGCACTCCTATGGGGTGTAAAACAGCTCGCATCTCTTGGCTCCTATGGAGCTTTGTGGATTTACTCCATTTGAGATATTTAGCTATTATCTGAAAATTCCTGTTTGATTCATATACAATGGGTTAAATCTAGTGGCAGAAACATCACACAGTCCTCCTGGCTTCCAAGCAACTGCAAGAGTATAAATGTTGGCAGACACTGCCCCATTTTGTTTTAGCAGAGCACAGCTCATTTAATCCTTTTAAGACTTGGAATCACTGTTACCCATGGTCTTACTTACTTGAACTACCGTACTAGGTGCTTTTATCACCTGATTAATTAGGACGCAAAGCAGAAGCAAGCTGTCTAATGAATTCTGTATCCTTCTTTTTTACCTGTCAATAACGGGCTGCCCAACTCCACATTTTGAACCAGCACAGCACCAACTTCTTGCCTTCTTGCAACAGAAAAGATCCATCTGACCCTCATTCATACCTGAAACGGACTCTTAAGAGTAGAGGCTTTGTGACATTTCAATACAGTAATAAAAAAGGAAGGCATTTTTAACCTTTTACTCCCAGAATTATGCCGGGTGATAAAATATGAAAATTAGGCCTGTAGTTTAGAAAAAGTATAAGAGTTTCAGGGATACTAACGCTGCTTTGCATGTATATTGATGTATTAGTGTGTTGCATGGAGAAAAGCCTAGTAATGTGATATTATTGACCACCACACCACATTTAAATTATTTTTTTCTTTTGGTGATAGAGCTAGAACTGTTGGCTCTGGGGTCTGTGAGAATAACAGCTCCATCTAAATACTGAACAGAAAAAAAGGCTGTTTTCTACAATATTTGCCAATAATTTGTCAGTCTTGCACATAGATTGTTGAAAAGCTGAGTAACTCAAAAGAAATCCGTCATTATGCAATTCATGGCTGGACAGAGGAAGGAGAAACTGTAAATATAAAAATGAATAAAAAAAATTATGGTTTGCATATCATAATGGTTTGTGTGTATACGTATTTATATATACATATGTGTATATGCACACTATTGTGAACTGCTGGATAGAGCTGGAACTCTTCTTTTATAAGTTTATTATGGCTGAGCAATAACACTCCTACCTGTTAGGTTAGAAAAAGCAGATCAGCTAATGGTGGAAATATTATGGCACCGGCTGTGCAGTACCAGCTAGAGGAAACCACAGCCAGAGTGATGCTTGTGCTGCTGGACTAAAGGCTCCTATGAATGGTGATGCCAAGGATGAAATTGTCAGTAGTGAAAGTAAAGACCAGATTAGACAAAGAGTAGGTCTGTCCTGAGGAAAATCATGGTGGTTGTCTGTCTGTTGACAACAGGACAGACAAAACCGTTCTGTTGAAAACAATTTTTGGTGAACAGTGGCCTTTGTAGAAACAAAGTCTGCAAAGAATTTGCATTTATTTATCTAAATTGCCTTTATAAAACATAAAACTGGAGGATTTAAGTTCAAGGGGAAGCAGGGATTAAAAAAATGTGCAAATGTTCTTAGGAAGCTCTTTGTTCCCAAACCTCTGTTTTTCTTTCTTTTGTATCCTGAAATGAAGCAGCACTTTCCAACAACTTCTGCTTTATGCAGTGGTCAAATTTTGAGTGAATGCTGAAGCAACAGCTCAAAAAAATTTGCCTTTTAATGTACAAGCCATGAATAGGCTCAAGTACTTAGCTCACCGAACAGTTTTTCAGGCAAAAGGTCTGCAGGTTATGTTATATACAAATATTTGTGCAGACACATTTCTTTCAAGATCATGCATTCACCAGCATTTTTATCCAAACAATGACATAGACCCAGATGTTTTATAAAGCAAAAGTTGTGTACAGAAAAATAAAAAAACAACCTTTGGGAGCTTAAACATTTGGTTAGTTTTAGGGAAATCTTAAAAGTAATTATTTGTTCTTTTGTCCATGTATAAGGGATTTGAGTATATTAGCCACTAACATGGCAACTGCATGTAGAATTCCTCCTGTCTCTGATGGTAGTGAGCAATATACCTGGAAAGTGCTTAATGGACCAGGTCACCCAGAAATCCTTTTATCTATATTGGCTGACTACTTCTAATAGCAAATAGCTTCGTTTTTCAGTAGCAGACAGAGATTCTTATGTACCAATAGCAGAGAACAGAAGTTTGATGCTACTGTTTGGTCCAATGTAAGTTAAACAGACATCAATGTATGTCTTAAAAAAAATGTAGTACTGATTTGGAGTGATTTAGGGTCTCCTCTCAAATAAGCAACATGGCAGACAAATGGGTTGATATTCTTTCTGAAACCAGCCACAAGGCAAAAAAAAAACCCAGCCCCCAAAGAAACAAAAAAACCCCACCTCAGCTTCAGTAGTAATAACAATAAAACAAAACCCACAATCATTGTAAGATTGTGAGAAGTTTGTATGACTGAGTGTATACTGAAGACCTATCTATTTCCAACCTTGAATAAAAAGAAAATATTTTCTTTATATTTCTGCTAAGGCTTTAACTTAAAATGAAATTGGAAAAAATAATAATGTTCATCCTTTACTGTTGTAATATCCCTGAAGTCTTAGAAAATCCGTATCACTTTAAAACATTAAAATGAGTGTTTTTTAAAAAGCAGATATACAAAATTAGTTCAGCATCTGGTTTCAGATTTTTTTTTTTTTTGCAAATACTATACGTCTTATAATTGTTTTACCTGATTAATACAGATACAGTATTCTTAGTAGTCAGAAATAAAAAAAAAGTTGGATTTCATAAATTGGAGCACACCATTCCCAAATAAGGGTAAGATCCTAATGCCAATATTTCCCACTAGATGCCCCAAAACTTGACTATTGTGAGTACAATGTGCTGTTCCCACTCGTTGCCCATCCAGTGAAGTTCACATCTGCTTTTGTTATCATCTTGTCCTGTCCTCTTCACAGACTGGGAGCTGTCAGTCACTCTGAACCTTCCAGGGTTGCATATTCACTACTTTCTCCCTCCATTCCATTCTGTTGTCTTTTGTGCTCTCCCGATAGCTCTCCACTTCTCTCAGACCTGCCCAGTCATTGCTTATCTTGAGCCATCATTTAGGTGGCTGCTTTGTAAGTCTTAAGTGCTACTGTCTCGCTCAGGAGCATTTTACGTCATTTATAGCGGAGCAAATAGTGATCCAACCTGAAGATCAGTAGAACCTAATTTGTTCCACGAAACATATATAGAACACATTAAACCAAACTGAATTCTCATGTGCTGTGCAGCTCCTCAGTGACAACACAGCAGTTAACAGGGTCCAGCATGTCCACTCATTTCATTCCTTTTACTTTGCCTCCTTCCTTTCACCTTTCTAACTATTTAATAATGTATTTTTTGCTTAAAAAGTACATTTTTGTGGCAATACTTAATGAGTAATTTTGTCCAAAGTTATTTGGGCATTCATCCAATATATCTGGAGCATGCCACAAAAATAGAATCTTTAATAAAAATAAAAAAAAAAAACAGAAAAAAAACCAAAAAACAACAGTAAAGATATAACAGGATTTTCACCTTAATATACAGCTCCCTCCTCCACTCTTTATGGAGTCACTTGGGCAATGCAAACTGTAGTTCAGGATCTGTTTCAGTTATAAGAGTAGTGGGGGTGAGAATGATGGAGTTTGTGTTCACAACTGGTAGGATTCATTACAACAGAATAATTCTGCCTATAAAGGGCATTTACATATTGGCATGATGCAGCTGGTTTTTCCATATGAAAATTAAAAAGGTAAATTAGACCGAAGTCTGTTACAAAATCATTTAGCTTCAAGAAAATTTCATCCTTAGAATGAAATAGCCTTATGGGAGAGTAAAGTGTAGAATGTAACCTTCAAAACAAAAGTTGGTTGTTTTATGTGCTTGTGTTTGGGGTTGTTCTTTTGGAAACTGGTCTTTTTATCTGCAGGAGGCTTGATGTGGTCTGTCATGGTCTTCCTGGTTTCCTTTGGTACATTCCAGACACATACCCCGCCCAGCCTTCCTTTTGTTTTGATTAAAGCACAGCTAGGTTTATTGCTACCCTTTCACTTCTCCACATAAATGTTTTTGTACTGCTCTGGATAAATTATATCACTAATAAAGAACTTTAAAATAATGTTGACCTCCCTACAGATGAATTGAGTGTAATATTAACATTTAGCTATCAGTCCTTCTAAGCTCGTGCTTTTGATCTCTTTTTATGACTAGCCAGAAAGAAAAGTACTTGAAGTCTTATTCAGTCTAAATGTGTTGCCATAATCAACCTTACACTCTATTATTACTTGCAAAGTTTTGACTGATCTAAGCATGTTTTCAACTATTGATTCAAGTTTAATAACAGCCATATCAGGAAAATAGCCAAAGCTTTATTATTTTGTACATTTTGCCCTTAAATCACTTGTATTAATCATGCTTGATGACTGAATATTCAATACTCATGACTTTCCTTTCCTTTTTCCCCTCCACCTCCTTCATTTCACACTTCTATAACTTCTTTGATCTCTTGTTGTGAAGGCTAGAGCCAGAGCAAAAATCATTGAAGTCTGATTTTGCCCTATTCATTTAAATGTCAAAGGATCAAACTGTCAGTATCTTCTGCAGAGTCCCTAGTACAGGCAAAATAACAGATATTTCTGGATTTGATGCTGTACAAAGACAAGGAAAAGAAGAGGAACAATCACTCCTTTATAATTGGAATACTATATTTGTGCTTTCTATTCACATCTCACTATTCCATCAAAATCTAATGCGTAAAATCAAATATGTAAGTTAATTGCACCATGATTCTTCAGATTTTAATTAAATTTAGGTTAGAAGAAATAGGGCTCAAAACCCCACATCTCCAAAAGTGGGATGCTATTCTGTGTGATTATTTGTTCCTTTTTCATCCCAAGTCTATTGCCTGTTTGCATTTTCACAGTATACAAAAATGGACAAAAATCTTACATGAAAGTTTTTTCATTTCGTTTGCTACTGCTAGTGCTTCAAATATTACCTTTGGAATAGTAAGACACAAACTTTTTTTTAAATAATGGGTTTTATCTCTGTCTTCATGTCAAAGACAGGTTAGCACTTCTGGTCACAGCAGAGTCTCAGGGAGAAATCTGTTTGCTTTCAGTGTTAGAAATAGAAAAAGTTGCAGAAAGGTGCTTCTATGCTGAAATGATTTACCTATCTCTAGCTTCTGTTTTTTTAATTAAAAGTAAGCACTGTATTCCCTTTAATTCAAGTGCCACTAGTTTCAGGGATCCTGCCAGCCTCATAACTTCTGGTTCCCTTTCGCTGTACTGGTGCTGAGCTGAAGAATTTCACCTCTGTCACGGCATGGCTTCAGTGGTGTCAAAATTTCTTGCAGTCAGCATATCTTCAGGTTACTCTTATTTCTTTGGGTCGGTGAGTCATACATACAAAAACATTTTGCACTGCTCCCTGAACCTGTTCTGCCAGGTACTGACCACTCGTTTCTATGAAAGTCATCAAGATTGTCTAACGTAATAAGCCGTCCTACAAATTCAACACATCCAATACAAAGGAAATCGCACTTAAAAACTGAATGGGATCTGTTAAACCCTTTTTAGAATATTTCATCCACTATACGTGCTGTAGGAAGTTCAGTATTAATTCACAGAACCATAATGTTACTATGGTATGCAGAGCTGCAAGAGCCTGAGATGGCAACTCACTTCATGGGGAGATTTTTGAAGAAACAGTTCTCCCCGTAAAACCCTTATTCCAGCTGCCTTCTTGATACATCTTAAATATTTGAAGACAATTAATTATAAGAAAAATAAAGCTTACATGCAGGAATATGACTTTAGTATACTATTAAAAAGTAATATCATCATTATTTGCACTCCTGAAAGTAAAGATCTCAGTTCCAGCACTTGAAAGCAATGATTATTTCCATGAAATAAGGAAAGATAATATTTTATCCTCTCAATAGTTGCAGACAGTATTTATTGTGGACTATAAACAGTGAAGACAAATGACCTCCTTTGGAAATGTTGTGGGGTTTTTTTTCCCCTTAGGTTAACTTCTCTAATCAGAAAGGGAAAAATACAATCCTATCACTGAAATTATCCAAACAGTCGATGAGAGCAGAGATGGAGAGAAACACACTGTACCACCGAATCTCTCTGCAAAGGATGAACTTCTCTGTACTTAGAAATAATAAAAATAGGTGCACAGGTATACACCCAATTCTATAAGCTGATAAGCACACCCTCGTTACAGAAGAGAAGGGTCTTCATTGTTTTACAACCTCAGCTACAGGAACTGGAAATCCAACTGTGACTGGATTTCTCGTTCAGTCAGAATGAAGACACACTTGATTGTTCTTTCACCTAAGAGAAGAATCTGCTGTTGCCAAAATTCATAAAACTAAAGTCAGGTGTAAAAGAAAAACAAAATACACTATTAGACAAGAAAGTTATCAACAATACTGAAATTATCTCAGCAAAGGGGAAGCTATCAAGCTCGATTAGTTATTGGTATTATTCTACTATGTTCAAAATGAATACATATAAACTGGATAAGTTTATAAAGTAAAGCATAATGATGATAACACAGGAGCTAATACATTTTGCAAGAAATTGTTAAAAGCGTGACAAGCATGGAAAGAAGACATTTTCCTCCTTAGATTTCCCTGTATGTTTGGCATTAGCCCTACTGGCTCCTCTGAATCAGGTGCACACATTTGCTTAATTTTTTACCATGATCCCCAAAGTCCTTTTGGAATCTCTAGTCTTGCAGGGAGAGACCCCCCAGTCCTTCCAAGTGTAGCCTGCCCTTTTTATTATTATCTGCACAAATTTGTGTTTAGGTATACCACCAGGCACTTTGCTTGTTGCCAGGTCTCCAAGTGATTCAGATTATTCTGAACTGGTCACCTGTCCTCAATCATTGCATCATCTGTAATACTAGGTAACTTTCACGTTTTCTTCCGAACCATTAAATATAGCATAGCACTACCAATGGAACCCAATTATAAATGCAACAGCTCAGTGGTGACCCCTTGTTTATAGTTTCACTCTGTTAATTTCTACACCATTCAGCATATACTATAGTCCTATTAGATTACTACTGACATAAAAGGTATTTAATTTGATATGTCCACAACATCTGTTCCCTAGAGAACTTTTCTGCATTGGTAGAGTTAGAAATTCTGCCATTTCTTCACCTATTAAAGATTCCTTTTTTATTATTATCGTAAAGAGTTGGTTAAAGTTATTATCTTTCACTCTGCTGGTAATAGATACTTTCTTATGTGCTATAACTTTATCAGTTGAATTGCATTGCTTTCTTCATTAACACTTACAGTTTTCTTAGTTTAATAGCTGTTCTTTAACTAAATTTTGTTTTGTAACCAATGAAGCTGTAATTATGGGCTTATGGCTTCCAAGGCATCTGGTAAGATGTTTTGACACATTTCCTAATTGCCAAACATATTTGTCTATTAAATTGTCTCGTTCATCTGTCTTTGGCCACTTTATCTCCACTTACTTGAACTACCTCTTTATAGACGATGTCTTCAGGGTGTTGATGGACACAGAGCTTCGGACTCAATCTCAAGACTCTCTGAGGCGTGATACGAAAACTCTCAAACTCTGAGCTGAATCTTCACTTTATTTTTAAACCTCCTGAAGGTCCCATCTGCCAGAACTCATACAGGTGTGGCTCTGATGGGATGTAACGTGATTCCTCTCCTGAATTCAGAACCAGTTCCCTAAAGGATTGCATTTGCAAATCCTGACCTTAATTATGTCTCCTTTGTGTTCAAACCATATAATACAGACCTGATAGGTCCATCACCTGAAAGACAATACGATGGCAACCTTTAAGATCAACCCTTTTCCTACCTCAAAATCCTTTACAAAAATATACCAATACATTGAGTTCCTGTATCTTTTTATTTCCCACTCATAACAAAACCAGCAATTTTGCCTTCAAACATTATGACATGTCAACCAACTGTAAGACAATATGAGATGAGCAGCTCAACAGACCCTGATCTTCTAAATCCCTGTAAGTACTCTCTGAGTTTCAAGAAAAAGAAAACTGGTCTTTTAAAGTGACAGATGCCCTTAATACAAACCTGAGACAAATCCTTGGCTCAGTAGGTGGGGTGGTTGAGACCATAGACAATAGATTCCATTTTGCAATTCAAGCACAGTTCCCTTAAAGCTACAAGACACCAGCTTTCCCTGGAACCTTTACCTCTCCCTAACTTCACAGGTAAGCTTTACACAAGCAAACTGAACAGTAGCACCCTGATCTTCACAAAGTTCAACTCACCTCTTATTTCAGAGTGTCTGAAGAGAATACAATAGCTTGTGTGATTTAAGGTTAGGGAACTGAATCCTAATCCTAATCAAAGATGGTCAGGATCTTCTGAAGATCTGATAAACATAAAGTGACCTGCTGACTATCCTTAAGAGGTGATCTGAGGGATACTAACCTCTAAATTAGTCTCAGAACCATACCAACATCAGCAAATCCAGCCTCAGGAGTGGCAGCTTTCCAAATCCTGACCCAAATCCACCTCTCAGTCTTATGTGCTCAGAGGGAACCTCCACATGTCATTCAAGAGGAGGTGTGGCTGTCACAAGTCAAATTCCTTCTTCTCAAGTTAGCATGCTACTCAACACACCTAGGAATCAACTTCCCATACCCAAACCATGCCCCCTCTCCTGTCTCCAGGGCACTGGCTGGTCCATCATATGAGAAGAAAATGTGGCATTCTTTAAGATCAGCCCCCTTCACATCTTACTGGCCTCTGCAAAACACAACACTGCCCTCAGCTCACATGGACACTGACTCCGTGCTGCACTGAAGAGCAGAATTCCACACTGGGTGCAGGGTGAGGAGAGGAAGGAACACTAATCCCACCTCCTGTGATGTGGGACAGCAGCAGAGGACCCTGGAGTTCTCCCCCTGCATCATCACCTTTGCCTGCATACTGCAATTCTACCCCCTACCCTCAGCTTACGGATATCACCACTACCAGCACTCCTGTCCAGCCCAAAAAGGAGACCACCATCATCACCACTACTTTCACCACCAGAATGAGCACTGATGTTGGTCCCTGACAGTACTAGAGCTGTAAAAGAACTGCCACCATCATCTTTCTCGATGTGCTTTCTCCACTGCTGTGAGCACCCAGATTGAATGCTAGAACTACTCTCACCTTCACCCTAAGCCCATGGTGAAGGCATCTATCCATGGTCTTAAAGAAAGATGAGGCCATGGTGATTATAAATATTAACCCTTTTGACTCTGCAAATTCTGGCACGTATGTTGGTTAAGAGGATCAGTGAAGCTTATAATTCCCAAAGCCAAAACCTGCAAGCTTGTGCAGAGCCCTCACATCCTGTGACTGGGAAGGCCCATAAGCAAGATGATAGGTCTGATAAAAAACAGCTTCCCAATCCATTGAACTCTGCAGCATACACCAAAATAAAAGCTCCCAAATGAGTTAGATAATCAAGCTGTAATCATAAGACCCTTAACCACTCTCACAGTTCATGTGAACACCCACATCTCTGAAGAGACAAACTTCCTGCATGACTCTGCAGTCCTTGCAAGTCTTACTAGTAAGCTGGAAAATACAGATTTTTCAAGCCCTTTTTATTCCTAACCCTATCCTTACTAATGGTAATTAGAGCCAGGAAATAAATCCCTGAGCTAAATGAGATCCTATTATTTCGATCCTATTAACACCATGCCCTCTTCCTAGCCCTGCAGGCACTTTTGAATCCAGAAGTAATCACGGCTCTGAATGTGTGCATTCTCAAATCCTAACCCTAACAACACCCCTGAATTCTAACCCTAATTAAACTTAACTTTAATTATTGAAGGACCAATTGTACCTTAACAGAGAACATGACTCATCAGACCTTTCCCTAATTCTGCAGGCCCTTTGGTGACTGTTAATAAAATGGAATTTTGAAGGTTTATTCCCAAATCACTCCCCAACATCACACTATATTGCAGTCTCTGCTTACAGCCTACAATGAACGAAACACATGATACTGTCTTCTGTGGACAGCATTCCCTATTCCTAACTTCTAACTCTGCAGGGATGAACCGAACTTTTGAAACTTTATATTCCCAAATTCTTCATGAAATCTCAGCCCTAGCTCTAAAGTTAATTGTGGCAGAGTAATTGGTTCTTACTAAGTTTTAACCCCAAATCTAATCCAAACATTATGATGCCAAATGGATTGGTAACTATGCCAGAAAGCAAAAAAGAAAAACAAAAAAAAAGGAAGAGAAAAAAACCCTAGCTTTGATCCTCATCAACAGTAGCCCACTCCCTTTCTCCAGGGCCTGTAAAAGTTAACAATAGATTACAGGAAAAGAAGGTTTTAGAAATTCTGAATACGTCTTTCTAGCTAGTTCTTGGGCCTTGGAGAACACAGTAATGAATCAGATTAATTAAAGGTTATATTCCCAAACTCTAGCCTAACCTGGAAACTTTTTATTATAAGGACTAATTTCTGTACAAAAAGAGAATCTAATCAATTTTTAGCACCAACTCCCTCTCTAACTCCTTGAACCTCACAAAATCCAGCTATAGATTTGCTCTTAAATCAGTAGACACCAGACCCTTAATCCCCAGCTTTAGTTATCACCAAAAGACCAATCTAAGCAATAAAAGATAATAAAAAGACATCAGCCTAACCCAAGCAGCTGAACAGTCCAGTATTAAGGTAGCCTCTTGGTATTTCCCTAGATGTAATCTTGATTTGAAATATTCCTCCTCTAAATGTGATTAGAAATCTAACTGAGACACATTTCTACACTAAATGCAAATACAGAGGAGTGGAGATGCTGCTGACACCACTTTTCTTTCCACTTTTGCTATCTTTATAATGTGAAACCACTAGTATGTGTGATGTACTCTAGTTTATAACATGAGAGTGTTTGGAAATTTTTGAGAGTGGGATGGTTCTAGAGGACTGCGTAGGATGAAGGGAGCCAAAACAAGTATGGCATTTTCCATACTGGGTAATACTGGGATCAGCGTAATGCAAAATATTTCCAGGAATAAAAATCTGGGATTTGTTTTAGAGGGTGCTAGACTGTTTGTTCTAGTATCGGAGACAGGAATAAACCAACCTTTATGAAATGTGGACAAGTGGAGGACCAGAACCTGGGAGTAAACTGTAACCTGGAAGTTTGGTTGTATGGTACATCCAAGCAGATAGATCTCCCTCCTTTGCTTGGCATCTAGGGTCTTATTGCAGGGTCCATTTTCAGATGTGACCCTGTATTTGCCAGAAGGTAGAAGGAAACTACGCTAAGTTTGATTTTATACTCTTTCCCTAAGCATCTGCTCCTGACCACTACCTAAAACAAGACTGCATAATCCCTGGTGTCTGATACAGAAAAAAACCCATGCACATGTTTAGCTTAGGGGGCAGACCCTCATTTACTGTTAATCTGCAGATCCACTAAAGTCAGATCATAACCTGAGGATATGGATCAGTGAACACTGAGAATTGTAGGATCTAGTCTGTTATTGTACAGGTTTTGAAGACTTCCTGATTATTTTAAAAATCATTCACAAGTCCTTATCCCTGCACAATTATTGCACATGTGTAATTGATGTACAACCTCAGAGGATCATTTGCTTCGTACGGTACCTGACACATAATTTCTCAAACAGAGATTACTATTATTCATCTCTTTTCCCTGCTTTGCATAGGTCACTAAAGTAGCATCAATCTGTGCTAAAATGGATTTTAATCTGAGTCATATGCTGTTTGGATCACAGCTACAATGGTGTAAATGCTTGAGTTTGGTGGAAAATCACCTGCAAAATAGATTTACTAAGCTCTTCTTTTCCCTTTATTCTTTTTTATTTCCAGGAAAAGATAGGGCAATCTACTTTTGAAACTAAAAGACAACAGTTCACAAAAAATATCATACATATCACGTATTGTAATTTGACTGCTGGAGGGTTGTAATTAAAGAGGTACAGTTAAAAAAAGCAATGTCACAGTTCTGAATCTTTCAAAATCTAAAAGCATTTTACATACTGTAAATTAAGCCTTATGGCACATTAACGGTAATATGTTAAAAAAATATTTTAGTGGTGGATAATCTAAGTCATATATACCTTTCACCCTGTAGGAGAGACTGTATATGCAAACATCAGCAGTACATCTGTGTGATCCAGGAAGCAGGATTAAGTTCCCCATTCAGTTGATGATTTCTTGTAGAAATTTGGGACCATATCATCTAAGCAACTCAATTTTCACTACAACAAGGCTAATTTTTTTTCAAGATTATCCAAAAGCCTTTTTTTTTTCCTTTCTATTGCTGTCTTGTGATATTTACTGACAAGCTTTGAGAAGGGCTATACATCTTCTAAGCTTAGCTCTGTAAAAATCAAGGGATTTATTTTGATGCATCTAATTGATTTTCAAAACATGTCAGTCACTCATCTCAGAGTTTCTTATTAGTTATAAGGAGATATTACTGTTTCCTTCCTTTTTCACAGCACTGTCTTTTAGAGGTAACTGTTTATTGCTTTGTGTAGTGTATCATCCAGTGCACAAGCTACATCTATGCTAGTAGGTGTAATATACCTGGTACTTCAGTATCAGCTCACTGATGCTGCAGCCAACTGGATGACACGTAGCGCAGCCATACTACCACCTTCTATTACCCTCCAGAAGACAGCAGCATCATGCAGACCGTCATCAGGAAATAATCCCAAACTGCGCAACAGAATTGCCTGGGAGAACGTTAGGTGGCTTCAGTCCAAACACAGTGACTGCTCTACCATCTCAACACCTCCACATTACAGACCGTGGATGAACAGCACCAGGAAACTTTCTTGATACTGTTTACATGTATAGACAAACATGAGACACTTGTGTAAATCAGGCTCTGTAAAGCATTACTGTTGATAATAATGATCCCAACAGATGACCTAGAACCTCTAAGCAAGTTGTTAGATATCAGACTATGCATCGGTCCTCAGAAATGCACATCCTAATTCAAAAGGATCAATTACAGTTCCTTAAGAACGCGGTGATATTCAAGTCTTTCCATATCAACAGAGTAATTATATTGTAAAACATCTTCTAGTTTTAGGGAGAAGTCTGCATTGAAAGTATACTGATGATAAAGCAAACTAGGTTTTAGGTGTTATAAGATTAAGCAGAAAAAGTTTCTACCTCAGCTTAATTTAGTTTTTGATTTTACATTTTATAGGCATGTTTGCATATTCCTAAAGAAAATTCAGTTTCACAAATTTGCTGAATTTTGTAAAATTTATGACTAATGGGTATAGGTAAACTTTGCTAGATGGGGGAGTAACAGATGCATACGGTATTAAATGTGGAATAAATAGCCTGTGTTTCAAAGTTGATGATTGGCAGGAACATTTGTTTGGCCCTACAGACATTTACGAAAAAGCTTGCTAATATGAATAAACCTGCAGAAGGCACTTTCATAACCCATGAGAGTGAAAATTCTCCAAGTGGTTAGTTTGATTACTTAAGAAGGAATACTTGATAGCTGTAAATAATACAACATATATCTCAGTGGTAGCTCTGCATCCAAAATGCTGAGTTCAGTCCTGGTCAAAACAGAGACAGAAGAATGAAAGATAATTTAGAGAAGGGCAACAAGAATGATTAAAGCTGTGCAAAGAAATTCGTAACATGCATAAAAAGAATGAGATGGTTTATTTTACATGGGAATAAACAGAAGGGGACGTGATAAAATTAGGCAGAATAGTTAGTGATATTTAAAAAATACACTGTGACCTGCTGTTTAGTGTATCTCATGAGACGATAATGAGACTGAGACCCCGACACACTTCAGTTAATCAGTATGTAAGTGATCTGTATTGTAAGAATACCCACAGTTTTGGCATGAAATCTCAGGGTTTATGTAGGCTGTCTGGTATCAGACATGAGGAAAACTGTAGTTTTTGTGGCCCTGGGAGGAAGCTTCCTCTGACACCAGGTGATTCCTGACTGCCTGCTCCTTCTCCAAACTCTGCAGCTGTAGCCCAACACCATCTCAAAGTGTTGGATACACAAGTGGCAACTCCTGTCATGATATCTTCTGATGTATAGACATCTATTGCCCTGGAGAAAGGGGAGAAGAAATAGGGAAAATATAGCATACTTATGTCTGCTGTGGAATTTCTGATACCAACTAAGCATTACAGAAGTGACTGTAACATCTGCAGTTGTGGTTTTTCAGAGATTTCCTTGAGCATAATGCCAAGTTTATCTTCTTCTGAATGAAAAATCAGAATTTTTTCCATGTAACAGATAATATTCTTCTCCCTACCTGAACTTTTCTGAATCTTTGGTATGGATCTGCAGCCGGTCCTCTTTCATATCTCTTCTTGTGGTGCCTCACTCCTAGATACCTCATTTTGTCTACATGTTTCCTTTTCCGTTCCCAATTATAGTTCCCTTTTTCCAAGTCTCCTCTTTTTTTCCCTGGTTTTCACCAAGCATTTCCAAATCCTTACTTATAAAAATTGTCTCTCTCTGTTTTCTTTTTCTTTCTTGCCAGGCCATTTTGCACCCTTATTTTTCCCATAACCCTCAAATGTTGTTTTTTCTGTTGCTAAGTCTCTCTATCTCACCCAGCTATTTTTTATGGTCCCCCTCCTAGACCTGTATCCCTTTTTATTTTCCCTCAATTTTCCGTTTGCTCTTTCCCTTGCTCAGTTCTGTGACTCTGTGTACAGCAGCTGCAACCTGTATGAAGATGAGGGAAACAGATAGTGGCAATCGACAGATGGTCTTTTTTTCTCTGATTTCTGTCTGATAATGATGCTAGCATAGCAACGAAATCTTAGAATTCTCACAAAAATTTACTAGAGCATCACTTTCCAGCAGCATGAAAACTAACTCTTAAACAGGCTTAACCAAAAAGTAAAATTATAAATCTTTCCAAATAACTCTTCAAAAAAAAAAGAAAAGAAAAAAAATACACCTGCTAAATAACTAACTCCAACTTTCGTTTTTGCCTGGGAAATGTTCAGGATAGAAAAAGAGGCTACTAAGCGGCACAGATTGTGAACTAGTGGCTGAAGCTAGAGCTTGACAGATGTCCAGTGTTTGATGGGCCTCTAGCATTCAAATTACTCTCAGATTAGCCAGCACATCTCCAGTAATAAAGGAGAATAATGATTTCAGCTCTCTTATTTATTCATTTTACACTGAGTCTGAAAGCCATAAAACACTGTGCTGATGGATGTAAATTGTCTCAGACAATTAGCTCCAATTGTACAAAAGCAAATTTGAAGTCTCTCCAGTTTAATAAGCAAGATGCCTTGGATTGCATTTCAAATATTAGTGAAGTAAACAAAAAGAGAAAAAAAACCCAAAAAGGCTTATAGTGGGCAGACAGATGTGTAATGTCCAGGGTGACACTGGAAAGCACTGTTAGGAATATAAATCTGCAATTTGCAACGGGCAAATTTGCCCATCCTTATTATTAATAATCTTTTCTTAAAATTAGTAACACTATAATCCTGCTCTTTATAGTATTTCTTGGTTTCCTTGCTAGGTCTAGACAGATTCATGATGTCTACAATTCCTTCACTGAACAGGTAAAGAAGACTTCTACCTCTGATCAGTCAGCAAAGTCATTAAAAAAAAAATTAGATTATTTTCCTTTTATGGTGCCAAAGAGCCACAGTTCAGTCCAGACACTTTCAAGCTGTACTGTAGGTATTTCCCTAAGTCTATTTTTTTTTACAGTTTCAAGATTTCCTGGGAATGCACCATGGATTTGAACCAAAAGTTCAAGACCTAGCAAAGTGGACTCAACTTCTTAAGCATCATTGATTATTAATTTCCTCCTTGTCTTGCTGAAATTTATTTCTCTTGTTGGTCCTGAGAGGTTTGCAGTTGGAGGAGGATTGAGTCCTGGTTATTCAGAAAGGAATTTGAAGGAAGTATAGGAAGTGATGGCTTAATCAGTTTCAGATTTAAGACATCCTTTATCCTTATGGACATTAAAAAATTCATGGTGGTATTTATATAAATGGACACCATGACATACGCACAGCAAATCTAAGGAATCCCACAAGCATCAGATTTATCAACCTTTTGCTGGACTTGTGCAGCGGGTACATCGTGTTCCCAGCATGCCAGGATGATGGCAGATTTCCTGAACTTCCGTAGAAGCCTTTAGCACAACCTCCTGTGTTACATGTCTAGTCAAAGGGACTCAACAGATCTCCTTCAGTTGGCTCAGGGCTGTCTGTCCCATTCGACAGTTTGAGCTTTGAAGTTACGACAAATGGCTTCTGTGAAGCTGACATCAAAGCTGAAACAGTGGCAAAGGCTGAAACTGGATGATTCCTTTGGAAGGTATCAGTTTCTACAAAACTGATGGGAAAGTAGTAGGGATCTACAAATCACCAATTCACAGCAGTACTGCTAGCTATTATCTAGTACTCCAACTATGAGTGCTACCATTTCATATAATTGGTCCCAAATCAGTGAGTGAATTTTTCAGTGTTGTGAGGGAGAAAAATATTATAAATATGAGATGAAAATAAATAATATGCTTAATATAACAGAAGTATTCAATAGAAGAGAAAAAATCATCCCAGGGTCTCTTTTGGTGAACTTGACCTTGGATACCTAGACCACACTTACTCCATCAGCAAAAGCGAGCTGCAAGGGATATCAATTAGTTATTACAAAGAGACAGCAGTCCCTGAAGCAAAAGACCTGGTTCTCATTTAGCCTAAGGCCTTTTCCACTGCACTAACAGTGTAAATGAACTTACACAGTGTGTGAAAATTGTATTTGCAGTTGTAGAACAGCAAAATGGGCTTTTGTATGTATGTCAATTGGATTCTCTCTCTATTTCCTACTTTCCAACACATCTGCTATTGAGATGACAATGGTCCTGAAGGACATACTCAGTATGTATTAACAGTCCCAGTGTGCTCTGTTTTTTCCACAATGATTGTTTCAGCTTGAAGTTGGGTCCAAAACAATAGCTGTCTAAAAGGAGGACTGTCTTCAGTTTCATTCATGGAGGTCAAGATAATTAAATATATGATTTTCTCAGCTAGTGAAAACTCAGAATAATGTATATGATTTTCTACAAACAAATACAAATTGTGTGTTTAGAAGACATACATTTAAAATGCTATGCTTCCTCAAATTCTGTATTTCTTATAAATGGCCTATAGTCTTAGTAAGCTTTTTTGGTAAACTAAGTATCAACAACATGAGGTTTTATGTATAAATTCAAATTTTCATTCAGCAAATGTCATGTTCCTGCCTTTAGAAACACTTATTAAAAAAGTCATTAAGAGTAGTCCCAAGAACACTTGTTGACCATCTCTGTAAAAAATTCCTTCCAACTTGATAGCCTTACCTGTTGTCTTTTCTCCTTTCATCCATGGCTGGTCAATACCACATTCCACTTGTTCAGAAAACCAGGTTAAGCAATTATGAGTTGGTTCAGGGAAAGGCTGCATTTTTTCTGTGTTGTTTACCACATACTCTTAATGACTTCGTATTTCAAAGTTCGGTCTAAGCTTTACATGACATTATTAAGCTCCTACAGAATCTTCCTTAAGAGTGAGCCAAACCATGCTTCTTTTTTTAGAAGAAAGAAAGAAATGCCAAAGTCTTTACCCAGACCTGATTGCACTAATGTCTCCTTTTCCTCTCTGTTCTGCTTTTATTGATAAAGCTCAGGATCTTTTTAAGATTTATTTTAATTTCCTTTGCAAGATCTAAGTCAGCTTGATCAGCTCAGTCAACTTTTGGCAACCCTTTATTACTGTATTTCCTAACCTTTAATGTACAAGTTCCTTTGCTGATCAATCCCTTTCTTCGTTCCCTGTAGGCACTCTGCTTACTCAAAATATCCTCTTTAAGGTGCTATTAATTGAGCATGAGATTACATATTTTTCATGTCTTGAGCAAAGTATTTTTGAAAATCACAGAATTCAACACATTTATTTAAAGCCAATATTATAGTTTAACAAATATGGATATCTATCAGCATATCTGCACAATCCATAGTGCATACCAGTTGGTGTCAAAGTAGTAATTAAATACAGCGCAAAAGCAAATCAGGTCCTCCAAATGTTAATCTCATTATCACCTTCTCAGCACTGCTTGCCAGAAAGTTAACAGCTGTTAAAGCTCTGCTGCTCATCCAATCAGAATATTAAATTAATCAGTATGGCCTGACACAAATATTGCCAGTGGTGTTAATCCTTTGCTTTGTACATAGCAAATGGGGAAATAAGCGGCTGTCTATGGAGCTCGATGCATTCCTATTAATATTGCAAATGCGCATCCCGCTTTGGAATGTTTTATGTCTTGGTGTGCAATGAAAAGTTTCTCAGAGACGGGAAAATGCATCTCATGTCTGGTTCCCAAGCTCTTTCCCTGCCTGTGTCCCCCTAGCACTGCTCATAGCTTTCTCTCTATTCTCTCTCTCTGTGCTGTCATATGATTTCCTGGCAAATTTTTAAAAAATGTGCCAACAGTCTATGAAATCAGATATGATTAGATAGATGTACCCAGACAGGCTCCAGCGTTCAACAGGCATCTGTTGTAGGGAGCCATCTGAATCACAATCTAACATTGTTCCTTTAAATGCATTTCGGGTATCACAAAAGCTAGAGAGTAAATTCTTTTTTTTTGCTATAAGCAGACAAACGTGTGAAAACAGTCGCTGAGAGAGTTCTCCTGTGTTGTAAATCTTGGCTAATGAAAGACGTCGTGTTCTCAGAGACTTGGATACTGTTCGACTGAGGCCTTTGCCCTGCCTTTGTTATGATAGTTGCAGCTAAGCCATGATCCTGTCAGAATTAATCATAGATAATAAAAAAATATTAAATGTACATAATTCCACCTTTCATGTGGATGCTTCTATTTATAAATAATGCACATCTATAAAAAGCATGTTTACAGCCTTCCAGAATTACAACTGAGAGTGTACATCCAGATGTGCATATGTGTATGGATGGATGCATACAAATGAGAGTACACATATATGGGAGAATCCATATACACGTATATCTATGTTTATAGAGCTACCTAAATATTTCTGTATGTGCATGTCTTTATAAACACAGAATATACATACCTGCATATACTCATGCTGCGGGAAGAATAAATATTCATTGCTCATTTTAATAATTCATCATAATAAATATTTATATAACATACACAATGATGTGTTGTGATATAAATGTTTCAGTGGCATGAGTTGGGGCTGAATACATTATTTATGAGTGACAAAGCCACAAGTAAGTCATGCAGGTCAGCAATAAAATCCTTCCACTTCACTCTCATGAATTTCTCACATATTATGAACAGCAGAGAACTATTTTTCAAATGTGTAGAACTGTTAAAAATTATTATTTCTGTTACTTTCCTGTATTAATGCCCCTCCTTCTGACCAGAGAGAATTCAAAATGACTGCAAACATGTACATAAATTTCACATTTTAAAACTTTTGTATTTTGGTAAAATTAAACTCAGTTGTCATTCATTAACAGGGAGTAAAGACAGCATGGAAACAAAGATGTTACTACACCTAAATTACCTATAATGTTTTGAAAGTAAACCTGTAATTCTGATGAGAACAGGAGGAAGAACACAGCATAATACAGAGCAAAATATAACACAATAATGACAACTTTTCCAGGACTCAGTTACACATTTTGGGCTTTTGTCATGTGTAAGTGCTGGAAAAGCTTCTTATGGAACAATCTCTTCTTGGGTTGTAGGATTTTCTTTTTTCTTACTTAACAGACAGTTGTCTAAAGCTGTTCAGAGGTGTGGAATATTCAAGCCAGTCTTAGAGGAGATGGATTAGTGGCAGGAAAAAGATGAGACAGTCGAAGGTAACTGATAAATTGAAGAAGCATGAGATGAATTTTATTTATAACATGGTTTAGCAATTTATCATATGACTATACAATTTGTCTCATTGCTATTGCCATTACTTATGTAGCAATGTGCATTTGTTTGCATGTTTTTACCTCTGTCTTTTCACTAGTTTGGGTACAAGGCGCATTTGTTTAGGTCTGTAAGATATTATAAAAAGTACATGCAATGTATCTTTTCCTATATCATATAATGCTGTGCTGATGACAGGAAATGACTGGTATTAATATGGATAATTCTGGATAAAAAGGCATACTTGTCAAAAAGGGCTCAACCTAGGCAAATAGACAAGTACAATTTTGAAAAACATGAGTGTGTGAGGATAGCTTCCATATAGATCTTTTATTGTGATGGCCTGAAAAAGAATTACTTTACATTAGAATAGTATGTGTGAATAAAGCTTCTGTATATTTTTTTATATACATATATATACACACATACTTTTTTTTTAATTTTTATTTTTATTATATGATCTTTTACATCTGTCATTTGGGAGAAGGAGAAGAGAAGGCACCAGGCAATGTAACATTTTTTCTCTCCCACATTAGCAAACAACTGCTGATACCAGTACCTTGCAACCCCCTGCAACATAATACCAGTATCTCTTCTTCCAAGCCCCTAAGCCTAACTGTGCATATTTTCATTAATTATAATTTGGAGGAGATGGAGAGTTTCTTTGAGGTGACAGACAAACAGCAGGATATCATGAATATGTATTGTATGTCTGAGAAAATAAATTAACAGGGGCCATCCACTCTGGTGACCCACTTAGGCTGTCATTGATGAGTGTGACAGGAAGGTTCTGTAAGAACTGAATTTGCATGACAGACTTTTCTCCTGATCAACTAATTTACCCTATGCATTTAGATTATTTTAAGCACTACACGGCAGTCAGATAATTAATCACTAAATCAGCAATAGTGACTTTAAGGTACAAGCAATACATTATTGTTGATTACCACTTAAAACTAGCTTGTCGGGCTTCAGCTCAAAAATTGGTGTAATCTTACACTAAGTAATGAAATATATCATCTGATGTGTTCATAAGGTTAGATGTTTAGGGAAAGAGGTTGATACATTATAAATAAATGCATTTTGTTGTTCTTTATGACAAATATCCACAAATGATGGAAATTCTCACAGAAGTACTTGGTTGCCACCTGTTATTAGATTATTATATTATATTATTATCTTAAAAAGAAATTCCATTAAGCTTGTGTCTGAAATTCCTAGAGTGAAAATATTTGTGTGCATGCACATACAGCTGTACATGTATAAGCATATAAATATACAAATGAAACAACCTTTTCTGTGACTCACCTTCATACAAATGTGTGCGTTTTCAGCCAAATAAATCTAAACATTAAAAGAGTATAAATAAATATTGAATTATAGTAAAATGGGTCTCTCAAAATACAGCATTACAATGTGTGTTTATATAGTGCAGCAGAAGCACAAAGATAACATCTTCCTGTGTTGTAGATTTTTACTGATTTGTAATAGCTTGATTCAATGCCCATAGCAACTTACAAAGTCACTCAGTCGCTTTCTTAGTGAGTTGAGTTTGGTCTTAAAGTTACGCTATGAAGGCCAGATATAAAATGTCATGTATTTTAACAAATGCATCAATGAAGGCATGTAAAAAGTAAAGTAAAAAGGGTCACCTCATCTGTTAACAACTCAAAAATGAAGAATAGGATTATTTTTTTTTTTCCTAGCAAACATACGACAAGTCCTCTGCTCTAAAAACTCATCAGGCATCCACAGTCCTGTTAATCACATCGGGAATGCACATAGAGAGCCTATAAAACTTTGTTTTGAAAATTGGAAGGAAACTCTTAGTGCTTGCATATTTTTGACTGCCTTTAAACTACATGGTTTTAATAAGAGCAGAAAGATCCAGCACAAAATTCCTTAGCCCAAGAGGGCTCTGACACTTTTGGAAACTTAAGCTTCTTAGTTGGAGGATAACACATTAGTGTTTGAGATCTGCTGTCTTTAATCATCTCTGCTTACTTGCAGTCAAAGAAACAAGTCAGGTCCAGAAGGCTTATTTATCCTGAGGTGCACCTGGCAAATCGCTTGTTTTGCAGCTCCCTCGCAGTGACCGGGAATTCATCAGTCCGTGCACGTGTTTTGGGTGCCTTTTGGAGACATCCACCTGTTGGGACATAATGGATTGGGAAAAACATAATCCATTTAGCAGCCAAGGTAAATCTTTCTACGTGTCATTAGTTAGTGTTCTTTCCCAAGCAACAGCTACTTCTGATTCTCTTTGGGCTTTTTTGTACATTTATTGAAGATTATTGAACAGTGCTGAGAAAGTCCCAGGAAGCAAGGTTCTGCAGCTAATATTTTTTATAAATCCACCTTGACTCCTATCACTTAGCAGTTTCTTGTACGCTGAGCTGCAAAGGTATCTTAAAGGCTTATTTTAGTTCCCAAGCAGCAGCTGAGTTTAAGTAACTAGAGGAGCACAGTAAGAGGTGAGGCCATTCAAGTCACCAACTGAAGTACTCTGGAAGCTTAGAAAATTGTGTAGGGTTGTTTTGTTCAGAAACACTGGAAGTACAGCTATTTCCAGTGCACTCCACAGGCAACAAAAATTTTCCCAGAAGCCCTTTAAAATCTATGTTCAATAAATAAAGCAGTAGGTTTTTTGTGCCACCAGCCGAGAATAGGAAAGGCTGATGTCCTAGGAAACTGAGCCAGACACTTCAGGCTCTCCACAGTATAAAGTTCATATGCTGGGATACGAAGGCACGCACATGAACAGTAATCACAGTAAGCTTGCCGATCTTAAAGGAAATTGTCTATCTCTACCCACTTTTGGAAAGTGGTTTACCTCAATGTGTGTCAGCCAGACAAAGCTCTTTCTATGCTGCGATTGTCTGTAGCTAATTTTTACGTGTTTAGAGAAGTACTCCCCATTTCCTAAACCCCAAATTTTATCTATTGTCCCGTCATTAAAGTCCAAGGACACCTCATCTGAAGTGCAGATCTAAGCTGTTCTTCATACATAGCTATGAAGAACAGAGACTGTGAAACAGAATCAGGTTTTCCAGGCAGTGCTAAAGCCCAAAAGGAGAGACAAATTTTGTGATCCTTAGCCCAATCTGACCAAATATGTATTAGACCAAAAGCAACCCAAAATCCATCTTTGAATAAGCTGAAGTTTGTGATCTTGGAAAATATTTGTTCACATCACATATGTTACTGTGGCAACAACGAGAAATGGTTGAAACTGAGACATCTTGCAGAAAAGAATCCAAGATTAATTTCAAAGGAAAAGTGAAAAAGAAAATGTGAAACCAGAAATATAATCACAGGCTCATATGTAAGTGCTGCAAGGGAGGTGATGGCTTTTATTCCCTGCTCCAAGTCCTGTATATACAGTGTGCATTAAATATAAAGACAACGTATCAACAAACCTTTACTGAGAAGGGACAATCCAGGATTCATGTCCCACATCTGAGTTTGTGAACACAGGTCCATGTTTTAGCTCATGGTCTCTCCCCAGACCTTCACAGTGGGAATGAAGGGTTTAGTTCTGCAAGACCCTGCTCCCCTTTACATCGCACACAGAGTCACGTGCAGGCTCCAGAGCAACGATGGCAAATTCGGTCCCCCCTCATAGAATACCCCTCATAGGTAGAATAACACCATATCACTGAGAGCACAGTATCTATCCTGACTCTACACCTTTTCCCCAGCAATAATACTTACTAATTCCCACTAGCTTGCCACTCCAATATCTGCCAGTCTATTAGCTGAAAGAAAGGAATTCCACATTTCCTGGAAAGCAGGAAAGAAAAAGAAATTCCCTGGCAACCTTGTTTACTTAGATAAAACGCAGATACTGACATTCAGTCGAGGTTTGGAATGCTAGCATAAATCCTCCTATTTTAGTGGGATTAGTGGGCAGAGTGCTCATGTAATTCAAGAAATTTAATATGTACAATTCACTAGGTTTCAAAGTGAGGAAACGGGATGTGAGTCATTTTTAGAGAAGAGTGGTTTGTGAGCAGAGATATAAGAAAAGAGCATGTAGCATGAGCTATAAAAGCAAGGAAGTCCTTTCATCATTTTTCTTTCTTTATTTTCTCTTTATATTACATGATGCCTAAAAAAAGTAGTCTGTTCCTGGAAAGATATTAATTTTGACCAAGTAATTTTGACCAATGTCATCTTGGTAGAACATATTTTTTTATTATTCTGTTCAAGTATATTTTTCTTGATTTATATATTTCCTTGAGGGTTGTCTGGATTTTCAAGACTCATCTAGAAGGAAAAGGGCCATGAACAGTAAACAACTTAATGACATTCTTCCTGCAGCTAACTTGTGTGGGGACAAAGGCCCTTTGTAACCACCATTTCTCATATTTAGGATTTGAAAAAACACACACACCCCCAAAAACGGGCTGTTTTCTGTTCATGAGCCAGTATCTTTCATTTAAAGTCAATGGAAACAGTGGATTTTTTACACCAAAGGTTTCAGGAAGAAAAGTAACTTTTCCATTTTCCAAACAGTAATGTACAAACCACAAGTGAAAAGACTTATTTGCATGCTTAACTTAATCATATGAATAGGTCTGTTCAGTATGTGCACGCGTGTTTGCAGAGTGGAAGCCCAAAAGACCAATCTTAGTCCCAGTGGAATTTGGAAAGGATTTACCAATTATTTCAGTAGAAGCAGGATCATGACATTACATATGAATGAGAATTGATGGTTTAGAGACACGATTGTTTTCAGAGCAAGTGTTTTGTACACTGCCAATTTGTCCGGCTCCCTAAGGTCTGTTACTGAGTCCCACAATTCCCTGTCTTTGCTGGGAAAGATACATACTGCTTCACCCTTACAAGAAGCTGTGAAATTGGTCATTTAGTTTGGGAAGCAAAGAGTTATTTCATAATTCCTAGCAGAATAATTTTGCATAATAGTTGCTTAAAATGCTTAACAATAACTCTTAATATTAAACAAGAATAGAAGAAGAAAGAAAGTGAGATTAACTTACAGTTGACCATGTTGTGAACTAGTAGATAAATACACAGCCTGTGGGACAACTCCCTCCTCAAAGAATTATTTAATATTTAGGAAACAGAGATATTTAGAGGACAATTTGTGGACGTAAGAAGAGGTATTATTTAATGAAATGCAGCCATCCATTTAGTTGGACTCTTAATTTTTTCATAAGAGTTAAAAATATAATTAATTTAAATCTGCAGTGAGAAATACTCTAGTCGAACTTCCAAGTTTGCAAGCACTCACCAACTCCTTTATTTAGATCATTCTCCACACTCCTTTCTCATCTCCTCTTGTTGGTCTGTTGGTCCCTTTTCCTTTCCCTGAAGCCAAAAAAAAAAAAAAAAAAAAAGAAAAAGAAAAAGAAAAGAAAAATATAAGAGAGTGCAGCAAAGAATGACCATGTAATTTTATAATCATATTAAAGTTGGGCTGAGATTTCAGACAAAAAATATGGACTCCAAATATTCCTTTTGCCACAGTAAGTCAGATTTTTTTTCAGGTGCTCACAGGTTGCTTTGCCATCTAGGATCAGGTCACATCTTTGTATTTCAAGATCCATTCATTTGCTCCCCTAAGTCCTTTGCCATTTACATTATAAGAGCAGTAACAAAGTGATAAGCTTGCTGATCATGAATTCAGAGGTAATCACTCCTTTTCTTTGGAAAATACGAGATGGCTGAAGGGCTGTGAAGGTGCTTAGGGAAAAGACTGAGGAACAATCTGCAATCTTTTCTTAAGATGGCCCATTAAGAGAAAATCTAACTGGGATTTAGCGTCCTCATAAAATATGCAGTAGGTGTATTCTTAATGAATCATGGAGACACAGATGACTACTGTAGGTGCAAAACCAGTCATCAGCCTCCTGCCACCCTTTGCTTCTGCAGGGGGTCATGGCAGGGACATGCTTTGAAATATTCCTCGCCTTCATGTGAGTCTTCACTTCATTCCCCTCCTTTTCATTCCCTTCCTCTGCAGCTACCATAATGGAAGCTTCCACTTTTTCTGCTTCCTCCTCTGGATTTTCCCTCTTTTGTAGTTAAAGGTATCTCCTCTGTTCCCCCACCCCTGCAGTCTCCTTTTCTTTGTGCTGCCAGAGTCCTCCACCATCCATCCTGCTTGCTGTCTTCTTCGGGAGCCTGCAAGCAAATCCCCTCTCTTGGCAGCAGCCCTGGATTCCTCTCTCGTCTCTCTCTGGCCATTGAGCAGCGAGGCACCGCCGCCTGCAGAGAGCAGCTTTGACAGTGACAACTGCACGGGAAATGGGAAACAGTAAAACCTGGCTGCTGAAGGAGCAGCAGCTACACAGGTTTTGGAGGGGTTTATTTTGGATTAGGAATCGGTTCTCCTACATTTTCTTACATTTACTCTTATTTAATACAAGGTAAAAGAAAGTGTGCCCGTTTCAATGTTTAAACAGGATATGGTAGTGAAGCGTTCCTCATGATACAACATTAAGTTTTGTTTTATTAAAATTACAAAGTTAAGTCAAAGTCTGACCAGGCTATGAACGGTTCACTGGATATTTAGTTTGCCATCTGATCTGAACACAGGTTTATCACCTCCTTGTGTGCTGCTGTCTATTGCAGTGTCAGCGACTACCTATTTCTGTTTGATTTAACATCTAAGCTTCTTCAGAGGCACTGAAAAAAGATCAAAATAAGTTTGCACCCTGGTTTTAGGTGCTGTCTCACCTGTGAAAATCTGCGTTAAGACATACACAGAGTTGTCTTGCTCTGTCGCTTGCAGGAGACAGTAAGAAGCACTTCAGTTTGAAGAAAATTTTTTCTGTCTTTTTCAGGACCATTGGCAACCACAGCAGCATTCAACTTTGGAGCCTCGAAATCTGTATTGATAAATCAAATGTGCTCTCTGGAACTGAAGCCAACTTCCTGGTATGTCCTATTCACACTACTAAACCTTCTTGGCTTTCAGAGTAAGATGGTTGTATTCATGTCTCATATTGAGAAGGTCCCTGGGCAATGCTGACTCTTGAACTGTACCCGAGCATTGTTTCTGAAAGTGTTCATTATCCTGGGCCAAGTCTGTGCCAGAGCTGATCTAAAACCAGAAGTTTAGACAACGGAATTTTTTTCTTAGAAGTATCCTTTGGTGATTTTTACTATACTTGGTGCAGCCTTTTATCATTTAACTGTTTGGAGCAAAATCTGTATACCTCAGAAGTGTTTGTTTCAGACTAATTTGTTTCCTGTCTGGTGATAGAAGGTTCTTTTCAAGACCAGCTTGTTCTTCCCGAATGTGCAGACAGCTCTGCATCTCCTTCTCCACTACGGCTCCCCTCTACTAGCACTTTGGTTTTCACTCTGAGACAGAAAGCACATCCCCTGTCAACGTTATTCAAAGAAAAATAACCACTCCCTCCCCTTCAGTCCTGTACTTCCGCAGACTCAGTGCATGACAGATGCCAACTACTGCAGCTGGAGAGTTTGTTTAAGTGGGTGGACAACACATTGTCTGTACTGTGTACAACTCCTTTGCCATGTCATGGCCTAGACCTGGACTTGTCACTGAGTTTCCATCAATCACGTCTCTGAGAACTGATTAGGCACATCTGGATATGGAAGTGTTTGATGAGAAGGTAGGAGAGCAGGTATCGCCACTGATGGACAATTAATGGACAGGGTAAGGGTCAATGACAGCACTGAAGAAGCAGCCAGCTGTGTCTTCTCTTTTCCAAACAGTGGCTGTCATGGTGTAACAGATGTGGAGGGGAAAGAAGATGACTTGTGGGGACTTAAACTACAAACTTCATCAACTAGGCTTACAGAAATTTCACAGACTTTAACCAGATGAAAATACCTTAGTATCTGACATATTTATAAAACATCAACATTTGTCAAAATCTACAGTTTCTTTCACTGTCTCTGGATTGCTAAGCAATATTGAAAACCATTTGCTGTAACTGAATTATTGCTCTAATTTAATTCAGTCTAAACTCATTTTCACCTATATCTTGCTTGTGAGATCTAGAGAAGTTCCCAGGTTAAAACTATTCTTGCTTTTATTGACCTTAAGCCTGACAGCCAGATTCACCAATAGAAACAGTAACATTTCTAAAACTTAAACACATGCAACTACAAAAGTTAGACTGCTTCCTTAACGGAACAGACTAAGTTACTCCAGTGACAAAATAGTCCTGTGTGTGTCTGAGAAATTATTTCAGCTCCTGAAGAGACCTCTGCAATTTCAGAAAATGTGGAGTTAGTCATGCAATTGTCATTCAAGGAGAAAAGAAAATGTTTATAAAATAGCCTTCTAAAATAAAATTTAAAAAGGAGAAACTTAAAAACTTTCACTTGACTATAGAGCTGAGAAAAAGATGTGGAGGAAAATCTTTATTTCCAGTGCAAAAATGGCCTAGCAGCACAGTTATACATAGCATTTGCACTGCCCTATGGGAACTCTGCTATATGTTACATGCACAGTATTTTTCTCGCGCTCTCATTCTCCAGATAAGCTAAGGCTGAAGCAGCGTATAAATGCATACCTGGCAGGAGGCCAGGGCAGAGTCATTAACTGTGTTCTGGAAAAAGAAGTGTCATGTAATGTCTGATCAAGAATTATGCAGCAGCTGAAGATAAGAAGATTTTCCCCTTAAAAATCATGAGAAATGACTACAGAGTCCCGGAAGCTGGGTGACCTAACCTGTCCATCAGCGAAGAGACAAACCCCAGTCTGCCGTTCTCATTGCTGCTGCTGCGCTGCCTCCTAAGTCCTCCTGCCTCTACAGCCATCGTGCTGTGGTTCAGCTTGCTCTCATTCGAGTAGCCCAGCTCATCCAAGCAGTCATTTGATGTGACCTGTTCCTTTACAGGTGCGCTGCCATAAATCAGGAGCAAGACCGTGGAGGTTGGAGGGTTAGGATCAACAAAACATAAGCAAAAACAGGCTCAAACAAGAGGAAGAACTTTGGCCAGCTTTTTAAATTTATACCGAATGACAGATTTATGGAGTAGATTATAAACTATTCAAGGCAGGGACTATCCTTTTCTTCTCCAGTATTCCACATACTGAGACTGGAACCTCCAGAGTATGAATAATTATATGTCTATTATAAGGAACATTTTTATTTTTAAACATGAAAAACCACATTGTCAGCAAAGCATAAATATATCTTTTGAGAAAGACAGCCCACACAACCAATCTTTAGCAATGACAGAGGGGAAAAGGTCAGTTCCTAGAACTATACTGAACACGTATCACCAAACCTACCATATCCAGTATAGCGTTGGCATACCATGGTTGTGTTTTCTTTCACTCTTTTCCCTTCGTGTTCAGTGTTTTAGGGCTTTTCATCTCAGCGTTTCACTGCTATCTGTCTTTGTATGTGGATGATACAGGGACTTTCCATATGCTCAGAATAACTTAAATAAACTCTTCAGCCATTTGAAATATGGGTGTTACTCTTTAAGGGGAAAAAGAGAAGATGGAGGGGAAATGGCAGATGTTTTTACTCAGCAGTGTGCTCCCATGATTTTAATAAAGATTTTTGATATATAAATAGTGCTTGCAAGGCTAAATATTTTTCATGTGGTATTCAGCTGTAGCTTTGTTGTTTTTTTCAGAATGAAATTCGTCTGGAAAAAAAAATATGATATAGTATTAATATACATGTATGTGTGTCTTTATGGTTCTATAAAAATATATGATTCTTTAAACTGAAAACAAAACCAGAGTAAGTATTAAATAACATTAAAGTATTAAAAACTTGATCTACCTCAGTGTGTAAGCAACCATGTTTGCAAATATCCTTACAGACTCCATATGTTTCCAGCAGTCAGATCACCCCTCTAATCCGAGACAGAAAAGTTAGATTCTCCGTGGTACATATCTAACCATAATGTCAGTCCCACTCAAGCCCCACACAATAAGGTTCGTGTTTAAATGTGTATCTTGAGAATGATGTTTTTGTACAAGAAAACTGAATATAGTCACAAAAATTGGGGTAGATTCACAGTAACAAACAGTTTACTGGCAATATGTCATTTTCCTGAGCTCTAAATATGATACTTAAAAATGGCTCCACGTGCTGGAAAACCAAGCTGTTTTGAACCAAGACTCACAGAAATCAACAGGTCTTTTCTCGCTTTATTAATTCCTTGAACTTTGTATCAAGGCTGAAGATCTTGATTTAGCATAGCCAATGACCACAGACTTAAGACCATCTTTCTTCAGCACCACATTTAATTTTAAACACATATCAAAAGTGCTTTGCCTAAGTGAAACCTCATTAACTTCCAACTATATAGGGAGATGATATCATGGTACCTCCCAACAAGCAGGTGTGCACAAGATGCATCGGAAATCACTGAGAGCGGAGGGGTGGCCTAAAATGGAGAAGATAAAGTTTCATTTCCAGGCTCTAAGTCTTGTTCTAAAAGGAATCTTGTCTATCTCTGGGCAAGTCACCAGGTGTTTCTCCAGTACTACACCCATGCTAATATAGTATGGGTGGGGTTCATATCTTTTTTTATGCATCCTTAACCATTGGTGCTATCAAAAGAGGTAGCCCTCTCCACCTTGATATCGTTGCAAGTCCCCATTACTTGCCTTGCATTAGTGCTAGGAAACATGTCATTGCACAGTGAGCTGAAGAAAGGACTTGACCTGATGGAAAAGCAAACATTTTTCTTTGCTGGGCAAATTTTTTAGCTGGGTGGTGTCTCTGAGTTGTTTTTCCACACAGCTGAGCTAACTTCAGGCCAGGCAAAAGGGAGTTTTGAGGCGGATTGAGAACTGGCTGAATGGCAGAGCTCAGAGGGTTGCGATCAGCTGCACAAAGTCCAGTTGGAGCCCTGTAACTAACGGTGTTCCCCAGGGGTCAGTACTTGGTCCAGTCTTGTTCAACATATTCATCAGTGACCTGAATGAAGGGACAGTGTGTACCATCAGCAAGTTTTCTGATGACACAAAACTGGGAGGAGTGGCTGACACACCAGAAGGTTGTGCCGCCATTCAGCGAGACCTGGACAGACTGGAGAGTTGGGTGGAGAACAACCTGATGAGGTTCAACAAGGAGAATTGTAGCGTCCTGCACCTAGAGAGGAATAACCTCATGCACCAGCACAGGTTAGGTGTTGACCTGCTGGAAAGCAGCTCTGCAGAGAAGGACCTGGGAGTCCTGGTGGACAAGTTGACCATGAGCCAGCCATATGCCCTTGTGGCCAAGAAGGCCAATAGTATCCTGGGGTGCATTAAAAAGCACGTGGACAGCAGGTCAAGGGAGGTCACCATCCCCCTCTACTCTGTGAGGCCACATCTGGAGTCCTGTGTCCAGTTCTGGGCTCCCCAGTTCAAGAAAGACGAGGAAATACTAGAGAGAGTCCAGGGGAGGGCTACAAAGATGATCAGGGGACTGGAGCATCTCTCTTATGAGGAAAGGCTGAAAGACCTGGGTGTGTTTAGCCTGGAGAAGGCTGAGAGAGGATCTCATCAATGCTTATCAATATCTAAAGGGCGGCTGTCAAGAGGATGGGGCCAGACTCTTTTCAGTGGTGCCCAGCGACAGGACAAGAGGCAATGGGCACAAACTGGAACACAGGAAATTCAGGCTGAACATGAGGAAAAATGTCTTTCCTTTGAGGGTGACAGAGCACTGGAACAGGCTGCCCAGAGAGGGCATATCTCCTTCTCTGGAGATATTCAAAACCCGCCTGAACACAATCCTGTGCAGCCTGCTGTAGGTGAACCTGCTTTGGCAGGGGAGTTGGACTAGATGGTCTCTGAAGGTCCCTTCCAACCCCCGTCATTCTGTGATTCTGTGACTCTGTGACTTGTCAAGAACACACAGGCAGAAAAGGGGGAGGTCTGAACTACCCTTGCAGCCACATCCTCTGCTGCGAAAGTCAGCCCCCAGACTTTCAGCACAGTATGTTAGCTCTGGTGCAGCATGTGGCTAGAACTGTGTCTGGACCAAAAATTTAGATGCAGACGCCTACATTGGTGTCTTTTCCCATCATATTTCCAATTCCAATATTAGCACGGGAAGACCGAGCTCAGTTCTGCCTGTACCTGCTAATGTACACCTACACATAGCTTCTGTGCATCTGCTCTTTGTCTGGAAACTTGGGGGAAACTGTATTACCTTATATGACACCGAAACATTTTCTGAGGGAAAATGCTTTCACAGCTTGTGAGGCTTTCAAGCACTGAGGTAAGATGCACCAGTAAAACATCTTGGATGACTATGCCAAAAATATGCATATTAGAAAATTATTAAGATGCTGAGAAGGGAATACTCATATTTTAGTATCCTGCTCTGTTCAGACTATGCATGTTTTAAAGTGATTTATTTAGGCATGAGTCTCTGTCTTATTTTCATACGGTGAACTGGTTTTAATCCTTCATCAGAGAATACTGTACAATTATTGAATGCACACATAGCCAGAATGGCTTAGGGAAATTGATCTTTCAACAGTTTTGTTTAGTAACATGATTTAACATGTGTTTATTTTAGGCTTGCTGATGCAATACATGGTGTGTAATAAAGACTGCTAAGGAATCCTAGTCTAAATAGAATTCAGTCACAAAATAAGGAATACACACTGCTACTATTTTTGCTCAATTTGTGGACTGCTGCAACCAGAACACTGCTAATGGTTCTGATTCATGTTGAGGGTATTGAATGGACCTTTATTCTCCATCCTTACTAGGTTTTTTGAATATTTATTTAAATAATTTAGTTTTAGATAGGAGTTTATATATCTTGAACAACATTGTTACTAAAACGCCACATTCAATAAAGGGATCAAATGTCATTTTTTTCATTTACAAATGTGATATTGTTTCTGTTTAGAGAGGAAAACACATTGAAGTCATTATTGGAACCAGATTTCCCAAGTGCTTTTTAAATAAACTGTATGAGAGACTTTGATCTAGTTAGCTGACTGATATCACAGTTCCATGCATATGTCCTTCCCAATTCTATTGAAAGCCTGTTACCATTCCAGATCATGTGTTATACTGCCAGTGGGTTTGGTTGCTAGAAGTTAAGGCCAATAGCAAAGGGTCTGTAAGCTAAAAAAAAAAAAAAAAGCTGTCTAAAATTAACTGAAATATTTTACACAAATTCAACTCATAAACCCAAAAGGAATGATTTTTCTTCCCTTTTTGTCTAGCCTCTGTATAGAACTATTGTTTAATTTGGGTGAGTAGGGTCAGTGGAGTCATCATCCTTTAAAAATATCATCATTTTGAGCCTAAGCTTTTGGAATCTGCCCTGCGTTTCCAACCCCCAAATTGCTGGCATTAGGCTGTGACTGAGAGGCGATGGCCAGCTGACGCGCGCGTTACCTCTGTGTGCATGGAAGGCTGGTGCAACATTTAGCCTGGTGATTTATCATTTGTGCACGATATCATGTCATGAAACACTCACCAACCTCCTGAAGAGAGTCAGAACAATATCTACCATAATGAAGTACAGTTCCAGTGGGCACCAAATTACATCTTAGATATTTTGTTACTTGTCCTTTATCAAGCAAATGTAAAATTGTAGTGAGGTTACTGACAGACTCTATAATTCAGCTGTCTGCTGCTTTATCACAGCTCTCAGTAGGTCTCTAATGAATATTTCTGTATGCATGTTTCTGACTGATAATCAAACTAAGAACAAGTCCTAATTGGGTTTTCCAGTGCACAGAAAAGTGCCTATATTACGTTGGCAGATATCCCAACCGGTGTTAAATTAAAAGTACAAACATAACAGACTTTCTTTTACATTTTTTTTTTTCAAATCAAGTACTTTTTTTTTTTTGAGTTTTAAATGTGCATGGAATAGAAACAGACACTTATGCATAAAGCTACACACTGACCTAGAATAAAAAGATGACAATGAAGGGGTATGTTGCATCTGAAAGTATATAAATCAGTGACTATGGGTCTGATTCTCCATAGATTCACACCAAAGCAAACTGAAAGGTCTTCAGTGGAAATGGCATGGAGGCTTTATTAGACATATAGTGTAATAATGACTAGTATTTGGGACCCAAATCTGCACGCTATTCCTATTCAGGTAATTTTAATGCCAGTAAGGATTTAGATCTGACTTCCAGGCAAAACACACCTCTCTGTTAAGTGTACGCAGCATTGGAGCCAATGGAAGTTACACCAACACACAAACATGAAGACCAGTTAACCAATTTCCCTGCACATGATTTAAGCAACTCCCTTTAGCTTGCAGTGGAGAGTTAGGTGAGTGACACAAGAAAAATCTACCTTGTATCATCTTATAGGTTACCATAAATAAGTGTATTGGGTTTGCATGGCAAGTTTTGGTTGTCAGGAGGCTACATGGGTGGCTTCTGTAAGAAGCTGCTAGAAGCTTCCCCTGTGTCTGATAGAGCCAATGCCAGCTGGCTCCAACATGGACCCGCCATTGGCCAAGGCTGAGCCCATCAGTGACAGTGGTAGCACCTCTGTGGTAACATATTTAAGAAGGGGAAAAAAACACTGCACAACAGCAGCCAGGAGAGAGGAGTGAGAATATGTGAGACAAACAACTCTGCAGACACCAAGGTCAGTGGAGAAGGAGGGAGAAGTGCTCCAGGCACCGGAGCAGAAATTCTGCTGCAGTCCATGAGAAGACCATGGTAACGCAGGTTGTCTCCCTGCAGCCTGTGGAGGTTGACAGTGGAGCAGATATCTGCCCTGCGACCTATGGAGGACCCCACGCCAGAGCAGGTGGATGTGCCCAAAGGAGGCTGTGACCCCTTGGGAAACTTCAGCTGGAGCAGGCTCCTGGCAGGACCTGTGGCCCCATGGAGAGAGGAGCCCATGCTGGAGCAAGTTTGTTGGCAGGACTTGTGACCCCAAGGGCGACCCATGCTGGAACAGTCTGTTCCTCAAGGACTGCACCCTGTGGAAAGGACCCCACGCTGGAGCAGTTCATGAAGAACTGCAGCCCATGGCAAGGACTCACATTGGAGAAGTTCAAGGACGACTGTCTCCCATGGGAGGCATCCCACACTGGAGCAAAAGAGTGCTAGGAGTCCTCCCCCTGTGGAGGAAGGAGTGGCAGAGACAATGTGTGATGAACTGACCACAATCCCCATTCCTTGTTCCTTTGAGCCACTCGGGGAGAGGAGGTAGAAAAATCAGGAGTGAAGTTGAGCCCAGGAAGAACGGAGGGGGGAAGGGAAGGTATTTGAAGATTTGGTTTTATTTCTCATTACGCTGATTTTGATTGGTAATAAATTAAATTAATTTCCCCAAGTTGAGTCTGTTTTGCCTGTGATGGTAATTGGTGAGTGATTTCTTCCTGTCCTTATCTTGACCCATGAGCTTTTCATTATATTTTCTCTCCCCTGCCCAGCTGAGGAGGGGAGTGACAGAGCCGCTTGGGTGGGCACCTGATGTCCAGCCAGGGTCAATCCACCACAATATCGGTATGCAAGAAGGCAAATGATGATTATATAGCCAGATGGGATATTCCTCCTTAATCAGTGCAAGAGACGTGATAAAGATGTCTGTGGTATCCAGTGACATATACACAGCAGGTAACAGTCAGTATTTTATGTATGTTAGTCTAGAACCTGATCCCCACTGCATAAATTGCAGCTGGACTACTGTATATGCTTTCAGTTACTTTAACTTGATTTTCTACCAGTATAAAAATTTACAGCCTAAGAGGTTTCAGTTAATAGAATCATCAATGAAAGATTTTTCAGTTTATTAGAATTACTTTTCAGCAGTTTGTGGAGTCTAGTTTGCTCTGAATTAAAATATACGTGGGAAAAAATGTTAATCCAAGAGAGACTGAAGAAGGATCCAGCTGACAAACAATTGGACAGTGTTATGGTGAAGTTACTTCATAGGTAAGGGTAAAAGGATTTTTTTGGTAAGAATTCAACAGGCTATGCACACTTACAGTCCTAAATTATCTATAGCCATGGACTGAAGACAGCTAAGTATCACAGAGAATAGCATTAGATAATGTTAAACAGAGTACAGTTATAATAAAACAGGTAGATAAGATGCAATATAGCACAACACAATAGAAATGATTTAACACTGCAATTGGGTCTTTAACATGAGTTACTTCTAACTTCCAATAACTCGTGTATGGTCCACTTACAATTGCAATTGTTTCATTTTGTGCAAAGAATATTCCATACTTTACAGAATCTTATTCATTGCTTTCCTAAAACTCTCTGCGTAACACCTAGACATCAAAGTGGGAAGAACAGATAGTTACAAAATGAGAGATATGCAGGAGTACTAGCAACATTAAAACAACAAGAAGGATCATAAGAAAACACAAGAAGTGGAAGCAGAATTGCTACAATCTTTTTCAGACATGCAGTTTCCAGCATCTTTATGGACTTTTGCCAAAGGCTCTGTCCCCATCTCACCACCTTTCCCCCTACCTCTACTGTCAGGGAGTCATTTTAGCTGGGGCAGCGAAAAGTAATGTCAGCTGCATGATTCGTGCGCGGGCTGCTGGCCCTTGTGAGCCTTAAAATGCTTAGTCTGTTTGAGCTTAAGTGAACTCCTGACCTTCTTCAAAGAGAGAACCAGAAATTTCTCATTATATCCTCCCATTCTGAACAAGGTGGAATTAATACACTGAGACAATGAATTAAAAAAGCTGTTTTTCAAGGCTAAGTCATGCCTCCAGCAAAATGCAACAAGAAATAGATACAGAACGAAGAATAGGTACTGTCTTTCATTCAGAGCAGAACTGAAAGTTTCATTTAGTTCTCAAGACATTTTTCCTCTTCCTGTGAATTATCTTTACTGGACATGGCTGGAGGCAAGATACTGGATAAGGTGGAGTATTCATCTGGTAAATTTGAGCATTCTTAATTTCATATGCCTGACTTCAGATGAAAGTGTTTCCTTAGAAAGATTGTTTTCCAGACTTCCTAGACATGGGTTAGGTTTCAAACATATTAAAAGTCAGAATGATGATGAAAAGGAGCAGGAACTAAGAAATATATTAAAGATGTTGTGGATGGTGGAAATCTTGAACGTCCTTTCTGCTTACATAGTCGTACATATATTTTTGATCCTAATATTGAGAGTTAGGGAAAGATCCTGCAGCTTTAGACTGTTACATGTGCTAAGACAACCAATATCTTGGTGTTCAAAATGTGCCTTACCAGCCTCAAGGATATGTATAACTTCCATTGGCAGAGGCCAGAACTCTTCTCGTCTGCTTCATAAAAGTAGTTCTTGAAGAGCAGATATCTAATTATTGTCAAATCCACTCTGCAAGTTTACAGTATCTGATCTTATGATTACAGACAGGTGCACTTAGAATACAGAAAATGTTTCTAATTCAATTTCACTGATGAGATAATCATGACTGACTTTCTACTAAGGCCATGTACTCTGCAGCCTTGAACTTTTTTGTCTCTGCAGTTAATGGCCGTTGCTACTGTTTTTGTAAAGCAAATCAAGAAGTTGGTACTGGAATTGAAAGAATGTTACCATTTTCTTCAGAAAAAGCAGACTGGGTGGAGAAAGTGAGTAAGTCATTATATGTAACTGGTGAAAGTGTGTCCTGGTAGGAAGCCGAAGAATTTCAAAGCTAGATCATCCTAATAAAATGAAAACCAGGCCTGGTATCTAAGGTCCAGAAGGAAATTATTAATTTTACAACCTTGTAGAGCAAATACAGTTTGATTGACACAGTTTTGTTCTCCTCCAAAAAACTTTCAGGGAAGAGTCAAACATATATAATCTCATGGGACAATGACTTAAGGAAACTTTTATCTGTATTGCCCTCTAATATTATCCACTTATTTGAAATAATGCTGTTGCTATTTAAAACAGATGTAAGGAGTCCAGGGTGGATCTGGGATTTTAATCAAAAAGCTCCAAGTAAGATTAGTCTCCCAAACAGTGAAATCACTGGAGCAGTTATTAATTATAAAGATAATACAATCTTCTTATGTTTCAAACAGCTACACTGAAATTTGATATGAACTAACTCATTTGTATAAAATGCAGCTGAATACTCCTCATCCATTTGATGAATTTGTCCATTGTTACGGATCTGGGGACCACAACACGCACAGAAAAAAACCTTTATTTTAAATGAAATATCTCTTATTGGTATTATTTATTTGACAGTAGCTCTAAGAGGATCCAGCTGAGGGAGGGTTGGTGTTCTTGATATGGTACACATATGAAAAAAGTCTTTTCACCTGCTCTCTCTGTAAGATGTAACCATTGCTACTCTGCCAAAACAATCTGTACACATATATACATCTATAATGCAAAATAATTGAATAGTTTATAAAATGTATGGCTATCCTTTTCTTACACAGCACATGGCACTGTGTGCATGAAGCAAGCATAGCTAGCAAAGCCTTACTTGAGAATATTCTGAATTTTAAGCCACAAAAGCAGACAGGTTTTCATTTATTCATCCAAAGCATTCCCAACACCTGAAGGCCATCACCCAGTCCCACAGTGCTGATTGCTACAACCACAGTGATCGCCCTATGCCTACGTTACGACGGTAACCCAGACATTTCCATCCTCATCTCTGCTACTTTTCTTTCCTGTTTGGGATAAGCACGTGGTTGACAATTTAACTTCGCTGCTGTTAGGGCAGGATTTTACAGCAAGATGAGCCACCTCTCCTTGAGGGTATCCTGGGAACAATGGATTGATTCATATCCCTATGTTTCTTTCAGAGAAAACAGGAACAGGTAAGTAGTAGGTTCAGTCCAAGGTATTGTAAATTTTCTTCAACAAGTTTGGCAATTTTTTCTCTGTCTTTAATAGGGACATTTCTGTCAAGCATGCAAGCAAGAAAATGGCATTGGGGCTCATGAGAACTAAGGAAAGGGATTAAAAAAACAGAGAGAAGAGAGAAAATGAGTGCACAGCAGTCCTGAGGCATTTTTTGCTCTAAGGTTTATCCCATCCAGTGCTGTCACTGCTCTTTCACCCTGTTCCTTGCCTGTAGGATCAAAAAGCACCCCAAAACCTTGCTGCTTTTGTTGAAGTGAAATTTTAGCGAAGTTGAGATTCATCCTGACCTGGAAAGAAAATAGGGAGCCTTGCTCCTCTCAAGTCCCTTACACAAAACCTTGAGTGGAGTGCTTGTGACTCAGTGAAGAATAACACCAGTTGAGGAATGTACCAAGGCCCTTGAAGCAATCACTCCTTGCCTTCATAATTCTCTTCTAATTGTTTACTGTGTCACAGGAACAGTGGATTTGGTTTGGTAAGACCACAACTGTTTCTTGCTGTCCTGAGGAACAGGGCAATCCGTTTTACTGCAGGCTACACAATCTCAGCCTCACAGCCTCAACTCACCAGTGAACTCTGAGATTTTTCTAGTGGTTTCACAGTTTGCTGCCAGGCTGAGCCACCTTGGCTATAGCTGGTTCTTCCTGCTCAAGCTGACTTCAACAAACATGTGTTGATAACACAGCTGTAAAATTATCACATTTTGCTAGATGTTTTCTTGACTTCTGAGAAGTGGCAGCTTCTCATAAAAAAAAAAAAAAGGTGTTCTGGCATAAATTGTAGGTTATAGAGCAAAAATAATCTCAGCTAGTAGTAAAGAAATAATAAAAATCTCTCAGCCAGGAGCACATCTCTATATGTTTTATATGATTTTAAAAACTGTTTCCTAGCAAGGAAATCTGACCCTGCATGGATTCCAGGTAGGTCCTCTTCAGTTCCAGTTGTCACTACTGTTGAAAGTGCTTCAAAGTGTAAGAAAATGAACTGAGTTCAAATGCATCCCAACATATCTTTGAAGCAATAATCAGAGATGTTTAAGTATCAATACTAAGTTGTGATGTATTATACCATATCTCTGTGCAGGTGATAGATTATACCATATCTCTGTACAGGTGATAGATAATATCAAGAGACCTGCTTATTTTTATGAACAATACTTTAATTTACAGGCAAAACTGGCTCTTACAAGGGATTTCCACTAAAACGCATCATAATTTCTCTGTGAAATTAGAAAAAGTTTATGTAGCCAACATGACAGAGCATATCATATGTAAGTACATCTTTCATTTATAGGCAGATTATGCCACCTTTACCATTATTGATTTGAACAAGAACACTCCAGCAACAAGAACAATACTTGGAATGGATGAGGCCAGTCAATAGGTCAAAGATAACTATATTAGATGCCTCAGAGAAGGGAAAATGTTTTAAATATTAACAAGGTACTGAGGTTGATCTGTATTCCTTCAGCTGAGATGGAAAGAGGGGGTTGAACCCTGCAGTTGTATGATTGTGTGTAAACTATGCAGAGACTCACTGCAGGCTTTGCACTTACTCTTTGTCTCAGTTCAATATAACTTTAATCCTGAATCTGAAGAAGAGCTGTGAGAAGTATGAAAGCCCTTTTCTAGCAAACAAACAAAGGCATCTTCATCCATCAGCACACCAGGGACTATAGTGGTTTTCATGTTACACAGTTTTAGACATCAGCTAAATTAGCGTTTTAATCTCCCTCGATTCCTCCTGCAGTCAGTGGAGAGAAAGAGATGGTTTTGGTTTCTGCTTTGGATTACTCTGCAGAAGTATCTAGCTTTCTCCTTTGGCTAAGGAGGAAAACCAAGATTAAAAGAAATGTTTTAAATGTTCCTAGGACATCAAAAATAATCAACTAAAATAAGTAGCATCAGCAAATATTGTGGTAGGTATTTGTATTTTATATATATGTATACTTTATAATAATTCTGTGAAAACATCAGATCAGCACTCAGCAATGGCCAAATAAACTCTAAACAAATGTTAGAAATTATCAGGAGAGAAATAGCAAAACAGAGAATAAATCTAGAGTATGGCTACAGCTACAAGTACTTTTTTGAACAACTCGTTCCTTTGACTCAAAAAGTATATAGTTTAACTGGAAAAGGTTCAGAAAAGGTTCAGAAAAGGACCAAAAAAAAAAGAAAATTATGCACTGACTTCTGTATAAGGAAAGACTAAGTAGACTAAGACCTATGAGGAAAAGAAATAAATGGCTAAAGGAAGAATATGACAGAAGAAATATAAAATCATGAGTGGCCTGGAGACATTCAATATAGAATAGTTACTTTCCATTTTGCTCAAAAAAAAAAAAAAAAAAGGGAAACCTAGGAAGTACCGAACAAAACTTGTAGATTGTATACTCAAAACTAACAAACAAAAAAGGTTGTTCACCTCACATTGTATAAACTTCCTTGCTACAGTACTCTGTGGCTGCTAAAAGGTTAAAAAAGGGGATCAAAAAAATACCTACATAAATTAAAGGAAGCAATTGCTATTGGAAATTGTTAAATGCAAAGACAACACTTTTTCCTCAGGAGGTCCCTTAGCCCTAAATCACTGCAGAAGCATTGCTACAGGTTTGCACTGTTCTTAATCTCTTCCCCTGCTTTTGGCCCCTCTCCGAGGTCGGATTTGAGGACCTTTACTCTGACCTAATAGGGCTTTTCTAAGTCTAATACTTCAGAATTGCTTAGAGGTAAAGGCATAATTTGTCTTACATTGTTGCACATGGATTTCTCTTGAAATCATATCAAGGACATTCTTAAAATCTAGGCAGGTGCTTTTGTACTATTTCTCCAAATATTATCAAAAAGATAATTTTAGGAAGCTTGATTCTCCTGCAGATGTCAATAGCTCCTGTTAAATTCAGTCTTAGTGGAGCAAGCCTGTTGTGAATGATATCGTTATTCTCTTTCATTTCACAGCATCACACGCTTGGAGCTGTTTGGCTTTCCTGCCAGTTTAACAACATGATTTTCAGTGATTTTCTTTTTCCTTCTTTGTTTTTCAGCCTTGCTTAACTGTGAGACTAATGGATATGTTTAACGTTGGAATAAACTAGAATTTATGATTCTAGCTGGCAAGGAAACAATAAGCATGCATGAGGTGAAGACATTTAAAATCAGAGATTAGGTGCTTTGCTGAAGTTCAAGAGACATGGAATTCCAGTTGCAACCTGAAGTAATGCTTGGCTTAAATGATGGTGGGTCCAGGAAATCTACATAGTTGGGAATTTCTATAGGAAAATACTAACACTCAAGCAGCAAGACAAGCACTTTTCAATGTATTTCTGCTTTTAACACTAAAGCTGTAAAAAAAAATGGTTTCAGCTGGGATAGAGTTAACTTTCTTTCTAGTAGTTGCTGTGTTTTAGGTTTAGTATGAGAGCAATGCTGATAACACATATTGGTTTAGTTGTTGCTAAGTGATGTTTACATTGCTCAAGGACTTTTTCTGCTTCCCATAGAAGCTGAGAGGGAGTGTAGACAGGACAAGCTGGCCAAAGGAATATTCCATACCCCAGATGTCATGCTCAGTATATAAATGTGGGTGGGCTGGGGAACGGGAATGTGCAATAGCTGTTCAGGACAGGCTGGGCATTCAATCATCGGGTGGTGACAGTGACTTGTGTTGTATCACTTTATTCTGTTTATTCTGTATATTTGTCTATTATTATTATTGTTGTTGTTATTATTATGTCCCTCTTCCATTACTCTTCTATTAAAGTGTCTTTATCTCAACCCATGAGGGTTTTTTTCTCCCTTCTTTTCTCCCTCTTCTCCCTACCTTACTGGGAGGAGGGGGGAAAACTGAGCGAGCAGCTACATGTTCCCAGTTGCTGGCTGGCATTAAATCACGATACCCCAAAACAGGCACCTATGCCTGATGAATTGAATGCTGTTCCAAACCCATTGCCTGTAAAAGAATCCTTGGACGACTGACTACCTCTGGTGTATACTCCCACATTATAAACATAAAATAAGGTGACCATAAATCCTGTCTCAGGTTTCCAAGTTTGCACATTGCAATTACTGCATCAATTACTTGTATAAAGATGTTTTCATTGAAGTCAGATGTGCCATTTACACTGTCAAACCCACCAGGTTTTGAAGATGCTTGAAAACCTGGGATACCTTCCAGGGTGTGACTGTTTAATTTGTTTATATTTCTTAGAATTAGTTCTGAGATACTTCTTTCTTTACAGTAATTAGTTATATGTTTTACTCCATAGTAAAATTGCTTTAAAATTCTGCTGTAAATGTACTTCAATGTCATCAAAAAATATTAAATTATCAGCCAAATTCCCAGCTAGCGTAACTAGCAATTCTTTATCGATTTCATAAGGATATACTCAATTGATACCAATGACTGTGAAGGAAAGCTTCTGAGGATGGCATGGTCTCACGTAGGTAGATATTGTTAAACCAATGTGCCAATTTTTTCACCATATTATACCTTTCTGTTTGTATTTAGCTTAGGACAACACAAATACCTCAAAATCTTTCCAGTAACTGAGTTATAACAATATCTGACTTATAGATAGTTAAAAATAATATATCTTGTGACCTTAGATTTGTTCAGAACTGGTACACAGACTCTTTTTGTAAAAAAGAGTCTGTTAAAAAAAATTTCTTATTAGCACCCTGTAAATTTAACTAGGCACAACTGAGTATTTAATTTTGTAAGATTTGTGCTTTCTGCATCCTTATGGTAATGTTACAAATTTGCAATGGGAAAATTAATCATTTTCAAATTGGTTCTTTGAGTTCATTTTCATCATCTCACTGGCAGAAATAAGTGGTCTGGAGAAAGAAGGGTTGAAACATGATTCTCCCTTGAGTGACTGTAGAAATAGCGCTCTCTAAAACCGACAGGTGTGGATGCATTTCAGTCAGGATCTCAGAAGAAATTATCCAGCATGTCTGTACTGTATTTTCTTTTTGAGTTTCATAATCACAGGTCAAGGCAAAATGAAGGTAGACTGGGGTTTTCTGCAAATTATTCATTTTGTATCACTTCTTCCCCTCCCACACCTCCTCGTTGCCTGAAATGTCACAGATGTATATTTATTATCTTACGTTCAATTACTCTCTTTGTAAAAGTTAAGGCAGGCAGAAGCACAAAATCACAGCCTCATGTGTCATCACCTCCCTAGTAGAATCCCCCACTGCAGTAATCTGACAATTCTTTTGATGACTTTATGGTATGATTCAGCAAAATTGATGAACTAAAAGATTTGTCTATTCATTTAGTGAAATATCCACCTGTGATGAATTTGTGTCTATAATCTATTTTCTAATGTTTTGTCCACTCACTTTAAAAGTCTTTAAAACTATGAATTTCACTGCTTTCTTGGAAAGTTATTAGAATGAACAGAAGAAAAGGGAGACTACATTTACCATTCAGGAACTGTTACCTTACAACTCTTCTCCATGAAGGATTTAGACCTTTTTAATTCTCCACTTTTATTCATTCACAGCGTCACCTAATGGTGCAGTAAGATGTACTAAAAGGGCTTTAAAGACAAAGGTAAATCAGTAAACAGAGGAGGACAAGCCTTTAAAACATGAATTAGGGCTTTCGCGTATCTTCAGTAGCTGTAGCATGCATCCTTGAACCATCTGAGAATGAACATAAGAAACGAGAATTCACCAAACTCTTGAGAGAGGATGCTACCAATTGTTCATTTTTCTTGTTCAAAGTAATTTTTAACTTATCATTTAACCCAAAGCTTAATGTGAAACTTTATTTCCTCCAGCACTGACACCTAAACAGCATCTGTACTACATGTGGGTATGCTACCGAAAAGATTTTTGTAAGTAAATATCTTACGTGTTCAGTAACTTTTTTTAGTCCTGAGTAATTACGACAGTTACTTCCCCTGGCCAATAGAAAGTAGCTTATGTTAGACAATAATTGCTATGTACATGGGAAAAAAAAAAGAGAACTTTTTCTTGACTCTGGCTGGAGTGAATTTCCAGATAAATTGGAATTGGGGTGTCCTCGTTCAGGTGAAGCAGAAATAATTTGTTAGTGATGGAAGAGGCTAGAACTGCAGCAGTCAGATGACAGACTTCAGGTCAACCTCAATCTCATTTCAACTCTGGGACTAAAGTTTGCCTGAATTTAATCATTGTGTCAATGAAAAAGGCAGTGAAGTTTCAAAATATCTGCCATGTGTGACTATACACAAAGACTTCCAGCACCACCATATTTCCACAGCAGGAGCCCCATGCATTTAGGATTAAGAGTGTTTTGCATTTAAGCAAAGACTGCAATAGGTTGCAGACAGTGACATCCCCTCCATTCACTGAGTTCTCCATGTAGAACAGGACTTTAGTGCAGAAAGACAAATACAGTGCATTTCATCTGCCATAACCAAATAGAGATATTTGAATTGACTGTAAAAAGTTGGTATAAATTATTAAATTACTGTCATTAATAATCTCATCATTTCCTTAAAAGATTCCCCATGGTTTCTGGTACAATCTTGCAATGTAGAACCATTGGAAGTTTTATCTCCCTATGGTACTGGGATACTCCTATATGATTTGAACGTTTGGGGTGGTGACAATTTAATGTGAGTGATCATCTCACATACAAGAGGAAGAAACTTTATCTCTCATTAGACCATCTGGTACAGTTGAGAGAAGAGGTTTCTGTTGAGGTACTTCTATCCCTACCTATTTGATGAAGTGAAACTGATACAATACCATGATAGCATCAAACATAAGAATTACGCAAGATGTAGGGCCTGTGACTTCCTAACTATTCCTTTAGTGCTTGTGAAGTACAAAAAGGGGGGGAAACATCTTTACTGAGTCCACCTTGAAAGCTAATATTTCTCACACCACAGTTAAATGGACTGCAAATATGCACAGGTGTGTAACACATGAATAGGGTTGAGTGAGCTAGTGAAGGGTGTGATGGGAGCATTGTATGCATGTTACTGTTAGCCCAAGCGAAGGAATGTCAACAATATACAAGATATTGCAGAGGCTGCAAGTTAATAAAGAGCTATGAGGTGGCCTTGTAAAAAAAGCCGCCTTATCTTTTTTTTTCCTTGCTGCAAAGTGTGGTTATTCATTTGCATATCATCTGTATCAATTAACTACCAAACTATCTTTATCTATTGATAGTGGAAACAATAACTTTAGTGTCAAAGAAAGGGGCTACTTCTCAGAGATTTTTTTTCTTGAGAATATTTTTAAATGTAAGAGCTCTTTTTCATCATAACCAGAAATATGCACTGAAATAGATGAAGTCTTTTAAAAATTAGCAGAGTGACCCAGCCCAAAATAAGAATTAGCAGAATTAAACTCCAGTGTAATGATATGTGATTACACACATGAATAGTGTCAAATGGAATGGTTCTCATGTGTAAAGCTATTCACCTGCTTAAAGCTGAAAGTATCTTTTCATTTTAAATCTGACTTTAACCTTTGCAGAGATATCAACTTCTGTTCTGCCTGAAACTGCAGACGTGATATAATTAGTGAATGAAGGACTTCCTTGATACATTTAAAATTATTGTAAAGGATAATTTCAAAAGTTTTATTTCAGAGTAGACGATAATAATTACCAATGTGTTGCCATTTTAACAATACTTTTCAAAATAATTTATTCAAGTCTCAGCATTTCACTGAAATACAGAGCAGGGGTTATTATTTGGAGGTAAAGAAGGGATTTCTGATTCATTTTTTTATCTGATCTAGATAACTGCATCCAAAGCTACCCAGTAAGCTTTGCATTTTAGAATGATTTATTTCCATCAGTTATTTTTGTCAAAACCTTTTCTTTCAACTCTTGATGAGATATGGGCCAAAATCCATACAAATAAATGCAAATATTCACTTCTTTTTAAAGGCCTTCTATCTCTCCTTCCCTATTTTGGCCTGCTTGTCCTTCAAAATATGAGAGCTGATTATATGATTAGGATGCCTGAAGGGAAACTGGAAGAACTGCATTTCTTCTCCTGTTTTGCCCATGTTGCTTGTGCCATCTCAGACACTTCCTTTATTCTCTTGTGTATCACATCTCCAGCTGAAAAACCCAAACAGAAGGTGCTCTCTCACCCCCTCATCTCTGGGTTTTTTTCTGCCTACCTGGGGTATAAGGACTTTTTGGAGTTTTTGAGGAAAGGAACAGTGGCTGGTCCCAGTGTGCACAGTTGAGTAGAACAGTCCATATAAAGGCAAAAATAAAGCTAGAAGGTATCATCTAGTCTGCATACATCACTGATTTCAGATTTCTGAACATTTACCAGCTGTAGTTATGGTTTTGATAGACTGAGCTGAAGCCTAAACATGCTTGAGAAGAGATGATGTTGTCTTGTCCTGCCATCCTCCAAAAAACAACCTCTGCACCAAAGGTTAAGAAAGGAAAAACCTTTTTCTTTCCCCATAAACAAACAACAAAAGCTCTAATATAATAGGGTAACAACCTGGTTTGATTTCAGTCATTTATTTAATGAATAAGGTGAATGTTGAGTAAGTCAATCAAACCTTTGCAGCACAAACACTAAGCAGTAACAGTTTATTAAATCCCCTTTCTACTGTTGAATTCAGCTTGAGGAAATTTTTTTTTATTATTAAAAAAAATTATCACAAAGCTCAAATTAATAAAACAAAAAAAAACATTTTGCCTTTGTGTTGTCCTAAGACTGTTCTCAATTGCCAACACTATTAACAATCAGAGATTAAGTTTTCTTTCAATTCTCCCACCCCCTTGGGAGCATTAGCCAAGCAGATACACAACAGCTCATATCTCAAGCTTAAATTTTAACTCTAGATAGGGGCCTCAAGACACCATTATAATATAAGTAACAAAACATATAGTAATTAATAATGTTTCTGGGGCTTTCTCTGCTTCAATTTTTCCTTTCCTTCTCTTTTTCAGCATTTGGTGGAAGTCTGTTTGGTAGTCTTTCATTTGTGACAGATTGCTTTAATTTTGTGTGCCCGGATCCTGTTAACTGTGTTTATGTTTAGCCTACCCAAACTTTTCTCTTCTATGAACAGAGATCTCCTTTGTTCTGGATAGTTGAAAATGTTCTGTCTTTTGGATGGAAATCTCTGGTGGGCTGCTTGGATCTTGAGGGAAAAAGCCTTTTGTCCTAGTACTTGCAGAAAGACTAGTTTAAAGTCAGCTTGAAAGTAATCCACTCCTTTCTTTGCTTTACTCTTGCTTTTTCTTTCTCAAAGAATCACTGATTTAGTTGACAAAGAATCTAAATGTGTTTCCTTCTTTGATTTATACCTATTACTTTTCAACACCTTTTTTCGACATCAAACAATCCCCGTTCGCCCAATTTCTAGACTATTCTGCAGTTTTGTTTTCAAATTGGATGCTGATGAAAGAGGAGAACTTCCTCTGATGGGATCCCATCATCCCTGTTTGTGTATTCCCTCTCACCTCCTTATGGAGCATCAATATTACACCTCAGAGAGATACACTTTTGCTATTGCTGTGGCCCACGTGGTATTAATAGGCCTCAAGTACACATCCAACCAGATTATTGGTGTTGTACTCTGTGGTCAAAGGCTTGAATTGTTCAGGAAGTCTAATTGGTGCAGAATACAGTTAAAGTGTGGCCCATGTTGGCTGCATTTGTGTTGATTGCTCCACACTGGGTACTTAGAGTTTGAGACATTTCCTTGGTGCCTGCAAGAGCAGGTTTAGGCTGACAGTGGGTAAACCTAGAGAAAAGCAAAGAGGTGCCCAACAGCCCAAATCACCTGGAAATGAAAGTGATGAAAGCCCTTCAGGGAGCGCCTTAAGTCTTGCCTATATGAGATTGGGAAGGGTGCTATGATTCCAGCTTTTACCACAAAGTAAATATAATCTAAAGGTAACAAATGGAATCAGCTTTCACCAGAGACAATACGTTCAGTCTTGGATTTATTTTAATGTGCTTTGTTGAGAAACGGAGCCTGTACAGTTCCGAGAGGAAGATTTCTCCAATTAAGAAGCTAACAACTGGGTTAAATTGGTTCAGTTATGAGTCAAGCATCTTGTAAGTTCCCCTCAGAACAATGGTTTAATGTAAACTGTCTTCTGGGTTGAACATCCTGCTAAAACATGCTTGAAGTAAGTAATAAATAAACAAAATCTTGACTTCAAAAAGCTGAAAGTAAGGGTTAATAGAGAACAGATAAATGATGCCTTTGTAGATATGATACTTCCACCTCATACGTTGCAACTAACTGACAACGATGTGTTGGGATTTGGGGTTGGGGTTTTTTTGGCTTTTTTTTTTCTTTTTTTAAGAGGGAAGAAAAGATTTGAGTTGGCTCTGATCCCACTGCCACGAGGTGGCTGGAGCCCAGCCATCTGTCACAGCTGCTGCTCGCCGTAGCTGCCACTCTAATTGACAATGAACCCAGCGCCCTGCAATAATTGGGGCTGCGCTGCGACTTGGGCAGGTAATGGTGCCCTGTTAGCATCCCACAGTCCCCATCTGGGTACCAGCCCTGCCTCCTTCCCCGGGCACAGGATTGCAGTGGCCCCACAGCCAGCTTCCCAGGTGGGCAGGAATGGCCTCACCCAGGAAGTGTTAGGAAGGCCTAAGGGAAGCCATGCCCACACTGAAACAGAAAACCTCCCCAAACTCACTGGAAGATTTTAATCCTGTTGCCAAGGCACACACACAACATCTGCCATTCAGCCCTTTTTTCTATATTGAAAGAAAAAGAAAGAAAAGTAACTTCCAATATTGAGCAGTTTATGGACAGTCCCAGTCGGGGTTTCTTTGTTAAATTACCTCTTAACAGTACTTTAAATTGAATGGTGTGGATTTTTTTCCGCATCACTAACACTACAGACACCAAATGCTTTTGCGCACAGGGCATGTAATTCAGTCTGTTAGAAGAAGTCTTTGCAGCAAGAATCTCTTCAAGGTTTAGGCATTTGCTGGGGCCTTCAACCATTTTTCTTGATTGCAAGATATTGGAAATCTCAGCCTTTCCCTTATGCCGTATGCATAACCTTGGTCCCAGAATATTTCATCCAGGCATTTCTCCGTCCCCTACAGGCACTAGTCCGCATGATATGAACATCTGATTTGCAAGTTTTCTGCTATTTGATAGTATTCTGGGAACTGCTGCCTTCTTAACTGGCAGTAACTTGGGTTTCCATAGCAGGTGCATACATGCTGTAAAATAAAGGCCTACTCTTAAATTATACAGCCCTTTGGGCCTCATCTGGAACACAGCGAAGTAAATAGAAATAAATCAGCTTACTCCAGAGAGATTCAATCTAAGATGACAGGGTAGTTCAGGGCTTAAGACAACATTTTGGGGCTAAATCTCTTTTCTTTCTTCAATTCCTTCACAATCGTGTATGAACTAAGATACCTATGGATGTCAGGACTAGGCCCAGTGATTCTGACTAGCCTAGAAGGATTGATGATATCATTTACTTCATAGAAAGAAATTTTTGTTTTAAAAAGGATTATTTAAAGTTCTAGTGATTTCTAATTCCAGCTAAGTGCTTCCAGAGCAGACCAGGCCAACTGGCCAGCCAGCCTGGCAACCTGTCTCCAACGGGAGCGCTGCCCTATGCCGCAAGGCAGCCCTGGCTGTCTGCATGACTTCAGAATCTGTCATACCTTGCTTTAGCATGATTTGGACACTAGAAAGGCCTTTACTTCTTCTTTCGTCATTATTAATTAAGAAATAACATTTCCACTTTTATTATCTTACTTTTTGCCATTTTCTCCCCAAATCAGAAGTTTAATACGCTTTCAGTTCCCTTTGCAAAAATAACCTTTGCAGAGAATTTAACCCATGTAATTTTTAATATTATTGATAGGTTTATTATTGGGAAAATCTGTCTGAGCTAGTGCAGAACTGATTTACCAGCTCTTGTCTTCAGAAGTGTGACTTTTTTCTTCAGTTTTTGACAGAGTGGTGTGGAGTGATGTTGTACTAACACTAAGTAAATTACTCCAATGGCAGCTTGTAGCAGGGAAATGCAGTGTAATGGATTTCAACGTTTTCAATCCCTTAACCACATATCAGCAAAACTTCACCTGAAAAATTAATGAAACTGCGAGCTGAGTGGTGGGAATTGTTGAAATGAGAAACACATTACACATGAGTTGTTAAGTAGCTGGAGCTGCAGTTACTGTACACTTGTCTCTTAAATACAAGAAAAGAAGTTTAAGGCTTGGCATACAAGTAAAGACAGGAAGTTTTCCTCACAAAATACAAAATTAGTCAAAATTCATGTGGTTAGAAAATGTTGCTGATGTGTGAATTTTTCCTACAAAGGATAAACCATCACGGAGAGAAACTGAGCACATGTACACATCCACGCACACACACAAGGAAGGCCAGAAGGATGTTTCTGAACCTGACACGAAGTGTTTAAAACATTTTGTTGGGTCTATGTCTAGTCAGTCTTCTATAGCACAATATTAGACTTGCAGACATCAGTGGATTTCTACATTGTAGATGTTTCTCAAAGAATTAGTTGTAAAGCAGTAGATTCTACAATAATTTAAGCAAATTTATTGCAGGACATAAAATAATTTGGCAAGAAAACAATAACTCCAAAACGCTTGTTTCTAGTATGTTGGCACTCAGTTTATTTTATTAACCTGGTTTACAGCGTGGTTTCAAAAGCAATGAACCTAACTGATTTGTGAAAACTGTGGCAGTGTCACCTCTCATCAGAATGAATGAATGAATGAACAAATGTGGTACGCGGCGGCCTGCAGTGGCTTGCAAGGACATCTAAGGCTTGTGAAAATGGGGTTATGACACATTTCCTAGTTTTACTTAAGGAAGTATATTAAAAGCAGATAAACGGAGGACACGTGGAAAGGGAAGAGCAGAGGGATCCTGCCTCCCTTTGCAAACCAGGAGCCGCCTCACATTCCAGCCGGTGTGCAGGCTGCAGAGCCTGTGCGGGCACGTCTGCTCTTCAGCTGTATGCCTGGGACACACAGTCAGACACATTTCCTGAAACTTACGGGCTGGACTTTGGATTTATGTGGCACAGACTTTAATTGTCTGGCATTTCCCTAAGTTTAGAGCTGTGTTTTCCAGTGCAGCTCCTCTGGGTTACTTGTCAATAGAATCCCAGCATTGGAGGCAGTTATTCAAAGTAAAAAGCGTGGCCATGGTCCAGCATCTAAAAAGAGAGAGATTGAGGCAGAACTCATCTCGGATTCCAAAGGTGTTACTCCAGATTTATATGAGCGTAACTGAAAGCAGAAGGAAGTTCTATTATGTCAAAGACATAAGATCTTTCAGACAATGGGCTACAGATACCAGGCAAAATACACTCATATGTTTTGCATCTTATTCATTGAATTTCTTTGCTTGGAAAACTTCATAACTTTAAATGTAATGCTCATATATTGTGAAGGGAGCTTGGAATATCTAAAAAAGAATCTGTGGGAAAGATTTTTATCAATTTTCACACAAAAATCTGTCCAGAGATTGAGATAAGCGATCCACAGACACACACAGGACTTCAACGCTGTTTCTAGACCAAGTTTAATTGTCAAATAAAGTAGTCTCACTGTTCTTTTTATATAGATATTCTATATGTAAAATGAAACTTATCTCTTGCTTCTAGCTAGGGTGACAACTTCATGCATCTTAACAAGTCGTCCCATAACAAAGGATGAACACCTCTGTATTCACAGTGAGAAACTTTACTGTTAAGTTTGAGGTATATGACATTTTATAGTTGACAATATGCATTCTCTGAGGGTGAAGCACAGCTTCTGCAAAGTCTTTGTGTCTTGATATACTGTGTCACTTGAATATCTGCTTTTCCAAGGTAGACTGTTGAGGTTTTGTGCTCCTTTCAATATTTCTTTGCTTTTAACAAGCTTTTCAGTTTAGGAATTGAAGCTTTGACTTTCTAGGAAAAGGAGGGCACCCTGAGACACCTGAGTTACTATATCTTTCTATCCTTGCTTACCACTACAGAAGCAACTATTTACTTACACTATTTACAGGGGAACATCTTTCACAATGAAACCTGAAGTTTCATTAGCATATTGTTGCTTCTTCTAGATCATTATTAAAGATAAACATATAAGTGTATCTAACACAGAGTCTTGCCATATCCTCATAACAAAGACCTACTGGTTGATTACCAAACATCACTACTTTTCTCTTTTATATCTTCCCAAGCTACACAGCTTGTTCTCATGTCAGTTACACAGATTTCTCTGGAACTGTCAAACAAAACAAAAAGAGACCAAAGAACCAAGAGACCAAACGGGCTCTGGTTTTTGCCATGCACAAGCAGTCCTGTGTGAAGGGTTTGGAGAACAAGTCTTATGAGGAGAGTCTGAGGGAACTGGGGTTGTTTAGTCTGGAGAAAAGGAGGCTCAGGGGAGACCTCATCGCTCTCTACAACTACCAGAAAGGAGGTTGTAGAAAGGGGACGGTCTGTCTTTTCTCCCAAGTAACAAGCGATAGGACTAGAGGAAATGGCCTCAAGCTGTGCAAGGGGAGGTTTATATTGGATATTAGGAAAAATTTCTTCACAAAAAGGGTTGTCAAACACTGGAACAGGCTGGTGGTGGAATCACCACCCCTGGAGGTATTTAAAAGACAGGTAGACGTGGTGCTTTAACGTACTCAGCTACTGCAACTTGCAAACCTGTTCCACCTGTAGTGAAAAAAAACATCCTGGTCTGGAAAATACAGGTGCTAAAAGTTGCCTTCAGAACTAAGCAAAACCTTTTTCTACCCAGCAGTAAAAACGTCTAAGCTGCTCCAGACCTGAGAGTGGCAGGAGAATATAAGGAAAGAGCTATATTAAGTGAGGTCCCAGGCACAGTTACTAAATCCCTCAGTCAGGTTTATTGTTCTGGTTGAAGTGGTGACTGTAGTGTGGGGTGGGAGACTTTCAGCCCTGGGATACGCTGGTGCTTTGGCTTGCTAATAGGACCTACCACCTGCTGCACTTTGACTTTTGGCTGAGTGGTAGCTGCAGAAGCCAACCCAGTCAAGAAAATGAGGGAAAATATACTTTTGTGCAGGTTGAAAGGTAACTAAAAGGCAACCAGAGGCATACACCAATATTAAAGAGGAAAAATTGTCATTATATCATGAAGTGATACAATGATAAAATTCTGACTGATACAGAGTCCTGCTTTTGGGCTCCCACTGTACCCTGCAAATGTGCTTGAGCAGTCACGGTTTGACCCCTAACACTTAATATTGCTACAGATGCTCACTCAACTGAACAAGAAATCTGTCTGGGCAATGCCCATTTAGGGATTTTAGAATAAGAGTTAGGTTTTGGTTGATAGGCACCTGTACCTAAGCTCCCCGTACACTTATGTTTTGAAAAGGAGAGATCAGCTAGTCCACTGAACAAATGCTGAGAAAAACCTTGATGTCTGGACCCCACTTCACTAGGATTAGGTGATGGCTAAGTGGGGTTATGACGGTTAAGTAAGGTTTTGCAGTTCTAAAGTTTGAACTCAGGAAGGAAAAGTAATGGCTAGGTAGTTAAATCTTTTTGTTCTTTTAGCTCTTTTCTTAAAATCTTCAGACCGACTCCTGAAGTCTGTCTGTGTTCTGTCATGTAACTATTTGCACTGTAAAATAAATGGGGACTGTTTAACATTCTCTTCTAAAAATGTGTGTGTGCATTTTTAGCTCCGTTAACAATAGGGTTGTATGCTGGGCAGGAGAGACCCTGACCCCAGGAAATTATTGCCTAGCTGCTATAATGGCAATTGCTTATCTCTTATTTAAATAATCAAGTTAAACACCAAACAAATCTTCTAAACTCTGTTTTTTGTTAAGCTCAAAGAAATTGTGGGGAAAATGAAACACAAATCCTGCACAGGAATCATTACAAAAACTCCCCCAAACCCTCCTTCAATATCCTGCTGGCGAGCTATACAGTCCTTCCAAAAAAGATTAATATTTTAAAAAACAGCAAACGAATTATAAACATGAGAAGTCCCTATCCTCCAAATGCCAACTGAAAGGGTAGATTGCTATCTATGTCAGATTAGCAGGAAATTTAAATTATTATTTATTGTGGGCAAGAAATTAGTTTAGGATAAAAGCACTTCCATTTTGAAACAGCAGGGTGAAATTGGAATTTGTCTGTTAATTAAGCCACCAGACTTTCATAGCAAAGATTTTGCTATCTTCTTAGTTTTGACCTTCTACTAACTAAACTGATTTTATCTGCATCTGGGTGACCATGTAATATACCAAGGCACTGATGCACCACCAGATCTCATTCACCAGTGAATACAGCACATTCCCGATCCTGAGCCTGAGACCCCACAAATGCTATAATAAAAATATTTCATGTTACTGGGCTTCTAAGATCAATAGAACAGTTAAGCAGCACTAACAGTATCAATAAAGTCAACTGTTAGTACAGGTTTCCTTTTTATTAAAATAGTCATAGGATAAAATCAGTATGTACAGTAACCATGTGCTGAGATCAGTATCTCAAATGACTATAAAGTTCTTACAACAGGGTAATTAAGGCTTTGAATGTGATCTGAATAGGTAAGTTGACACCAGCTTACATTCTGATGGTCAAAGAGATGTGATGGTATCTCCTTTACAAAGAATTAAGTAACACTCCAATGTTTATGTGCCCACCTGAAAGAAGCCCCATAAAGGCGAATAAACACTTTTAGATTCTTGTCACACTTGAGACTTTTTTCATTCAATGAAATTAAGCCTAATTGTCCTCTCAGTGTTGTTATTTTATAATGATATTGTTAATACATTTTGAGAATACAAAATCAATTTTGCAATTAAAACTGGAGAAACACAATACATAAGTAGAGGACTTTTTAGTGGCTGTCACACCATCTTTGATCTCAAAAGTTCCTGGACCATTTCTTAATCTGTTATAGATTTTTTCTTGTGTACAGCCAAAATCAGAAAGTTTTTTAGCTGACTAACTGCTATTTATCTAGTCCTCGGGAGAATCAGTGGGAAGAAGCAGCCTGTAGGATCCTGGCTTTAGTGTTTGGCTTTAGGGTTAAGACATCCACCTGCAGAACAGGAATGCTACTGTAAATTTTCCTAATGGTCAGGATTTAAGAAGACATAACATTACTGCAGCAGACAGCTAACTTAGAAGAGGAAAAACAAATGGAGACTTAGAGGTAAGGTGAATATTTAAACGCAGCAGTAAAAGTTCGGGTGAAAGACCCACATAGGACAATCTACTGTCCCTAACTCGCCTACAGTGGGACTGAAACAACTCACCAAAGTCCCAGATAATAATCCATGCATCCTGGTGTCCACAGCCACTCAATACTGTACAACCCTAAACTCGCTGTGCGCCTTGTGGTGCTGCTTACGTTCTCCTAAGTGCCCATCTTTATGCGTTCACATCTGTGTGACAACCCTGCACAGACAAGCATCTCACAGCTCTGCGGTGGCCCAGATTCCACCTTTTGTAATTGAGACTATGGCTAACATCACTGACTGCCTGCAGGAAAATTTCCTGCATCACAACCTACCTCATTGATACAGAAAGCAGGCAACTCTGATTCTGTGCTCTTTCCAGCCTGGAGACATAGAAATTTAGGTGAGATTTACATGAAAACAATGCTAACCAGTAAGTGATATTCCAAATAGGAGTGCTCTCTAGCTATCAATGATTGCAAGAATCAAAGAGTGAAAATAAGAGTAGATAGGACAGAAGCTGTAACTACAATCTGATGAAAGGAGGAAAAAGATTTGGAGCTCTTGATGGGACCTATGCATGTATTACAAGACCTGGAATCCCTCTATACAAGGTAAAATCTTTCTGATCTAATCTTCCTCTGTTTCCGTTATTCATACTTCTAGTTCAGAACTCTTCTAACGATGGGCTATTTTGCAAGAGGATGATACTTCTAGTATCTCCCTTTGTCCTTAGACCCTCAGTGGAGAGATTCAGATACCTAAGCTCCATGGCTCAGTTTACTTCTGCCAATCTAATGGGCATCACGACATGTGGTCTAAAACTAATGAATAATTGGAAAAGTATGTTCAAAGAGAAAGAGGAGAGAAGGGGGGTTTCATATGTTGTATTAATAGCAAGTATATGAATTTTGGTGGAATCTGTGTGAATGGGGCAGAAGGAAAAAAAGGTGAGATGTACTCTGAAATTATGAATTTTTCAACAAAAGTTGTCAGTAGAGCAGGAAAAGGGGTGGAAGAAGAAGAAAATGAGATGTTCAGGTTTTGTCATGCATACTCTAATTTCAGTAAGAGGTGAGATAGTTGTGAGAAAATACTGATGAATCAGGAAGAGTTTGTGGCTGCTAAGCAATGTATGAAAACCATTAACATAAATGTAATGAGTAAGACCTCACAGTCTGGAAGGAACCAGTATGAATAAAAGGGTAAGCCAGTATCACCTGAGGAGCAGTGGGGACAAAGAGAAGAGAGGGAAGAAGATTCAATAAATGTTAAGTAGGAAAAAAACTGAAAAGATACTTACTCCACAAAGAGCTAGTTAAGAGGAGCTGGGGATTGAACTCAGTAGAGAGACTGAAGATAATCATAAAGGAAAAGATTGTTTTACAGGTAGATAATAAGGAACTTTTTACTTTTATCAAGGTAAATTCAATATAGTGCATAGATTAGAATCAAGGCTAGAGGGGAATGAGGAAGGAGTCAGAGAGCATCATGTCATGTCCTCAGGCAGAGAGAGCCCCTTCACAGTGAGGACAGAGAGAGGGACAGGGGACAAGGAGAGATGGGTGAGGTTCAGCAATGACAAAGAGCTCAACAAGATACAGATAGGGGAGGAAGAAAGCATAGATAAAGGAAATAGTTGATAATGTGTCATGATTGAGGAAGAAAGAAGGAATTTTGAACTGAGGAACAAGGAGGTGGGCTTGAGCTGAGACATTTGGGAATGGCACTGGAAATGGAATACAACATCTGATCAAGAGAAGTGTTGGTGAAGAGAAGTAAATAATAAAGGCACAGATAGGCTGTGCATGAGCCTCTCAGTTTTACTTTTTGAGATGCCAGCAAGATCTTAGAGTAAGGAAAGGAAAACTGAAAGTTGTAAAGACCTTTGAAAACAAGAGTTGGGAGAGGACATAAATGAAACCTGAAGACCTACTCTGAAGGACAAAAGAGATGACATTATAAAAGTTGTATTCATAAAGAGTATTAGAATTCAGGAATTTTCTCCAGAGCGTTCAGCAGATCAAGAGCAGGAATAGGTGGTGCCTGCAGAGCTAAGAAAGAGAGCAAGGCAATGAATAGCAAGGTGGATCAAAAGGCCCAGATGGTCAGATGAAGACTGGGGAAGAGCTCTGGGCAGTAACACCACAGGAGCTGGAGTACTGGGTGGGCAGAAGTTAGGTTTAGAATGGGTTAAAATCAGAATGATTGACAGACTGAAAAACAAGTTTGGCAAGTGAATAGAGAGGAAGAGCATGAGAGCACCAGGATTAGGATTGGGCAAGGGAAAAGCCAGAGTACATTAGAGACAAGGTCTTCATATGGAGTAGGAGGTGGGCAAAATAAAAAACATATGTACTTTCAGGGAGACCAATTTTGTAAAATATGGTTTAATTTTGAGAATTCCATTTAAACTGAGCAGTTCTGCAGCGCACAGTTTTCCTCACCTACCTTCATGCTTCTCAGATTTACCAGAAATCTTTTCTCCTTTTTGGAGAGCTATGATGACTGCCTCCCCAGATACCATTAATGTATGTAATCACCCTGTAGTGCCTTTCATCTAACTTGGCATAATGTACATTTGAAAACCTGTCACAAATGGGCCAGTTTGAAATGATGCTGTAGTGCACAAAAATTAGTTCTCCTGCCCTTTGGCTACTGAACAAGAAAATTGATTTTTGTGCATTATGCAATGAATTTAAATGGTATATTTGAGACAGCTTTTGTAAACAGAGAGACTGGAGGGAATCAAACATAACCAAAAGCAATAGAAACTGTTCTGCCAACCTATTAAATCATTTTTTACTGACTGTTGCCCATCATGCTGTTGGAATAATGTGCAAGCTTGTCTGTGTGTTTTATGTGTTCATTAGAAACTCTGGTTCAAAATGTAACCGGTCACTGTTACAGCTTCCATTCCCCGTGATGGCTTTTAAAGGTGCTTCTGGTTACAGTACTTAGGTCATATATATATATATAGCGAGTGCTTTTGAAAAGGCAAATTCCTGTGCTGTCATCCAAGCAATCAAAACACTCTTTGTTTGCAGAGCGGTGGAGGATGGAGGCGAGGGGAGAGGAGAGGGGGAGATGTTTGGAGAACCAGCGGTTGCCACTCATTGGCGTGGCCGCTGCCTTCCCATCCCTTCCCGGCTGCCCCTCAAGCTGTTTGTAAAAATCCAGTGTTCAAGGTAAGGCAACAAAGAATGTGGACCCAGCCCTGGCGCTAATGCGTTTCCTGGCCGGCACATCTCCTCCTCGCTCCGCTGCCTGCACAAAGCCCCCCGGAGCGCTTGCGGGGAGTGGTGGGAGACCAAGCACCGGTGCCACACCACCGCCGGGGATGACAAATTAAACACTAATGTGTTTGCTAGAGGCTCAGTTGCTGGGCTGGGGTGGCAGATAGGGTAACCCCTCTGCTCTGTGACCTTTGCTTCTTTTACTGGGGATGGGTGCAGAGAGGTTAAAGAACAAATACTCTGCTTTTGATCAGCAGAGCGACGCCGTGCTCCAGCCCAGCCACCTGAGGGGGAAAGAAAACTCTTCAAGCTTTCTACCCTCTCCATGGCAATACACTGAATGCTTCTGCAGAACAGGCATTATTCTTCAAATGGGATTAAGATCCCCTGCCACCAGGAGCACCCTTTTTGCCCTGCATGGTTTTATGTCTCACAAAGATCTGAAGTCAGAGTAGATTTTCTTTCTCTGAAAATAAGCAAGAAATTATGTATTTATTAGCAATTTCTCTGACTGAAATATTCTCCTACAAGCACCAGCTTCTCTCTCACTAAGCAAAGCAAATAAGCTATTAATTCTCTGTTTTTCCTCGGGGTATGTGCACGAACAACAGTTGTGGAAGCTCATCAAGCTGCTGTTTGTTCCTGATGGAATCAGAATCTCTGATGAACGTTTGATTATTATCTTCATCCAAAAAGGGAAAAAAAAAAAAAAAAGAAAGGTCATTTCCAGGAGAATTTACACTCCTTTAAATGACACTGTTAGAACCCTCCTGTTGCAGGTTTGTCTAGGTCTCGGTTTCTCTCTTCTCCAGTATAAACTTTCTGAAGTCTGGTACTGAACTTTGTGGAGAAGAAGACAGGGTGACTGGCTCGGAGCCTAATGTCCCCGCTTTAAGTACTGTTTTAGAGCACTACAGTGAAGTGTGCCAGAGGCCTCAGCTAGAACAACAAATCGCTTCCCACATGAAGACAGGTCTCCATTACCCAGAACAGATCAATCGCTCTCAGTGTGACTGATGAAGCTGAGGTGAAAGTACAAAAAATGGAATGATGCTAGCTCAATATTTTATTTTTGGTAATGAAAGTGATCTATTGTTGTTTAACTAGTAATTCCATGAACATCAACACAGAAGACAGGGTAAAAAATGTTGGTTACAACATTGTTTATGTAGCCAGATTTCAAGATGAAACTAACTGCATGTAGTTCGCAAAACATTGGCATTTCATCATCTTTTATTTATGGAATTCATTAAAATGTGAGACGCTAATATACCACACACTAAAAAGAAACCCTATAAACTATTCTCCCCTGTATCATCAAACCCATCAACCATACGGTAGTAGATGAGTTGGAGGAGGAACACCTCATATTCCAGTGATGAGCCCCTTCATCCCTTGCGGACGGTGCATGTGCCTCGGCAATTGTTTTTCAGAGAAGGCCCATTTGTTTCGGTGGCACATCAGGGCAAGCCAAGTAGGGCTGCAAGGAAGCGGCGGGGAGAGAATTCAGCACCTGCATTTTGGCTGTTACATTTTAGATGTAGTATTTATTTTTATAAGCCCCTGGGGGAACAACTCTCCCAGATGCACAGTATCTGCATAATCATCCAATTTTAGAGAGATTAAATATTCATATCAGGCTTCTTGAGTTGTGGTAATGTCCCTCTGGGGTTCTGAGGATCCAGGAAGAGTTTTGCCACAGCATAATGATCGGTGTCTGTTGTTCAGACTGTCAGGGTTTGTCTCTCCCCATGGCAGCCTGTTTAAAGGCAAGTCCTTCTTGTGAACTCGAGAACGGAGGGTTTTTTCCCCCTGTATAATGAGGCAAGATATTATGGATTCCTTAACACAAGGTAGTTCGAGGATGACCAAACCTGCATGAAGGCTTTTGGTACACCTGTACACTGAGATTTATTATCTGTCTGTTTTGTTTATACCTATCCAGCAACATAACTATCTCAGATGAGGCTGAGGTGAATAACAGGTCAAGATCATGGATATAATTATATTAAATAAAAATATTTGTGGAAGGAGTGGGAAGAATTTACTAAGAGGTATGGGTGGCCTTGGTAACATCTTTCCAAAATTTCTTCTAGGACTTTTTTATTCTTTTTTTTGTTTGCTTGTTGTTTGCTACAAGATTAGGATACTGAATGTAGTTTAATTTTTGGCAATTAAATTGTTGATGAATATCTTTAATGAAAAGCAAAAAAAAATCACACCCTATCCCAATTTTACCTTCTGAAAGTTCTTTGGGTCAGTTAATGGATTACATTATGCAATATGTCTAAACATTGTCCTTGCTCTCCTGTGGTTGACAGCAAAGTTCTCAGGGACCAGACAGCGGCATGCTTTTATGAAACTGTGAAAGCAAAGCTTGTTGCAAAACTACCACCATCTTTCTTTGCAAATATGACTATGGCCCATTTACTGTGCTGGTTTCTTAAAATCCAAACATTTTAGAGGGTGTGCATGGTTGTTTTTCTGTTTGTCATCTCTATCGGTAACGACAGAAGATTTAAGAGGCATCACATTGTTTGCATCCAAAGGATGAGGTGTGCCTCTCCAAATTCAGATGTTTGAAACATAGGTGTGTACATCAGCACTAGTTGTTCACAGTCTCTCTGCACATAATAAAAAGGAGGGGACATTATTCAGAAAAAATTCTTTTTACCTTAAAACAAGTATCTAGAATAGGTGAGATGAATTCTTCTCCAAAAATGTTTTCCTCCCATTACATGTGAAGAAATGTAAGGTGACTATCTCAGATATAGACATTTGCATTATAAACCTGTATAGTTAGGTCAAATGAATTGCATGTTATATGTTACAAGCTATTTTTCAGAAATTGTGGATGATTTAAAATCTGCTTTTATTCTTTATGAAATTAATGCAAAAAGGGAGGAGGAGAGAGGCATCCCAGAGTGGCCAATTTATAGGGCAACTAATCTTGGCTGTATATGGATAGGCATCACATCCAATTGATATTCAGACATTCAAGTTTTATACGCTTCATCTAAAGAGAATACCTCCATCACTCAGATGTCTGCATACTGAGGATATTGCATAGTCTCAAAAGAGTGGGTCTTTTAGCACTTAAGAATAAGTTTGCAAACTTCTAAAAAATAACATTTTAAATTGGTTAATCATATACATGGCAATGCAAAAGAAAATGATTCACATGGAAATGGTACTGAATAGTCAACAAACTTTAAACAAATAGTGGGACTTCACTGAAATGTTGGTATGTTTGCACATTTAGTAAAATACTTCTTGCAACTGTTAGAAAATGCTGTAATGTCTCAGACTTGGATGCCTAAAGCTAATCAACTGATTCACATCTTAAAATATTTTTAAAAAAAAATGCTGACTATACTCAAATACTACAAAAGCTTTTGAGCATACTTTTGAAAACCAAGCCAATTCATTAGGTTTCTAGGTCCTTAGCTAAAAAATTTGGGGAAACTGTGAAAAAAATGCCGTGCTAAATTTTAGTAAACATACATTCTAGATGTGGGGTAGCAGCTTAAAATGTTGTGTGAATGTCTTTGCATTTTGCTACATACTAACTTCATAGAGTGACAAAATTTAGCAGATTATGATGCAAAATAGGAAACTACTGTTTTCTTGTTAGATAGACTTTCACCAATTCCACATGACGAGATGCTGCTCATCTTGCCAGTTCAACACAAAAGAAAACCAGCAGATGGAAGCAATGAAAAGCAGAAACTTTTCTGCGCTCATTGACAGCTCGTGCAATTTACTGACTTTCCGAATGTGTAATATACATTACCACATCTTCCACTCCCACCATGCCGATGGATGTTGGATGGAGTGCCCTTCATTTCAGGACAAGGAGGAAAGAAGTAAAAATCTTAAGTGGACAACTGAAAATAGAACATGCTGATTCTATTTCCACAAGTCAAAATCAGATGTTTCAGCTCCCATACTTTATATGTAATTAAACTTAGTGTAATTATAAACTACTAAGATAGCTACTTTGTTCTGACTACGCAGAGTCAAAGCCTCCTTTGGGAGGAACTAGCTTAATTCACTGAAGTGAAAGGAGTCGAGTTCCTGGCCCACTCTTAAAAACTGAGCTGCCATGGCAGGCCCTTTTCTGCCAAATAGTTCCTGTTGTTTCATCCTCACATGTTTATTTAAAATTTTTATTAACATGAGTCAGTAAGACAGTCAAATGCAGTGTATAAATCTATGAAAACAGGATTTTGGTGAAATCTGTTTTTTCAAAGAAGTCTACTTAGAGATTTCTAAACTAAAAACAAATGAGTTATTGAAATATATATAAGTTAAGTCTTTAAATTCTGAGAGAGATCATCAGATATAAATCAGCCTATTTTAAATGCCAACTGTGAAACTAGATTTTAATAATAAATTGAGAAATAGAGAAAGAAGAGAAGCAGAAAGTTTACTCTGAAATTTTTAAGGGCAGCAGGCTAGTGGAACAGAAGACAAACTATTTCAATATTATACTCTATTTTCAGTCTAAGTGTAATTAAAATCTTCAGTGTGAGTGCTCAGTTATGGCATCTATATTTTACTGGTAGCAAGTAAAACTGTTCAGGAGGAGTTTAACAAATGTTTGAAATTTATTTGAAATTCATTACCACATTTCCACCAGCTGGGATGTAGCCATGTCTGCTTTCAGTCTCACACCAAAAGCATGTTACATTGCTCCAACTTTTATATGGGAAGCTGAATTTATAATAATTTGGAACATATCAAAGATTGGAAAGTATTCAAGCCACAGTGGTAGCGAGATGAGACTTCATGCACTGGTTGCATTTAGAGGGGAATGGGAGAAACTGAGCAATGGGTTTGTTATGCTTTGGATCTCTTCTTCCTAACATGCTCTGGTGTACCTCAATTCCACAAAAGCCTTGTGATCACTCTCCCTAACCACAGTCCTTGTCTTCCTTCACCCCAAGCTAAAGCAAGCTGTATATTACAGCCCTGTTTATTTTTAGAAAGACTCTAAGTCCTGTCTATTTTGTTTTTGTTTTCTTTTTACATTCACACTCCAATAAACCTAACCCACTTTCTACACATTAAGTCAATTTAACTCGTTTGTACAAGGATAGTGTATTTTAACACAATGTACATTTGTACTGATTTTTTCAAATGCCCTGGATGTTGTCAAATCTTGTGAAAAGTAAACCAACTTTGTCTTTTTGGTCTAAACCAAATTCTACAAACAAAACAGAACCCAGAACAACAGCAAAACCTCAAATTGTTTTTTTTTCTGAAAATGGATATTAATGTCCAATATAATTTTTTAATTTACAGAATGTGTGGAGACTTTTTTGATAGTATTCTCAGGAGTAACATATTTCAAGTCTTCTGAAGAAGTCTACATCCTGATAATTCCCTTGAGGGTTGTAACCAGATTGCTTTAACTTTTAGGAAAAAAAAAATCTTTCTTAAGTAGAGCTTATAAAAGGCTACTGAAACAGATCTGTCCTCTTAGCAAATCCAAAGGATTGTGCATATATACAGCACTATGTTTGCATGGAGTGTAAAGACAGTGGATGCGGGAATAGATCTGGCAGCAGGAGGGAACTGTCAACATGAAAAACATTATGCCCTTCACAGAGGGAAAACATTCATGGTGATCCAGATTCATCTTTCCCAAGTCCTTCTATGTCTCTTTCAATACCTGTGCTGTCCCACCACCTCTACATGCTCTCAATTTATGTCCTTCCCAGACACCTCTCATCAAGGTCATTCAAATCCCCTGTGTTCCCTCTCTATCTCACTCCTATTTTCATCTCACCGTCCCTGTCCTGTCAGCCCAAGGTTGCTAACACTGTAAGACACTCACAGCTGCTTCTTCAGCATTGCCCAATTTGGGGAATGAGAAAATTGCCCCTCTATATATATTTCTACAACACTTTTTTCTCTCCCTGCCTCTTTCCCCAACAGTTCTCTAGGGAATATTTTTAATGTCAAGTAGCACACTAAAAAACATTTCTCAGAAATTAATCAAATCATTGATAGTTTGTACGTGCAAAGAGTTAAAAAAAGATATTTCCCCGGAGTTTAATGACAAAGAATTTGTGAAACCTTTAAAAATCCTTTTTTAATTTGGAAAAAAGTATTGCCAGAAAATTGTTTGCAGTGATTAGTAGTGAGATGATGCAAATGATTTATGGGGAGTCTGTTTTGTTCTGGGGCAGCTGGCAAGTACATCAGGCATGAGCGGCTGAAAAGTTTCTAGCGGTCTCAAACATTGTTCCAGATATTCTCTACAACAGCATCATGGGTGTATTCACATTCAAATGTACATGTTCAGGGTACTTAAAAATGGAAAGTAAAAGAAAATAAACCCATAGCAAAGCATCTTATGCACCAACAAGAGTAAGCTGACATGACCACATAGTATATCCCAGAGGTGGCTGTCGGGAGAACTGTGACTAACTTTACAAGCATTGGGCCTATAACAAAACAATGGCAGTGTTTTATTTTAATTATGGGTATGAATGTGTTTCATTTATTCTTTCAGTGGCTTCAGTCTCATATTGGTCACTAGGGCCATAAGATACGTAGAATGACTTATAATACACAGTGTTCTTTGTTGCTTTTGGAGTAATCGGAAGGTTGCTCACACAGTGTATTGTGCAAATAGGTATGGTAATCCTACTGTTACATTACCAAAAACTGTGGTGAGTGTTGTTTAAAATACATTGTGTTTTGTACTGCTGTGTTACTATGGCTCCTCAGGCAGACAAGGTTAAATTCCAGAGCAAATGCTTCAACAAGAGCAGTATGCAATGTGAGGTCTCTGTCATCCCAGCTGATACGCTGATACACCACTGTACCTCTTGGCACCAAGAAACGATCCAGATCATTTACGTTAGAGACCTCAGTCAGATGCAGCAACACTTGAAACATAGTTCCTTGGCCTCAGCAGGGCTGCTGAAATTGTCTGAATTTTATGACTATGTTCCAAACTCAAAAAAACTTTATAGTAGTAGTTGTAAAGGTAATTTGGTCTGTTCCTGACGTGGTTATTAAAAATCAGCTCCAGGAAACTGTATTGTTGCTCTTCTCTTGGGATCAAGCAATTCTCCATTGGAAAGGCTTTCCTCTAGAACTGCTTGTTACTGGTTTTACAGTACGTCCCTAACGCGGATTTCACAATATGGTACTCTGGGGTATGTTTCTGGTTATGAGTCCTTGGCGTATTTATACATTTTCCTTGAAAACAGAAGCGCTCAAATGAAACGAAGGTGTGCCTTGTGCTGGCTGAAGACCTAGCCAGTGGGCACCAGACCCATGGTCCTTCTTGTCTGTAGGCTTTCTGCCCCTGTTCCTAGTTGTGTGCTGCAGCTGGATGATTGTGAGGTGCTCCACAGGTGACTGGGAAGTGTCAAGAGAGCAGCAGGCAATGTCAGGTGAGAAAGTGTAAGCAGGCTACAATCGCTGGCTATGACTGTTCATGCTAGTCAGCGTAAACCCAACTGCCCACACGAGTCACTAGCTGCCTTCAACTGACAGCAAGGGTACATTTCATCTAAAACAAAAGACTAAGAGTAACTATTTCCCAACAGCAATTATAGCTGGGTTTTGCCACCCTGAAGGAGCTGAACTTGAAGGATGACACAAATGTTCAAATGAAAGTTGCTTTCACAAAAAGTTTCAGAAACGCTGCATTGGACAGCCATCCGAAAGGAGAATCGCTGTTCCTGCTGGTCTCCTAAAACAACAAGCAGGAGGTAGTGCTTAACGTGGAGACTGAGTCCTGCTTAGGCATAGTCCTCCTCCTTGAGGTGCCTGTTGGCTGGCTCCTGAGTGGCCTGAATCATCCCACAGGGTTTCTCGTAATTCCTGAATGGTCAAAGGAAGGAAGTTGCTCCTTCAAAGCCAGGCTTCTGTGCATGAAAGTTTTGCAAGAAACTTTGGTGCTTTCCATAGCGGTTCTGAATTACTGAGGTTTCCTTGCTGTGGCGTTGCAGCTCTGTCCTCAAGCCTGTAGAGTGGACGGTCTAGATGCTGGAAGGACAATCTTTGCTTATACATGTAAGGAGTTTGCTACATACCTTTTTCTTTAATTTGCAGAAACAATAACTGTTGGATATATTGAGAAATTTTTGTTTGTTGTTTTTGCTGTTGAAAAGTCCTATGGAAAGCCATAAAGGTAAAGAAAGTCACACCTCAGAGTGACAGATCCGTGAAAAAGTAAATCTTGGTAATCTGCTCAGTACTCTATAGTGATTCAGATTCTGTGTGTCTGCTCCTGTATATTACCATTTTAATTGCTGTACATGAGACTATATAATATATTCAGTAAGTCATGATGCCGAATAATGAAACATTTCATTACAGAAGCATAAGCCTCTTCATTATATTGTCATGGGAATAGATTTGTTCTATTATAATTGTTTTTATATTTGCAAAAAAAAATCTCAAATATATTAAGCTTTAGTACACTAATTAGATTGTACTTTACAGTACCTGTATGTGTGATTTTCTTTCTGTTCACAGCTGGCAGATGGTGTGGAGCATATAGTTCTGCTATTAAGAGCTGAGGAATTTTAAAGAGGTGAACACAACTGTGTGTACTGCTCTTTGTTGCCTTTTCATTATGTCTGCAACATTGGTCTGTCTTCTATTTTTTTTCTTTTTCTTTTTTTTAATTTTGCTTAACTTTACCTTTTTTATTTAGGTGCTTTTGCACTTTAGGTCCACTGTACTACTTCCAGTAAGTCAGCACTAACTTCCTTAACCATTGTATTAAGTTTTGTGTGCTTGAACGCAGTGAATTTCCATCCATACTGGAATTCATTAACTTCGCTGGATTGTAGACACATATAAAGTTAATCATGCTGTTAAACGTTCCTTTGAATAAGCTTATGGACACATAAAAAGCCACAACAGGGCAGACAAGATTATGCATTCAGAGACTGTCAGTCAGTTACCCAATAGTGACTGACCATATGCATATTCTTTTTATATAATAAATTTATAGTCTCAGTATTCAACCACTTAATAAAGAGCAGCTGATCCACTGGTAATTTTTATTCTACGGTACCACAAAGTAATTTGTATCCCAAAAGAAACGCACAAATTTATGTGAAAACGGTGGGTTTGGTGAGTCTTAAATTTAAATAAAACATAAGGGATATATGTTCCAAGGGTGAAACAGATAACTATCAGACAATTAGAATATACTGCATTTCTGCAAATGAAGTAAAATAATAATGCAATAGAAAATATAAGACCTCTGAAGTTTCATAGATACTCATTACAAAGTGTGTACCAATTTATATAATTACAATACTCCCAGTATTTCCTGGGAATTAATCCTAACTTGAAAAATGTTACCATATTCATAATCAAAATTATGATTTATTATTAATTATTACTGGTAAACATGTTATGCAACAAAATCTCTTACAATTATTAACAAAACTTAATACATATACAGTATCTCATACTTTGAAAAGCAGGGATAATAAAAGGCAGATTTTACATTTTTAGCCTGAAGAGTTCTGTATATGTCTTGATTAGATTATTATCATGAAAGATTACCTCCTGAGGCGGATAGTTCTGCCTACTGATGGTCTTAATGAAGACCAGAATGAAGAAAAACAACATGCTTGTAGCCTACTAAGTACTAGTTCCTAAATTCTTTAAGAATAATCTAACTCCAAGATAAAGTATGTAAGACTAGGAGTTTCAAGGCCGTATTTCTAATGGTAGGAGCTTAAGTTAAATAACCCAATGAATGAGTAATGTCAACAAGGCAGATCACGGCACCTATTTTAGATGCTCAGGAATTCAGTCAATGTAGAGAAAAAGATGTCTCCAGATATAAGTCTGAAGGCTTTTGCCTCATCTTCCTCCCTCAGCCATGCAGAAAGCCCACGTACTGAGAGCTGCAGTAGGTGAGCCTGTGCACTTTAGGCACCGTGGAAATGTTGACGTTCAAAACAGCAACACCACCTTGATTCAGGTGCCTGCCATTTCTGAGTATCGTGCCCTGGCTGGCAGGAATGAGTGGATGATCCTTATCCACCCACACATTCATTGCGATGGGTAAGTTCGTTCCTGACGCAATGCTAAGTGATCCGGTGCCCAAGGCTTAAATGCAGAAATGTCAGATCCAGTTGGCCACCTTCCCTGAAGAACAGGCAGAAGACCCCCCACCATACAGTCTGCAAACTACTTGAGATTTGCAAAAGACTATGGTCATTGGTAGGAAACTCCTCTGTCTCCAGCAGGTGCTGGAAATCCCATCAAGTCCCAGGAAAAATGATGCTATCAGCCATTTTAAGGGGGACACTGGGGGGAGGAAGGATGCACAGGAAAACAGCTATCTATTTTTCCTGGTGAGGCTGGATAACGGATGTCCAGCACCTCTTCCCCATTCATTTATCTCTTAACTAGCCATGAATTCTTACACCCAGAAGGAACTGTCAGCCATAACCTACTACTGCGGTCCTTGCAATGCACTTAAAAGATCTTCAGTGCTTAAAAGGACAGAAAAGAAATTAATTCAGAACACTCTTTACTTGATTTCTTCGAATATTTTCTTAATAATTAGCCAGTGTTTGCTCTTCCGTTCTGTGCCTCCCTCAGCTTCCAGTTCATAAGACCCTGTCACAAGCGTAGTACTTTCCCAGGCAAAAATGAAATCAATTTTTTCAAAAGTCCCAAATAAAGGAATACAGCATTTCCAGATAGCAGGAAATACCACAAAAAGAGATAACAAAATGAGACATAGAACAATTTTCACATACCAACAAAATCTCTTACTCTAAAAAACTGAAAAATCAACCTCCATTCAAAAATATCCTGAATAACAACACAACAACAACAAACATTTTCTGTAAAGAACTCTGATTAGAGCACATATTATTCCCTCTGTTGATTAATGGAACCGGTATTTTGATTACATTTAATTGTACACATTAAATAAGTTAATGCTGCGCGGTGATACAGCAATGCATATAGAGAGCTTTTTAATTTAATGTAAACAATTATATCCTAAATCACACAAAGCATTGAAACATTCACTTTTTTTTTTTTAACTCAGTAAACAATATTTCCCTTCATATTTTTTGAGAATAACGCTCTGACTGAGGTTATAGAAACACTCTCGCAAAATAACTTTCAGGGCTTTTGATTGCGTTGCAGGACAGGCTTCTCAGAGCTCCAGCTGTAGACTGTGACTTTGCCACAGAACCACCTTTCTCCTCAACCAGAGGAGATTAATCCTCTTGCCAATGCTTATCTGCTCCAAGGGGTTTTACAGTCAGGAATGAGGAAAGGAGGAGGTTGCAACAGTAAAAATAATGATAATAAAGAGCACTGCAGGTCTATCTTGAAACTTTCAGTGTTTGAGAGCGGATCAGTCATTTACTTGGGAAACTGGGAAAGGGGGAAAGAGTTTAAACGTGTGGGACATTTTACAATAAACAATGGTGATTCCAAATCTATTGGCTATTTTATTATTTTCTAGGTTTGACCAACTAGCATAATCACACATGCCAAGTTTAAAAAGTGCAAGCAGATCCAACTTTGAAAGACACATTTTGCTTCAGCTTTCTCAGATTAGGGCCTTGTTTTTCAGACTGTTACAAATATTCTAGTTTCTACTATAATGCTACTCAAAGTAAAAATACATTTCTCACCTAGACCACAAAAACATTTTGCAAATATATATTTATCTAAATGAAATGAAAAGTTAAAGGCTGGGAGAGAGAGATGATGTACAAATATAATTGCAACACGAGAAAGATATGGAAGTTTAAGGTCTCAGGTAAACTGGAAAGTGACTTTGTTAAAATCTGGAGGTGAATCAGTAATATTCTGCAATATTCTGCACACCTCTCCGGTATACAGAGCTGATTTTATAGTACATTTAAAACTCAAGGAAGGAAAACCTCTCAAATATTATGAATGACTCAGAAATAAATGTTCATTTGTAATTAATAAATAGATAAATAAATAAATATTTTTTCTAAAAAGTTTATATGCTCTCTTAAGCAGAAGTGGAACAAAGGTCAAGGGAGGTGATTCTACCCCTCTACTCCACTCTCGTGAGACCCCACCTGGAGTACTGCGTCCAGCTCTGGGGCCCCCAACATCAGAAGGACATGGAGCTGTTGGAGTGAGTCCAGAAGAGGGCCACAAAAATAATTCGAGGGCTGGAGCACCTCTGCTATGAGGACAGGCTGAGAGAGTTGGGGGTGTTCAGCCTGGAGAAGAGAAGACTCCAGGCAGACCTTATAGCAGCCTGCCAGTATCTGAAAGGGCCTACAAGAAAGCTGGAGAGGGACCTTTTTATGAGGGCATGTAGTGATAGGACGAGGCGTAATGGCTTCAAGCTGGAAGAAGGCAGACTTAGATTAGATCTCAGGAAGAAATTTTTCACTATGAGGGTGGTGAGGCACTGGAACAGGTTGCCCAGGGAAGTTGTGGAGGCCCCATCCCTGGAAGTGTTCAAGGCCAGGTTGGATGAGGCTTTGAGCAACCAGGTCTAGTGGGAGGTGTCCTTGCCCATGGCAGGGGGGTTGGAACTAGATGATCTGTAAAGTCCCTTCCAACCCAAACCATTCTATGATTTTATGAAAGAAAAAACACCATGAACTAAAATCTGCTTATTGAAAAGTAACTCAGTTTTTTTAACAAGACGAAAGAAGAGATAAGGGAACACAGAACAGCAGACACAGCAGGCACATATGCACAAGTCCAAGAATGAACACACCATGATAGGAAAATATCATAATAAATAACATATTGCTAGGACCAACTTTTTTTACAAAACTGATAAGAGTAAATTAATCACTAATAAGGTAACTGATTATTTAAAAACCAACAAATAATAATTTTTAAAAAACAAATAATTTTTAAAAGACTCCTTAATGAACAGACACATAGTACATTGTTAAAATTAACCTCGTCAGACTACCTTGTTGTCGTTTTCTAGACCTGGTAAAAGGGTTTTGTCAATATCTAGTGCAAAAAGGCAAGAGATAGAAGGAAGGACATATAGTGCATAGGAGGGATTCAGAAACATTGCCTGGACATGTAGGGAGGTGTCAAGAAAGCCAAAGCTCAGCTGGACTTGAGAGTTGATAGGTATACAAGAAGAAGAGCTTGCACATTTATAGTAAAAGGCTGAACAAGGAAAATGTGGAACTGTTGCTGAATGGGAAGGCTGATTCAGTGCCAAGGGAGACAGACAAGGTCAAGGAACTCAGTGCCCCCTTTGCCTCAGTCTTCTCCAACTGTTAAAGAGGACTTCAATAATTTTTTTTCATGTCAGTGGGAGCAAAGACCCCATTTATATTTTCACTAGTAAAACTACAGTTTGGAACTTCTTGTGAAGACAGGAAACTGTTTCCCAAAGTCTTAACCCCCCAAATAATCACCCTTTCCTATGTACTTCACTACAATTCTTGTACCCCAAGGTTTGTGATGCATGCCATTAAGAGTTGCTTGGGAAAGTTAATAAAGAGATTTGCGTTCCCTGTGTGTTCGTCTTCTCTGAAATAGGAAATTAGTGAATTCATCCTCATACTTTTGGTAGGAAAAATCATTCATATCTGAAGCTGTCCGCTGTCAACCAGTGATGTCAGAATAAGATGTCATGAGCACACCCAGGGCTGATTTTGACAACACCTTGCCCCAGGAGCAGTTGAAGAACCCCAGTGAAGAAACCACAGGGCTTATGAAAGTCAGTGAGGAAGCACTTTTCCAGTGGATGGGCATTTCATTAACACCTCTTTTTGAAGGGCAAAATGACATCTTGGCTACAGTATGCTGAGGTCTTGACCCTCCTCAAGAAACCATCTAATTACTATCCTCTGTCAAACCTCCCTTTTTGGAGAAGGTGATTAAGGAGGCAGTTGCTAAGCAACTTCAGGAGCACCTGGACAAAGTGGGATTTTTAGACTTCTTCCAATCTTCAAGTAATGGTTTCCAGACAAGTTTTTATAACAGTGTTAGCTTCATATTTCATAATACTGCTCTTGGGACACTAATGAAATATTGCTTTATTTCAACTCTGTTAATGTCTTTCACATATATTTCAGTTATTGATGATTCAAGTCATCTTATGCTGAGTAACAGAAGGATCATGTTATTACTAGAATTTTATAAAGAACATATGCATAGAAAATCAAATGTATTTTACTTATATTCATGAAAAGCAAAGCTCACCTTGAAGAACAGATAATGATTTTATTCATATTCATCTCCATGTTTCTCTCTAAATCCCAGATATCAAATATACAAATCCCCCAGCTTCAGGCAAAAAAAAAGAAAAACTGAAATTGTATCACCATCAGGACTTCAAATAATGAAGCCATGAATATAAAAATCTGTGATAAATGAATTTCTAATAACAATGGGGTTTCTAATAACAGCAGGAATCAGATTATGAGAACATAAAGTGGAAGTTTCATGTGCAAATGGTTTAAAGAACTACAACCTTAAGTTTTCTCTACTGCTTAAAATGAGGGATGATGCCGACTGTAGCTGTCAGAAGTTCTTCTGTGGACCTATCAAGCTTCCTGCTTTCACGGAGCCCAGGGCTCAGCTGCAAAATTGTGGCTAAGTAATTAACTAAGTGCCACAAAAATCAAACAAACAAACAAAAAAACTGACACAGAAGCTTCCCTCAGAAAACCTGTCCAAGTTGGAAACACTCTGATGATACGAAATATCTAGGTTTATTTACTGTCCTGGTTTGAGGTAATATATAGAGATATTCTGCCTGATGTGAAAGAATTGGTCATCTCTCATTATATAATTAACTGAAGCAAAGATATAAAGATCTTTTTGTTGCAAAAGGATGGTGTTTCTAGAAAATTATTCCGTTTGGCTCCAGCAAGACAGGGTCAATCTGGTGCTGCTACAATAGCGAGAAAATCCTCTCCTGAAGTTCAGACAACTTGTCTGCGAGAAGCAGCTAAGGTGAACTGTGAAAGGGTTAATAAAAGGTAGTGCCAGTGTGTAATTTCAGCTCTATTGCCCTCCTGTATTGACTTTCTCTGTTATCAGGTTTCTATTACATACCCAGATTTATGCCTCAACTCCGAGCATCGCGAGCGTAAATCAACGGGTGGGAGCAGCCGGCAGAGGCAGACAGGGAAATTGTATTTAAGTCCCACGGACATTTGGTTCCGAGACTGAAACCCTAGCAATGCTCGTGAACTTATGACCGTGGAAAAGCAGGGTCGGTGGAGGAGCTCAGCCCCTTTCCCGAAGCATGCCAAGCTCTCCATTACTTAAGCTGCTGAGGAAGTCGCAGTGAACACAAAGGAGGATGGAGCAGAGCGGAGGGAAACAGGAGGCAGCCAAGGCACGAAAGCAGCATGGAACAACTCTTCCTTCTGTCACAGCTCCCAGTGTGGAAGGTGGAAGTAGCTGAACATTCATTATTTCTTGAGGAGCCTGGCAAAGTGATCATTTTACTGTTTTCAGTCCTTTTTGATAAATGAATTAGATACTGAGAAGGAAAATTAAGCTGCAGAAAAGAAATTTTTAATATTTTTTTTTCTGATTGAACATAGAAAATAAGGCTATTTAGACAGTTTCTTCAATACCTAGACTAGAATCAGTACAGACTTCTTTCTGCTTGTCTTTCTCTTTGGCTTCAAAGGAGCTCATTTCAGGCAACAGGACACCTGAAAAATAGCCAGTGTTTTCCGGGGGAAGAGTAACAACGAAGAAAAGCTTTATGTTTTTCTGAGTTGAATGTGCAATTCCTATATACCTGTTTGTTAATGGTACGGCATTGCCCATTCCTGATTATCACACCTCCAGTAACTTTCAGAATAACTCACAGCCAGGAGGGTGCTAGGCAGATCAGTTGTCCTTGCATTCTGAAGAGCTGAAGACCATGGTCTGTTGTAGAGCATTCATGTCTATCTAGCAGTAAAGGTCCTCTCTCCAGCATGTCCCACCAACCTGGTACCCCAACTGTAGCAATACAGAGATCCACTAGAATGCAGCATGGCTGCACGTTGGCACATAAATATGGATTTCTTTTTCATCAAATTCTGGATAGCTTAGGGTACAAGCACATACCTGAGTCTTTCCCTACCGTGGACTCTAGCCCCAGCCACGATAAGAACTCTTGGCTTCCACAGCAAAAATATAAGCACAAACGTAAGCTTAGAAGGAATCTTTACTGTCTTGGAGGGAATGAGAGCAAGAGAGTGATACTCGCAGAAAGGTATTTTCACAGACTTCACTAAAGATAAAGAGACTTTCCCTGGATCTTTGCAACTCCCTCTGTTCTTAGGTGTTCTGAACTCTTCTTGGTGTTGTGCAATTTCCTAACACACTATAACTCTTATCCACCATTATCATGAGGATACTTTCTGTCTGTCTATGAATTAATTCCAATTTGACAGCATGGATTTCTTCTTGGGAAAGAAGCACTGCTTTGGGGATGTTGCCATTTGATGTTTCTTTATCCAATCAATTCAGCTGGGTAAGTTGAAATTAACCCACATTTCCTTCCCAGGCTAACACACCTTCTGACCGTCTCCAAATGCACCTACATCATGGAGAGTTTTCTTTGTTTGTTTGTTTTTCCAGAGAGGAGCTGTGGCATTTTCCACAAGCAGGCAACTGCCTCTTCTATATTTACAAGTAACCCAAATGGTAGCTGACTAAAGAAGGCTAAGAGGCAAAATTTCCTTCAGTTCCCCAGCAACTGTGGAGTTAGAAATAATTCCCTTTAAAGAGAATAGCTCTGGACAGTACCTGTGGAGAATGATCCAGCTGCCTTTTGCCCATGGAAATCCAGGAAGAAAAACACTTTCAAGTTCAACTTGTTCTTATGCTCCCTTCCCACTTTCCAGGTAGATATTCCAGCTGGTCACTATTGTAAAGTGCCATCACCTTTAAACAGTTTTTCCAAATAGTAAGACTATCAAAACCTGCCAAATTCCTAGAGAAATTTTGTCTTCAATTGATTACCATTTTTCCACCCAAGGAATTTTTGCAAAGAGCACATACCTCTTGTGCCTCTCTGATTTACTTAGGTAAGCACTTTAGAGTCATTGTGCTTCAGTTGTCTTGAATGAAAAAGCAGCTATACAGCATCTTGTTTTCTGGGACCATTGCAGAGTTAATGTAACATTTACACCTACAAGGCATAAAACTCTGTAAGTATTAAATATATGGCCTTACATTTGTAATACTTGTTCTGGAAGTGACATTTTCTTCTTATTGCCATCCAACATCAAGCTGAAAACAGTTCTTAAAAATTAATGGCCTATGCTAAACAGATACTGAAGGATCAGTGTCTAATTTTAGCTAGACTATATTATAATAAGTAATTACTTTCTCTCATATCATGTTTATATAGCATGACCAAGTTTAAATACCTGATTTAGTAAGGCCCTGAAATGAATAATATAGCTTCTTGAAGGAAGAGTAAAAAACCTTGCATTACTCATTGAAAACTTGCACAGAAGTTTATTTCAGTTTATGCAAGCGCCATGTGGATGAACTGACACCTGCACTAAGACACTGGGGAAATATATAAAGAAAATTGTGTCTTTCAACATTTTTTGTACCGTGATGTTTTAAAGCAAATCACCCCTTTCCCTAGAATATTTCTCTGGATTTTCTGTATGGTTAGTAAGACAAGCAGGTTACAGTGTTTTCTTGGTGGGGAATGGATGTACATGATGGTATAGAGAGTCCATCCAGCTCAGGACTTGGTTCTGCTCCCCTTTCTAGATGAGATCACTAGACATGTACACTGCCAACAGTGAGATCTCATTTCTAGCAGAAGAAATGAGATCAGATGTAAAATCCAGTACAGTGTAACGGGAGTGAAGGTTTCAGTATCTGTCCCTCAGACTTTTTTAAAGGTCTTTTGGCATCAGATTCTCCTTTCCTGTAGAGAGATGGTTCTTGAAAGCTGCTCTTGCTGTCGTAATTCCCAGATAAAATGCTAGAGACCTGGTGCATGGTTGTCTGAACCTGTATCAATAACCATTAATTGCCAAGAAGTCTAGAGCATCCATAATGCCATTTTTGATCTTGTTAGCTTCAAAATGCCTTGTAATGATACTATTTTTATGTATCAGTGCACAGAGTTCTTACCACAGAGCACAACTCCAATATAAAATGCTCTATTCAAATTCAGAGCAAAGAGATGCTTTCTGCCCTAAGGAGATCACATCTAAATATGACAGATAAGTGACTTACAGACATAAATATAGATGAAATAAAATATTGGTCAGCCTAGAAGATTGTATTCTTACAGGATTAGCAGCTTGATCAGTGTTTTGGGAGGAGGAGGAGGCTATAGTGAATGCAAGTAGTGCTTACATATATTTTCTGCATTTTTCCATGTGCTTGTAACCCCAAATATATACTTTGTACAATAAATTTTCTCACTTGCATGGTTACATTTTTATATTTCACTTTAGGTCTTTAGCAGGAAAAAAAATCATGGATGGTAGTAGAACTGATCCAAAACTCAATAAAGGTAAACATATCTCTGTATGCATGTACATACATATTCAGTATGTGTGGTGTTTTATACAGACTACCAGTGCAGTTTTCTCTTCCTGAACAGCTTCCACAAGTAGTTTCATTGGATTTCTACTACAGTACCAGCCAGTCCAGGCAAGCGACATTATCAGTCTCACAGTAATGTGAATGAGATTACACGTGATAATGTCAAACAGCAAATGTTGAGGTACCCAATTCAATCTGGTGTAACTTGATTTTGAGAAAAACTACACTTGAATCAAAACCTATGTCTAGACATTACAGCCAAAAGTCTTTTTTCTTTGATTTTTTTTAATCTTTTAAATTGTTTCAGAATAGATTAAATGTGCAATAATCATAATGTCTATGTGAAATCTAGATATGAAACTGAGTGATATTGATGATTACATCTAGTTCTTAACATTCTGGCTAACACTAATGCATTGACTCTATAACACTGTCATATGAATTCTGACAAAGTGTTGTTATATTAGAATTTTTTCAATTAATTGAAAAATTGGGAATAATAACAATGTTTTTGAAAAATTCTCATTTTCAGAAAAATTCTGAAGCTCTAATACTTTTGATAGCCAAAACTCCAAGATGTTGGCAAAATTGATAATCGAAGTGAAAGAATATGAAGAAAAATGTTGATTAAATGAAACAAAATCTCATCAAAATGCTTCAAGGGGAAAATTGGTTCTTGTTATCTTGATCAATGTGACAGAATAATTTAGAGCTATTCATACAGTTTGCATTGGCAAGGGCTTTTAGGGCTCACATAAAAAATAACACACGCTTCCTTTCCCAGACTCATCCACAGTGACCAGTAACAATGAATTCAAAAGCGGGCATAAAATTTGTTTCAACCTATGATTCACAAAGAAAGCCTTTCTAGATATGATATGATATGATATGATATGATATGATATGATATGATATGATATGATATTCATCCCAGAAGAATGTACAACTTTTTTTTTCATGCTTTTGTATGTTGGATCAAGTGGAAAGGACAATAAAAGCTGTGATATTTTGAAAGGAGACCTATAATACTGAAAAGTTACCACTTTTGGTTTGTTTTTTTTTTCTCCACAAAAGCCATATAAACTAATATGGACTTAAAATTCTACCCATACAAATAAGCCAAAATGTAACTTGCAGTTGAAATTACATTATATTCATTTACTGTTACCCTAAATAAAATTTTATAAACCAATTTGTGTTAAACACAACAAAAAATTAAATTTCTGTTTCAGTGCAAAGTCCAGCATAGATTTAACTAGAATTATTAGTGGCACTCCTGTAACATAGCAGATGTTTCTTTTGCTGTCCTGTCTTGTTTTTTAGTAAGCTACAATCCACAGAAAGCATATCCTGCACATTCAGACATCAGATATAGGTAAATCGATCTAAGCAATTTTGATAAGAAAGGACCATATATACTCCAGACTCCCCTCTGCACAGAGAATTTTGAAGAATTTCTTGCAGAAATACAGCACTGTACACCAAAAATCTCTGTCCATCCATTGCCTCATCACCAGTTCTACTCTCAACTGTTAAATACTCTAAGCGAAAGGAAAAACAGAACAAAGACAGAAACATCATAAACCCCAAATAAAGTGAGAATTGCTATTTGGAGTATTTTTCCCCTCATTCCCAGAACAGGGAATATTTTTGAACCCTCTTTAAGGATGAACTCATGCTGATCTAATGATGCTGATTCACAGACACACTGAGGTAATGCACTTCAGATAAGGACATTGCATCATTTCAACAGGTCTCACAATGTAAATATTAAAGGGAATTTCACCATGGCATCAGCTTTTACTGTAATCAAAGACTCCAAGGTATGATTACAGTTAAACAGGTCACACAGCGAGAGAGACTCACTGAGGCAGTAAGATGGTCCCTATCTAAAGAACGTAAGCCAATTCTTTTACTGTATAATAGCACACAATGTTATATTATGTCCTTCAAAAAATCAATTTAAGTTATGGTCCAGCCAACTGTTTCTGTTTAAAGGGGAAAAAATCTAACCTGAGGACTGCACATATTTATATCAAAGTTAAACACTGTGGAAAAGGCTGTAAAATGAGTTTTTTCCTCACACGACAGCATAAGTAGCATTTAACTGAAGTGTGCAAACAAAGTGCATTTTTTAAAGACCTGTGGTTTTTTATGTGCTACATTTCATATTTGGAAGGAAGCAAGAAATCTCATGGTTCTGATGCTTATTCTTAAAAAATGAACTCAGGAGGAGAATGTGACATGTAAACACGTGCCTCTTTCCTTGGGAGAGCAAAGAGAGCTCCTGGAGGTATTGTCTGTATTGTATTGTCTTCTTTAGAGAGTCCTGACCTGAACCTGCCACAAACTGCTTCCATCAAGGCCTGTGGTTCCTCCCTTTTCCCAGGGGACAACCAGCTGTGAAATGGAGAGTTTTATTTATGTAGGGTACGCAGCTGTTGTGAAATATAAACACCACTCCACCTAGAAGGTAGAAAAAGCAGCTTAAAACTTAAGATAGTGAGATCTGGGTCAGCCCTTCCTCCCTGTGGGCATCCCTCTAGGCCAGGCTTACACACACTGTGCTCCAGCATCCCTGCACTCAAGCTATTGCTGTTGATGAAGGAGACCCGTACCCACCACCCAGGCACAGGCACCATTGGTGGGCCAAGTCCCAGGCAATTTGTTTGCAAGAAAGGTTAGCATGACACTTCCCAAACTTCACTCTTTCCTTTTATGGGTTCTTTATTTTATCACACTTATTACATAAAAACATAAGATGTTCAAACACCTGAGGAAATCCCCATAAAACCCAACTGACTCACTGGCTAGAGAAGTAAGATTATTACTTGACTGCTTGGGTTCTGGACAAATGCCTGTTTCTCCCCACCCCCGAGATCTACACTGGGTAAATCTTAAGGAAATACAGCCAGAAGTTCCTCTCATATAGTAGTCTCATTCTTAGTGAAATGTCCTAAAATTTCTGTGGATTTTCAATAGGATGTCCATACATATGCTCTTTACCACCCGTTTTGCATTTGGTAGCCCACATGTTCATGGTAGTCATGCACTGTGGTCCCGCAGCAAGTTTGAGGCATTTTCAGCAGCGCTGGGCTTGCTCTGTAGGTTTATCCAATGCAAAGCTGCATTTCATAGCCCTGTTGAGGGAACTATATATTCCTATGGATTGCAGTGCCTTCAAAGACAGCGTACCTGAAGGCTTTAAGCAGGGCATTGACATAGATTCCACCTAGTTCAAATATTTCTGACATGTGGGGCTGCTCTGGACAGGCTTTCTGCGCGGTATTCATATAGAGGAGAGTAAAATCTGAATCCAGATTTTTAACTTGTTGGTTCAGTGCCATGAATCCTATACATGCAACACCATCATTTTGCTGGGCCAACCCTTACACTAGCTTGTACATCAAAGGTGAAGTCTGGGCTCTCCTCTCTCTTGTGTGTCTTGGGTGCTTGGATCTTATGTCTCCTCTTCACTAAGTATTCTACATACTTCCTAGTGCTGCCCACTGTATTGGGTAAGAGGTTTTGGCTACACACTCTTCTGGTGCTCAGGAGCCCTTTCCCAGAATAGAGAGATTTTGTAGTGTGGGTGGCTGGAACACAAGAATGATTGATTCCTTATTCTCTTATTCTCCCGTTGTCTGCAGGTAGAGGATTCCCCATCGTCTAGCTCTTCATGGTGACTCGTGACACAATAAAGAGCCCAAATAGTTTCTGAGCACCACAACACCAGAAATTCTTCCTTCTTGCTACAAAGGCTCATATCTACTAATTTTCTGAAACATTGACTTGTGTAAAAAGGGTGATGTTTTGATTATTTCTTTTTACTTGTTCCTAGAGGAAATCCGTATCTCTGGAAAGAAGAGACACTTAACATGTTTATATCTGAAAGAAATTTTAATTTATTTTACTCACAAAGTGAAAAATTGTCTCTTGTAGATCTTTCCCAAAACCTTCCTTGTTTTAGTTCCCCAAGAAAAGCTCTCTGTATCTGTTTCCAAACTTCATCTTGGTGATAATTGTCTATAAGAAAAAAATGGCCTGCTTATTTAAGCTCTGTCATTGTATACGAAATGAAAGCTTTTATTGTATCACATTACATATATGGTGAGGTAGGAGTGAGAGTGTATAAAAGAAGTCCAGTATCCACATTTGTTCATTCATTGCATTACCGTATTTAGTTGCCTATTCACATGAAACAATAATGCTTTTGTATAAATCTGATGTTTAAAACCTAGTCTACCATGTAATTCTTATTCTATGTTACTTTCATTTTCTTAATGCTTGCTTTACACTTTGCAGAGATATGAAAGTATCTTACCATTTGACTTAACATCTGGTTGGGAGGGCTTTGCCAGGGAAGAAGGGATAATAATGTAGTGTGAAAAGAAATGTGTACAGGGGTCACACACCGAGTTCTGGTAGAAGTGACATGTTTAATGCCACTCAGCTTTATTTGTCATTAGTGTGCCAATGGGTCTCTTTCGTGCACACTGAATCTTCCCGGCGTCAGTGTGTTTATCTAAATGCGCTTGTATGCCAGAGAATTACACGGTGATACCTACTGGTGTTAAAACTGGCTAGACTCTGTACCTGTGCCTAGTTAGAAATTATTTTGAAAGTTTCTTCCTTTTTCATTGGAAGAAAGTTTACCTAAGAATAAGTTTTGATGATAATTGAAATAGGTGTTTCCTATCAAATTACTCCGTAACATAAGGAGAGTTGCTAAACAAGAACCATAGTCAAATACTTGTATGTCAAATTTTCCTGATGTTAAATGAGGAACTTAAAGTAAAAAGCAGAGGTGCTTACACTGTTTTCCTGCCTTCGCTATATCTTTCATTGTAAAGCATTTGCCTCAGACTGTCCCCAGGCTTGTCCTGCCTGCCTTCCTCTTACAAGTTTTAAAGCAAAAGAATAACACTGCCTCGAGAGGGCTGCAGAGCCCAGGCGGCTCATCTGGCAGAGACTGTCCTCAGGGACACGTCTTCCAGTTTTTAAGCTATTTCCAGATTAAATGACCATCCCAAGCTGGCTCTTCTGCGCAGCATCGTTGCGGACTTTCAGCTCTCCCAATTAGCATCATTAAATGTGCAGAGCCTGTCTGGATATACCGTCTGTTCAGCACACATCTTGATATCTATGTTGTCACATGTACTCCAATATCGGAAAATTCATGTGCCACAAATTTACTCCCAAAGAATTTCTTTCTGCTGTTTACAAGAAACAGCCTCTTGCCTCTGGAGGTTGCCTGCTAAGCTGCAAGCTCTAGCATCTATTTGATATCTTTTCCCTGAAAATCAGCTTTTGGCCTTCTGGATCAAAAGCTGAGCAGGTGTAAATCGGTGGAGGTGGCAGGAGCTGTGCCAGCAGCATTAGCCAGGCGCCCCCATGCAGGCAGAGGCCTTCAGCCATGACATAAGCCCAGCGCTCAGGCAGAGGTACCTCGTGGAATAGCATCTCTTTCTTTATGCTTTTTCCCTGTCCTCTTGCTTTTATTGGAGCATCTTACTGTGTATGTAACTACATAGTTGTATTTGTACCTTAAGCACACAACGGCCTTAAAAGAACAAGACTCCCAAATATTTATATAAAACACAAGTTTGAGTACTCACAGAGGAAGAAAAGTGTCCAAAAGAGCATTCAAGTGAATTGGTGAGATGACCATACACACACGTTCATGCACAGGATGCCCAAATCAGTAAATCAGAGCTATGCACAATTTCATGTATCTCAATTTGCCATACCTCCATATAAACCAAATGTGAGTAAATATGTGACATAGAAGTTCATATAGATATTAAAGGGTTCTGTTAAGCTAAAAAACAAAGGTTTTACTTTTCTTTATTGAAAGCAATTTTCTTTTCTGTATTATAGGAAATTGTGGACCCATCAGTCTTACTCCAGTCCCTCGGAAAGTTATGGAATGAACTCTCCTGGGGGCTATCACAAGCCAAATGAAGCACGTGATTGAGAAAAGCCAGCACGGACTCACCAAGAGCAAATCATGCTTGACAAACCTGATTGCCTTCTATGACAAAGTAACCTGCTCGGTTGACGTGGGGCGAGCGGTGGACATTGTCTGTCTGGATTTCCCCAAGGCTTTCGATACAGTTGCCCACAGCCTCCTCCTGGAGAAACTGATGCGTTACAGTCTAGTCAAGTGGGGAACTGGCTGACAGGCCGCATCCAGAGCGTGGTGGTAAATAGCTCCTTTTCAAACTGACAGTCTGTCACAAGTGGGATCCTCCAGGGATCGATACTGGGCCCAACGCTGTTTAATATCTTCATAAGTGATGATGGGATCAAGACTACCTTGATGAAGTTTGCTGATGATACCAAACTCAGCGGGGAAGTGGATACTTTGGAAGAGAAAGCCACCCTGCAGGAAGACCTGGATAGGCTGGAAGAGTGGGCTAACAAGAACCTTAAGAAGTTCCACAAGGACAAGTGTAAGGTCTTGCACCTGGAAAAACATAGTCCACGAGTGCAGCACAGGCTGGTATCTGCCTGGCTGGGGAGCAGCTCCGTGGAAAGGGACCCAGAGGTCCTGGTGGACAAGCAGCTCAATATGAGTGAACAGTGTGCTGCTGCAGCAAAGAAAGCCAACAGGATGCTGGATTACATCAACAAAGGCATCACCAGCAGAGACGAAGAAGTCATTATCCCACTCTACTCAGCACTTGTCAGGCCACACCTGGAATACTATGTTTAGTTTTGGTCCCCACTATACAAAAACGTGGGCAGGCTGGAGAGGGTCCAGAGAAGGGCCACAAAGGTGATCAAAGGACTGGGAAGCCTGTCATATAAGGAAAGGCTGAGAGAACTGGATTTGTTTGGCCTCGAGAAAAGAAGGCTTAGGGGAGACCTTATCATCATGTTCCAGTATTTAAAGGGTTGCTACAAAGAAAATGGAGACTCCCTTTTTATAGTCACACGGAAAAGATGAGGGGTAACGGGTACAAGTTACTCCTGAGGAGATTCTGATTGGACACAAGAGGAAAATTTTCAAAATGAGAACAACCAGCCGTTGGAATAATCTCCCCGGGGAAGCAGTGGATTCCCCAACATTGGACACTTTCAAGATTCAGCTGGACAGGGTGGTGGGCCATCTTGTCTAGACTGTGCGTTTGCCAAGAAAGGCTGGACCAGATGATCCTTGAGGTCCCTTCCAACCTGGTATTCTATGGTTCTATGATTCTACGTATTGCTATGAACGCTGAGCTGTGGGACAGTGGCACCCATGGGCTTTCAGGGAGCAGCGGGGCTAAGGACCAAACGCTGCTGGGGCAGGAACTGACAGCCCTGAGGTTAGCTGAAACAGGGTCCTGGGGCCATGGGCAGGCTGGTCAGGGCCACTTCGGCTTCTTGGTTCCTTCAGGACCCTGAGGTACATGGCTTTGAGCAAATATCCAAACAAAATGTAATAAGAGAGACTCTTAGCAGCAGTTTGAATGATACGAGTAAATACCTAGTTTTTAAATTACCCGTCAAAAGGCATGGGGAGGGTGAGTTTTTCAGGTGACCATCCTAAATGTCTTGCACACATGCATGCACAAAGGAAGACAATTTTAATTATAATTTTGTGGGAGTCCTGCTGTCAGCGTAATCATAAACTCTGATGTTTCTCATCAGCTGAGCTCTAGTTAGAAATGAAACATCTCAGTGTGACAGCAAAAAGATTTCATGAGCACACCACTCAGACCCTGGAAGTGAACAAACTGGAACAGTGGATTATAAAAATGCTCTCACTACACAGGAGTTTGATTCTTTTGATTAAATGCATTTCACAGTGAAGGGAAACATATCATCTGGCTCCACTGGTTGTGACAAAATGGATGAATTTAAGCAAAACGGGAGGGCTTACATACTAAGGCTGAGGTAGTGTCTTTAAGCAAACCTGCAATTACTACTACACTAACTGTCACAGCCTCTCAGAAATGGAAACAGTGTTTTGCTCAAACCCTGAAATTCCAAGACTACCTGTATCCTGTATTACCCTACACAGCTCTTCAGCTCTGATCTCCTTGTTCCAAATTATTAAAATGCAGCTTTTCTCCCATATTTCTTCAAAAAGCCTACAAAGTTTAAGAATTTAATATGTTATATTTTGAGTCCCTAAAATGCTAACGATTTGGCTGTCACTACATTCAAGTGGACAGGAGCTGGATGAGAAGTGCATCCTTTCTTCTGCCTCCTTATGCTGAGTGAAGACCCACGGCCAAGGAGATGGGAGAGCGCAGAGGTGAACCACAGCCACCACACTCACACACCAGCGAGATTTCCCAGCCTGCAGCCATGCAACTACTGGTGGTCCATAGGACAGCAGGAGGAAGACTGTAAAATGATTGCAAAATCCTCCCAAATGTGCTTTTATACGGACTTTCTTACAGCTGCAAGAAAGTGCATGAATAACATGGGGAAAAATATAAAAGTAGTAACTTAAAATTTACAGTTCTGTCTCCTTTGAAAATTGCAAGAGAAAAATCCAGTCTGCAATGCACAAAATGGTCATTTTAAAGTTGTTTTATCAAAAAAATAGTTAATCCTTGATTACTTGGGCGAGGAGGGAGGAAGGCTGGATGAGTCTTTGATTAAAAAGATCAAGAGACAATATTTTAAATCTGACAGGGTTAAAGATTCCAAGGAAATGCTTATAGTTTATTTACAGCTACAGAGTTTGTCAATAACACCTGCCACAATTTAGCATAAAAATAAAGTAACAAAAACTCAGAAGTCTCTTCCCCAGCTTTTCCTGCCAATGACAATGTTATGTTTCAGAAACCTTAAATACTTTTTTGATATTCAGATTCTTCTCTGGAAATGTAAGTTATGCTAAGGAAAAATTTACTCCTGATAATAATTTTACTGAGATCAACAGAAGTATTTCCTTGAAAAAATCCTACTTAGCCTAAATAAAGGTTGCCAAAATAGGCTCTAAATTTAGTTTTTTTCCTTGCTGTTAATATTAGGAACAGCATTGTACACGCTTCGTTACTCCTTGAGGTATACAATTTGATCATAAGTCAAGTATTGGGCCCAAGTATTTATTCTTAGCCTAATGCCATTTTCCTTACCACTCTTTACACTGTTTCTGAAGTTAGCCTACCCTATTAAAAATTGCTTCTTTAAAACACTCAATGAAAAAAAGGTCTGAAAATCTTCTCTCCTTTCTTGTGGAACATTTTTAAACAGAAGACGGCACTCAGTTCCCTGTGCTCTTGTTAGTACTCTTTTATTTCTTATTTTTCTCTATAGGTCTTAATTTAAAACATGCACTATTATTTTTGTTGGCTCACTCTGCTGTACCCAACTGTAACATCCTTTTCCAAAATGCCCACACAATAAAAGCTACTCAACCATAAAAATTTTAATTCAAGTAATGTAAAGCTGACATTAACATCAGATTTAAGGGTTTGGCTTAAATTTATAAACACAAGGAAATTCCAGGCACTGTAAATTCAAGTTGAAAAAGGTTCATTCATTCTTTCATTGAGAAAGGTTACAATGATATCAGTCTATTTATTTATCCCATCAATCCCTAGCTCTGAATTTTCTTCCTTACTCTAAGTTAAACAGTCAGTGTTGTCAAAGACAGTTTTGTGTGAATGAACCATTTTTGGAAGTATAGTTTAAAAAAAAAAAAGTGTTTGAATTTGAGAAATTCTGAAAATAACCAAACCATAATTTAAGTCTGCTACACTATCAGGATTGGAGTGTGCTCAAAAGACAGCTTTATTGACATGACAGGATCTTTACCTGGGAGATGAAACGCCCAAGGGAGGGAATGAGCAACTTCCTTGGCTCCAGCTGGAAGAGGGCTTGCAGAACCAGGCCCCCGAGTGGGTGCAGCCTCCCACGCCCAGGCTTTCCTGGGACATTTCCGTTCACAAATCGTTAGTGGATAGACTGTAAAGCCTTCTAGGGAGGTAAAAAACTGCACAGAAGGTGAGGGACTGCTTTTACTTATCCAGATAGAGGAACAGGCAGATACATAGATAGACAGATAGTAAAGGGTGATTACTCAATGCTCCTCAATAACCTCTACATTGATTTGTTTTAAAAGCCTGCTGAAATATTCACTTCCTGTACATGCATTGAAAATTAAATCTCATTATAGCATATGCATGCTATACACTTTATACATCAAAACACAAACAGTTTGGCGGAAAGAAAAGCGGTGTTAATGAAGCAGTTAGATCTAAAATAAAGTATTTCTTTGAAATGTTATTGTCATACCAGGTTTTATTCTGGGAGAACGTTGCCTGCTTTGAAATCACAGGTCTAGTGAATCTGTAATAGCAAGACTGACAGACACACAGCGCTCCCTGTGCAGAAACCATGGTGATGGTCACCTTATACATATGAATAAGTAAATAAACTGTATTACAGTAACAACAGCTAGACTGCCAAAACATAAGGGTGAAACAGAATAATTGGCTAATCAAGATTTTGGAAAAGTACGGGTTTTTTATTAGATGTATGCTTATGAGGAATCAGAAGCTTTGAAGCTTTAAAGCTTTTAAAGCTTTGAGGGATGGAGAACTAAGTGGAGAAAAATAATGCTGTTAGTTATGGCTATAATAATTAAAAATAACCATAAGAACAAATGAGTAATACTACATAGATCAGCTTCTTTTTGTTGTAGAACAAAATACTCTGATACTTACACTAAAGAGATTTAAGCTTTATAAATGTTTATTCTGGCCCAATTCTTCTAGAAATGACTACAGTTCTACCATTATTTTATTAAAAAAAGAAGTTAATGAGTTCCCAGCGGTTTCTGTAGCTTCCTACAATATCTCAGACTAGAGAGAGAAATTTCAGGGATAAGGCAGAAAAGGAGTCTGGCAGGTAAGAAGTACACAATGGTTGTTGATTTTCCATATCCATTTGGTTTGATTTTTGTTCTGGCATTGAACCTTCTTCAGCTCTGACCTTAGCGAAGCTGGTGTTGCCTCTCAGACACAAACAAAACACGGTACGGCAACCTGAAACCTGGGTGCCTTTACTGATGGCTGGACTGCGGACGGGCAGTACGTTGCACCGCGATTTCAAGACAGTGGAGGAGACTCAAACCAGATGAAATCCCCAGGAACGATTTACCGCGCCAGGTTTGCCTGTCCCTGTCTGTGCAGGCAGGGCGGGAGAGGGGCTGGAGGGTACCCGAGCACCCTGCTTCAGCCAGCGGGAACGCACCCCCCAGCCCCAGCCCTGCCGCCCCCGGGTGAAAGAGGAGTGCCACGCCGCATAAATTCGGTCAGATTGCCAATGTACCCGTCCGCATTCTCAGTCTCGGTGCAATGCTCCATGACAACAAGGTGAGACGGCAGAGGTTACCCGAACAGCTGCTTCCTAAGCCAGAAATTCCAGGCATTGAAAACCATCTGTCTATACATTCACAAATGTATATAAGGGCAATCTATCAGGCTGCGGCACTGCAGCTGCCACTCCATCAGGCCTGCTTCCTTTCTCCAGGCTGAACAATAAGAGCTAGTTCTTCACTTTGTGTCACACAGAATGGCTGATTTGATTAAGTCCCCAACTCTCATTATGCTAGGTAGGGGTGTAGAATTTCAATGATAATCCATAATGCATGACCAGTTTGTCGCCATGGCAACATAAATTCAAGGTTACTAGCTCAGACGCATAATTGGGTGTGCATTGAGTGCTGAAGAAGGGCTGTTAAAATTCTTGTCATAGAAGAGTAGCATCCATCATACTGTCTGAAATTGCAAAGTACTCATAATCAGAAAGAAAAATCCTTGGAGAAAAATGTTAATAAAATAACGATTACATCTAATATAATTGTTTAAGTTTAAAAAAACAAAGTGGTTAAAGTATTTTAGTTAATAAGAATGGAAAAGGCAACTCATTAAACGCAGAAGACTTTAGTTGAACATTCCCCACCCCCCAATATTTGCATTGTAAGATGGACCCAAAGCAGTTCAGCTCTGAATCTGACTGATTAGCTCAGGATCTAATCCATATGATACAGTAAAAGATGACGCTTCGCACGCAGACGGCACAGTCTTATAGGCATCGTTTGTCCAGTTTGATCTTTTGTGGGTAAACATGATCTTCAAAATTAGCTGCACTAAGGATAAGAGGACTTTTGCATGCTGATTTTTTAATTTTTTAGATGTTGCCCTGAATTATAGCAGCCATTTTAACTACCCAAGATGAAATAGGTAAGGTCAAATTGAACAGATGGAAACAAGACATTTAAAATCAGACTGAGAAAAGCTCTAGCATGTATATTGTAGGGAGTGATCTTACTCCAGCAGATGGATGGAATAGATGACCTAGAAAGTCTTTTCTTTTTTTTTTTTCTCTCTCTCATTTCTGTGCATTTGTGACTGCAGCCTACCTGAAACCTGGCATTCAGTATATTATTTTAATCTGGGGAGGGGATTGGTTTTTCCTCTTTTAAAAATATTCTGATATACATCTCTTCTGTTTTCCTCTAATACTAGCAAGATAGATGTGACGTTTGCCTTACTTATTCCCAAACAAGTCTTGTTTTGATGACCATCTTTACTAGCAAGGAAGAATAGGCAAATGAGATTTTACATGAGCACTTCCAGGATGTCAGGGGCTTAAACCTAGCATGTCATTACATGAAGAAAGATCATTACTAAATTAATATTTTCCTCAGCTCCAACCCCATTTTCCTTGATATTATCTGACTTGTATGTATCTGTTTTATAGCTTTGGCGAATTCTAGCTGAGATGCTCCAGCATATGGTTTTATTTATTATGATTTCTAGTAGAGTTTGACATAATTTCAATGTATGTTTCTGTAACAATATTAGGAGAGTTTCTTCAAAGGAATGAAGCCTCAATTTATGCGTTTTGAGTCAAATCTGCCCCTTGCTTCTGGGACTGAGCTTTTATCTAATTCTGTTGGAGATGCTCATGATCTGTTGGCTGAATTGCTTAAAAATAACAATAGAAAAGTCCCATTACATGGAAGTGGAAAGGCTCAGTAAAGAAAACATTATTCCAGCATGAATTTTCTGCAATGACTAAACTGATCTGTTTGGGCTTTCAAGATTTCACATTGCACTGTCTTCTAATCTACTCTTCACTTACATTTTGCAAAGAGAAATTGTAGGGAACTCAGTATAAACATAATTAAAACTGTAAAATTATAATGAATTTAAGAAGAATGTTTCAAAGGGTGTTTGGTGTTGGCTATTTTTTATACTTCTGCAGGTTTATTTCTGGGAGCATTATATTTTAAGAAACTACAATTTTTATTAACAAAATTGCATTATTTTTTTGAGGTTAGAAAATATGGGTATTAGCTTGCAATTTTTAAAAATGAATTTTTGCATTGAACTGTACAGCTTCTTTTCTGAAGAAGTGAGTCTAAGTCATGCTGTTTTCTCACCATTTTAAAATTGTTCAGATCTGCAACTAATTTCCATTACAGAAAAATGTGCTGGATCATAAGCCTATATGTACCTTGTAGGCAGTAGGATTTTTCACATGAGTGAGAAACGGCAAGATCAGATCCTACAGTAATGGAGGTTATGGTTGTATTATACTGAATTCATTTTTGTCTGTGTGTAAGACTTGGTTTTGTACATAAAAACATATATTACTGTTCAATATCAAGATAGGACTGTATGTTCAATGATGTGTTTTATTTCAACACAGCCTGGCTTAATATGAAGCTTGCAAATATCGCATCTGGAGGTGTATTCTCTTCTTGATGTGCACATGTAATTCCAATTAACATTAAGAATGTTAATGAGAATATGCCCCTCTAGGGGCTGGAGAGGGGGAGGTGAGGGAGCAGGTTTGTAGTTCTGATTTAAATAACAAGTGACTTTTGTGGAGAATACCAGCATGTGGTCTCATGCGCTTATATTGTGGAAATGCAGTGGCTCTGAATGAGAGTGCAGGATTTATACATTGATGCTCAGCGATGCTTAGCCAAGTGAACCCGTTGTTGGGGGGCAAATATTAAATCCCAATGTGCCTTGTCCAGGAAGGAGTATTTTTTAAAATGTTTGGTTATGTATTTGTGCACAGGCCTAAAAGACTCTACTGCGAGAGAATGAGCTGTGTTTTGTGATTATTTTTTTTTTAAGGCTAGCTTATTTTGAAGGAGTGAACCGTTTAATTACTTGTTGTTTCTCAAGTATGCAAAATGTATACAATAGCTTTCAAGGCCTTAAGCAGCAATGTGCTTCTATGCTTTGATTAATTTACTTGATGTTCTTTTAGTGTTCCAAGGAAGAAGTACATTTAATATCAGATTTCAAGACAATATCCAGCTAAAAATGGCTATTAAATCATTATCTTTTCTTTGAATGTGTGATGTCACTGGTGTTATTTTGAGGAATCCTTTGTAAGCAGAGAATAAGAATAACTATAGCATTTCCATTTCTGAAAACAGAAGGTAACAGATTGTGAAGTTGTTTTTCAGGCAAGAAAGTATGCAATATATATCTTATAATTGCAAGCAAATGTGGTTAATAGATTAAATGGAATTACCATTTCATTTTAACAGATGAAAACAGAGACGGTATGTATGTGTGGTATATATTTTCCCATGTTATTTAGAAAGAGAATAAAACCATAACACAGCAAACAAGGATAACATGCAAAATGGCTATAAAAAAAAATAGAAAAAAGAAAGACAAAATCCTTTACTGTCCTAAGAAATTATTTGTCTTTTCTATTTTTTTTTCTGATAATGGTTATTGCAACACAAAAAAATGACCAAGAAATAAAAAGACGTATTACTGTTTGATGCCCCATCCAACTCTTTTGTTATCACTGACGGAAAAAGGTATCCCAAACAATATAATTTATCTGTTTTGTCAATTTTTTCTGCATAAACTTTCTGCATGCCTTTTCAATTTACACATGGAGAAGTGCTGTTCATTTCATTGATCTGACATGTCACATTTCATTGTGCTGATTTCAATGCAAGTGCTATCACAGGATGTGCACCATGCAGCCAGCAGGATACATTAAAAATGTAAAGTGAAAATGTGTGTTTTGTAGATTTCTTTTACCATGACATTTTTTAGGTCAAATAGTAGAAAAGCTGTTATTTGAATAGCTGTCTTGTACACTTTATCTGTTGGATTTGGTATTTGTAAAATGTATATTTTGTAAGTGCACAGTGTTATATTTGAAATGATAGAATACCGTGTACCCTGATGTTTTAACTTATTCAGTTAACTTCTTTAACTTATTAACTGATCATATAGTCTTGGTTACATGGGTAACTTAAGGCTTTTAGTAAGACTGTTATGGACAATAAGAAATGTCCTTGTGTTTAGAGAGTATAATCCAAGACTTAGATTTGCTCTTCTCCTTCCTCCTCAAGTAGTTCTGTATGAAATCTGGGGGGTTTTATGAAAATGTTGTTATGCACAGACTGATGTCAATGCTCATTCCGTCCCATCTCTCAGCCTATGTGTATACAAGACAAGAAGAGGTGGGAATAGTAAGAAAGCATGATGGGAAAACCAGGACTATTATTAGCAGATACATGTGAGTGAATCTGTTTAAGAAAAGCAAGGCTAGAGCAATTTTTTAATCAGAGGTTTTTACCCCATTAATCTGTTTCTTCAGATTTGAAAAAAAGGAAAGTCTTCAGCTGCAATACCTCCATGCATTTATTTCATAGCAGCTGGGGAAGAAGCTTTGAAGAAAAGATCAGTCACTGAATCTGATGAACAGAATAAAGAAAAAATCAAATTAAACTGACTGGGGAGGGGGGGGGGCACAATGACACACAACCAAAACACCAAGTCTAATAGTTGATTAAATGTTAAAGCTTTGTCCACCCCATATTGAGAGGGCACACACTTGAGTAGCAAGAACCAGGAAACAGGCTGCTCCCAGTTCTCAGAATGCAAATCCAAGGAAATTTCATTAGAGTCTATAGCATCATTACAGAAAAGATCAGAATTTGTCTGTCTGGTTCTATCAACCACGCTAACTTAATTTCGTTAGACACAAAAAATATTAATAACGTATCTCCATAGAAAGACGGGAACAGAAACATCCTCAGAAAATAAGCACTTGTGAAAAAATATCTTTAAAAGCAAGACAAACAACAAGATTTTTATTCAAATATGAGTAGTTCTTTCTTCTAGTGCCAATTTGTGATAATAAACACCCACAAACAAACACAAGTTAGTTTTCCACCACATTTCCGAGGTTAAAGCAAAAGATATAGTAAAATATTAGGGAAATAAATATGGAAACGTACAAAAAAAATAACACCAGTATTTCCTTTTGTTCAAAATCACAGCCCTCAAGATAATAAATTTCTATTTAATCAGTTGCAGTCAGAATTTGCCAAAATAACAAGAGGAAGATGTTACGGTGCCTTTACAAACTACATGGTCTTTTGGACTGAATAGAAGAAAACAGACCTGTAGACCTGACAATGCTTCTGCTTTTGGCTTGCCTCAGACTTGCCTGTTAGTATATCTCTTTACTGGAACTATTTCATTGTTTCACAATGGTCTCTAATGAAGAAGAAACTGCTGAATGAGAAAAAGGCATGACAAGGATGAAATTCTCTGACCTGTGGTCTGCAGAAGGTCATGTTGGCTGGTCATAATCTATTAAATCAGTAAACGTAATAAACATTCTTTAGGTGTTTCAAGGATCAGTGGCAATGTGATTTCCAAAAATTTACAGCAGTACCTTGTGTGCTGAGAAATGATCACAACTCTTCATAATATTGAACTTGTCTTGAGGTGACTGAAATGGGTCAGTAAGTTAAATACTACGTCTGCAGAAGGTCTGAAAAAAAATCAGAATAATTGTTTCAGCTCTTAAAGACAGCACTATCTTTACTGTTTGGAGGGTCAGGAAGGGAGAGAAGTATCTTCTTGTTTTGTTTAAACATTTTCAAAGTGTTTTCTAAGTGTAAAATCAGTGGTATACTCACCAGAAGTACCAATGATATTGCAATAGTCCCATATTTGATCCCCTCCACGTTCCTTTGCTGCTACTAGTGGTAGTGTTCAGGAGCCTAAAATAGATCTATCAAAACTGCTTTTCTGTCAGTTCAACTGCTTCAGTTAAGAATGTGATTTATTTTTAAACATTATGCACAGATCATTTGAACCTTTGGTGTAGGTAGAATCATACCATTATATGTATGATAATACCAGTATAGCTTGTTCATTTCTCTTTCTGCACTGGAATCAACTACCCTGATATAATCGCTTTACATCATTATAGCTGGGTTTGAAAAGGGGAAGATGGGATGTGACCTGCAGTTTTACTACTTTAAATGAACCTGCATATTTAAAGCAATACAAACTCTATGTTTAAACAGGGCTTCGGGCCTTGGAGGATTATGAATATGAGTCATTTACTGTGTCTTTTGCGCAAATTGTTCCAAGAACAAACCCCAGTCCTTGCCCAAACCCCTAATTAATGAAAACTAGCTAACCCTGATTATCATGTAGGGCACAGCAAGTGTGTTGAAGGGATTCTACTCGGATTTTAGCTGATGCGATTGAGCACCTATAACCTTGTTTTCCCCTTGCCGAGCTCAAGCAAAGGTGTTTCATCATAATGGGAATTATTCCCAAGTCAATTTTCACAAGTTTTTGCTTTGTCCCCTTTCAATCTATATGATCACAGTTAATTTTAACGATGAGGAAACAAATAGACTTTGGTTTACTGTGAATACATTTTATTGTCTTCTGACTGAAGTGACTGAAAATATTTTGCTCTGCCTTTACAAAAATCAAGTCCTGTTCTGCAGAGAACACACGGGGAGATGTTACACTGAGGAGACAGACGCTTTAAAAGTTTTGCACATGACAGAATGCAATTAAAATGAAATAAAAATAATAACAGCACAGCATTTGAATAATAATACATATCCCAAAGCATCTTCACAAGTAGGTCAATATCATTATAAGCATTTGATAGTTGCTTACTTTAACGGGAATGGCTTAAGAATGAAAAACAGTTTAGCGCAGTCTCCCTCTCTTTGTGGCAGTTCCACAAAAGTGAGTGTTTCTATAGATCTCCCTGGCACCGAATACCCAGACACGCAAAGCCCGGCCAAAGCTGAATTTCATCTCCAGCTGCACAGAACTATCAGCATTATTTTCAGTGGGTTTTTTTAATAATGTAAACATTGGGAAGCAGAATAAAATGCAGATTGCTTACCAGCATTCAGTTTATTTTTATCATTAAGTCACCTCAAGATCTAGATGTGGTACTCAAGTCTCCCTGAAGCTGTGAGGTGGGTGGGTGCGATGGGTGGGGGTGGGTATGTATGCTCTGCAAGACTGAAGCAATAATGAGCATAACATAAGAAATCATATAGGGATAAGGAAGCCAGTTTTCATACCAACATCAGTATTCCTACCCTACCAAGAGCTTTCATTAGATGATATTTAACTCAGATAATTACCTTTCTAGCTGACATTATCCATAGGAAATCACAATTTCCCTATGCCAAAAAGAAGCTAAATGGCTAACTCTATTTCACTCCATACCCTTCAACTGATTTTTTCAACTGATAATTTAAGGCAGAATATTCTCTTCAGTCTCCATACAAGTGTGAATTTCCATGTGGATGGAATCCTTCCTTTGTTTTCACTTGATTCTCCTGGAAACAGATAAAATTATATCCTTGAATAAGCTGTTTATCAGCAAATCTTTTGCTTTTATGCGTTCTGCGGGTCTCAAATTCATTAAATTCAGAGACCTCACCTCTCCTTTTGGCGTTGCACACTATGAAGTATTGGTTTCACTCATATGCCTCCAAAGAGAAAGGCCACGAGTTGGGACCTAGCCTCCCTGCTCTGTTGGAGGACCAGGACTCTTTGGGGGTGCAGATGCCCATCTCTGACATGCAGATACTGCGCCACATTGCCCCAGTCCATGGGCAGCCCCCAGCCCCTCTGCCCTGCCAGTGCCCTTCCCCAGGTTTTGGGCTTCACTGCCTCCACTTTGTCTGCATCCCTGCTTTGTTCTCAGTTCAGCTCTGGCTGTCCTCCCCTCCAGCATTTCAGCTCCAAGGTTCCCGAGCACAGAATAGAACTTCCTAGGCTTTCTCAGAATATAAATGTAAACACGCTTTGCCTTTAGAAAGATTTGGCATTGGCATGATGTGTGGCTGCTCTGTCATGTGTAAGCTCTTTGGAGCAGAAACCAAAACTTTTGCATTGCAGTTACCCAATGTGGAACCATTACCCTCTTCAGAACCGTAAAGTGTTATTAAAAAGTAAGAACATATTTATGACATTGTTTAAGCTTGTGTGCTCCTGTGACTAAGTTTAAAGCACTTTGCCGTTGGATTTGTAAACAATTTTTTGTTTCCACACATGGCATTTGCCGTCCCAAAAAGACAATCCCAAAAACTTCATGACTGCCTCTCTCTTCTTGTCTGGTTGCCACTATGCTACTTGGGGTTAGGACGTGTTTTAATTTCATTAGCAAAGAACATTAAGGTTTATTCAGGTTTGAGCAGATCTCCAAGGGAAATGCTGGTGTGATATGTAATGAGTGTATGTGGATCAGTTTGGTGCTCGTCTGATATTCTTGTGACTAAAGCAGTGTTCACATTTACAGCAACTGGAATAATATGCAGTTAAGAGCTTGAGGTGTAAGCTTTCCTCCGTTTGTCCTTTTCCCTTCACATCATCAATTGCCTACCTCAATTTTAAAAGCATCCTGTTCAACAGACTAAGTACAGTATAAAGCATGAAACCTGATTTATATCTACTTTTAGCCATAAAAAATGCACAAGCAATTTTTGAAAGCATAAAAGAAATGAAGATGTGTCCCAACAAACCTAAAATTGGATAACCACATATATTTGATTAAAGAACAGTATAACGGGTACTTACCAGATTAAAAACAGTATACCAGATACCTTCAATTGCAAATTTTATTCTTTTTCTTTCTACAGCTCCTGAATACTTCTCAAGTGCAGATCTTTTCTGTTCATTCACATAGCTGAAAGTATTATACAAAATCGTGTATTATTTAGCCTGCCTTTTTCATCATGACACTCCTCTTTCTGAATTTCTCCAACTTTTTGTTTATTGCATCAAGCATAAAGGAGGCTGAATTCCTTGTACATTTTCTGCTGCATCTGTAATTTGAAGCTTATTTTCATTTATGGTTCGTTCCACTTGGCCTCTGACACCAACCTCACCACTTGCTATATTTTGAAAAATAACCATTGTGCTTTTTCTGATGTTTCCGCTCATGTTTGAGATTTGTATTCTTAAACTTAATTTCGTGGTTTACTTTGTTAAAATGCCCTAAAAAATCAAACAAATTTGGGCAACTGACAGCTTCCGGTTATGTTGAAACCACTGCCCAATATGATATTGTTGTTTTTTTTATCCCCACCCCAACGTGCAGTTGTGTTATCTCTTGTCTTACACTTACCTTGTGAGCTTACCAGGAGAGGAATCTTCATTAACTTTGTATCTGTATGGCAACTAGGTCTACAAGGCACTGATTTAAGTCTGAGGCTTTTCAGGTCTGTAATAACAACACCAGCAGCAAAGCCAACACCATTGTAGCTGTATGTTGCTCAAAGGAAACTTTTCATATGAGAAGTCTAAATTTTTTGCCGTACTGTGCACAGGATCCTGACTGAAAGAATATATTGTCTCTGTGCACAGTGATTGCACCCTCCCCCTTTCCTCCCCTTTTGAAATGACGAGTTGCTTCTTTTAATCATCCCTACTCCTGGATAGTTTTTTTTTTTTATATTCTACCAATAGTGCTGGTCACTCTTGCATCCAGCCAGTTCTCCGATAGACAGGCATCTTTGTGCCTTCCTCCTAGCTGTCCCTTTCCTACTCTTTATTTTCTAGATTTAAAGACTATCATCTTCTTTGTAACTTCCCTCTTTGAAAACAGGATTGTACTGTGATGGTCTGAACAGAATTAACCAAAACAGGGAAGGGAAGGGAAGGGAAGGGAAGGGAAGGGAAGGGAAGGGAAGGGAAGGGAAGGGAAGGGAAGGGAATCCCTATTAGTACTTATGTCTCATTTATCTTAATAACAGACCTCTTGGTCTTTATACAAAACCTGTTGGCCTTATCGTGAGAAGGGGGTTGCACTAGATGACATCCAGAGGCCCTTTCCAGTTTACATTTTCCTGTGATTCTACAATTGAGCTAAAAAACAGAAGAGGAGGGTCTTGCTTTGGTATGAAATTCTGAGAAGGCTGAAAATCATTGGTTTACCCTCCAGGAGCAGGTTTTACATTTAACACACGTAAGAATAGTTTCCACATCTAAGCCAGTCATTCTTTTAGTCACTGGAGAGGAAGACGCATTTCAAGAGTGTCACCTGTCTTAGATGCCTAACATGAACTGAAATGGGCAGTATGAAAACTACATGCAACTTTCTGATACTTAAGCTGAAAAAGATGAACCTCACCATATTAGTATTACCTATTTTCCAGAAACATACACCCCTTGATGAGTTATATTTTCCTGATGATAACTTTTTACCTTCAAGCTGACTGCACCTTCACCCAAAATTTGAAAGGAACAAATCAGACATTTGAAATGAGATGTGACAGAGACATTATATCAAGACATAAAACCTAGTATCAAAAATGACAACCCATATTCTTTTGTGATAACTTTTTTCACTGACAAAACTTCAGGGAAAAAAAAGGCAAAAAAAAAAAGTTTCTTGATAACAAACCTCACTAAGGAAATGGAAGTGTTATTTGAATGTTACAAGTCAATGCTGCATTGTTGACAGAGCTGTCCCTGCCAAGCATTCACTTGCATTTAGTATGTTTTTACAAATGCTGAACAAACCATCCAAGATCATATTGGGAAGTAGAGCACAAGGTTATCATTAATAGCAGGGAATTAACAATGTGATAAAACGTTACAAAAATGCTAAAATCAACTCATGACCTGAGTGTGCCCTGGGTTCAATGAAAATATTAAATTCTTCATGTGGTCAGGCTCTTAATAGCCACATGCCATTAATAACATGAAACCGTGTCTGAAGAAACTGTCTGATAAAGATGTTTATTTGGCCGCAAGACGTAGGGAAAACATCACTGAAGCCTTCTACATACCCTGGTAGAGCACAGGATAGCTCTGACTCAGGTAATAGCTGTCCATTCTATATTTGTAATATTAAATATCACAAAGTCTGGCCCATTAACTACTTTCTTGCCCCAGAAATTGTCATATCAAAAGCACACTGAGGATCTTTAGTTTCATATTTTAAACCACTGTAACTTCATTTTTTCTCTTCTCAGGCAGCGCTTGGGAATCACAGAATCACAGAACAGCTGAGATCGGAAGGGACCTCTGGAGGTTGTCTAGCAGGATCAGCTACAGCAGGCTGCTAAGGACGTTGTCCAGTCTCGTTTTGAATAACTCCAAGGATGGAGACATCACAACAGCTCTGGGCAAGCTGTTTTTTCTGTTCAAAAAGACTATAAACAAATAAAAGATTAAATTATTATCTCTGCTTCAAAAAGAAATGCATACACTATAACTAGAGTTTCAGTCTGAATTATGAAGTGCAAGAGGCAGCTATCATGTTGTCCCTGAAGCTGCAATTCACTTTGCAACTCATTTACCCATGCTAATCAGTCAATAGATTGCAGAAACGATGTGTTGATTTTTCCTCTTTTTAATTGTCATTGCTGTTAGCTGCCAAAATTAATTAAATAAAGTTCAGCTCTGAGAGCTGACATAGTAATCAAAAATAGCAGGTGCTTTCTCTCAAAAATCCTGTCAGGACCCCAGTTTCTGGGCCCCCCATGGTCTGGGAAAGTGGCTGTGCAACTTTTGCTTCCAGAGGGGTCTCGTCTTGCTCGGAAAATATCTGTGTTACCTGGGAAGTTGGACAACGCCAGCAGAAAAGAGTGAAGCCCTCACCATACCTTGGAATTTGCATCAGGCCCAGTCAGGCACCTGTCAGGTCAACAAGACGTTAAGCCAGCAGATACCTACCTCTACACTGTGGAGTAGCATCACCTGCAAACGCCTCCCTTGGGGTCACTCTGCAAGACAGAAAGCTGTGCCTCTCCTGTAAAAGGAAATTTTACACTCTTTGGAAAAGGGAGTTGGCAACTTATGAGGAATACAAGATGTAGTGAAGCTATGCAGGGGGAAAATTAGAAGGGCCAAAGCCCAAGCAGAACTCAGTTTGGCCACTGCAGTTAAAGATAATAAGAAGAGGTTCTTTCAGTATATCAATAGAAAAAGGAAGACTAGGGAAAATGTAGGCCCACTGACGAATGAGATGGGCACCCTAGTGGTGGAAGACACAGAGAAGGCGGAGTTACTGAATGCCTTCTCTTCTTTGGTCTTCACTGCTAAAGCTGCCCCTCATGAATCCCAGACCCTGGAGGCAAGGGGGAAGGTCTGGAGAGAAGAAGATTTTCCCTCAGTTGAGGAGAACCAGGTTAGAGACCACTTGGCCAAGCCGGACATCCATAAGTCCATGGGCCCTGATGGGATGCACCCGCGAGTGCTGAGAGAGCTGGCAGATGTTATTGCTAGACCACTCTCCATCATCTTTGGAAGGTCATGGGGAGCAGGAGAGGTGCCTGAGGACTGGAAGAAGGCCGACATCACTCCAATCTTCAAAAAGGGCAAGAAGGAGGACCCAGGGAACTACAGGCTCGTTAGTCTCACCTCTGTCCCTGGGAAGGTAATGGAGGGACTAGTTCTGGATGTCATCTCCAAACACATTGAAGAACAGGAAGTTATTGGAAGTGGTCAACATGGATTTACCAAGGATAAATCATGCTTGACCAATCTGATAGCCTTCTATGATGTTATAGCTGGTTGGCTGGATGAGGGGAGAGCAGTAGACATCATCTACCTTGACTTCCGCAAGGCTTTTGACACTGTCTCCCATAACATCCTCATTAGGAAGTTGAGGAAGTGTGGGCTAGATGAGGAGACAGCGAGGTAGAATGAGAGCTGGCTGTGTGACAGAACTCAGAGGGTTGTGATTAATGGAGCGGTGTCAAGTTGGAGGCCTGTAACCAGTGGTGTCCCCCAGGGGTCAACACTCGGTCCAATCTTGTTCAATATATTCCTCAATGACCTGGATGAGGGGACAGAGTGTAGCCTCAGCAAGTTCGCTGATGGTACCAAACTGGGAGGGGTGGCTGACACTCCAGAGGGCCATGCTGCCATCCAGCATGACCTGGACAGGCTGGAGTGCTGGGCAGGGAAGAACCTAATGAGGTTCAATGAGAGCAAGTGTAGGGTCCTGCACCTGGCGAGGAAGAATGCTAGGCACCACTATAGGCTAGGGGTGGACCTGCTGGAAAGCGGCTCTGAGGAGAAGGATGTGGGGGTCCTGGTAGATAGTAAATTATCCATGAGCCAGGCATATGCCCTTGTCGCCAGGAAGGCCAATGGAATCCTGGGCTGCACAGGGCAGAGTGTGGCCAGTAGGTCGAGGGAGGTCATTCTCCCCCTCTACTCGGCACTGGTGAGGCCACAACTGGAATACTGTGTCCAGTTCTGGGCTCCCCAGCTCAAGCGGGACAGGGAACTACTGGAGAGAGTCCAGCGTAGGGCAACAAAGATGACTGGGGGATTGGAGCACCTCCCTTATGAGGAAAGGCTGAGAGAGCTGGGACTCTTGAGCCTGCAGAAGAGAAGGCTGAGGGGAGACCTTATTCTTGCTTCTAAGTATCTAAAGGGTGGGTTGAAGGAGGATGGAGGCAGACTCTTTTCAGTGGTTCCCAGTGACAGGACGAGGGACAACAGGTACAAGCTGGAATACAGGAAGTTCCATTCAAACCTAAGAAAAAAACTTCTTTATGGTGAGGGTGACAGAGCAGTGGACCAGGCTGCCCAGGGAGGTTGTGGAGTCCCCTTCTCTGGAGATTTTCAAGACCCGCCTGGATGCAGTCCTGAGTAATGTGCTGTAGGCATTCCTGCGTCAGCAGGGGAGTTGGACTAGATGATCTCTAGAGGTCCCTTCCAACTCTAAAAATTCCGTGATTCCATGATTCCGTGATTCCTGCAATGCCACCATGAACTCCATGGGTCCCCAAGCTTCTTGGCAATTAGATAAAGCCACAGGGATTCGCAAGGTTTGTGGATTATGTCCTGGGTTTTTTTTCCAGCTGAAGTTATTTAAATGAATTCATGTCAAATGACAATTGAGGGAAGCCATTTCCAGCTGAAATTTCAAAGAATTTGCTGTTTTCTAAAAAAAAACCAACGAACCAACCAAAAAACCCTAAAAAACCAAAATACAACAACAAAAAAACCAAACCAAACCAAACCAAAAACCAAACAAACAACAAAAACAACAAAAAAACACCCCCCCAAAAAAACCAACACCACCCAAACCAAAACCCACCAAGAAATGACTGGCTGTAATTCAAGTTTTCAGTGATAAGCAGAACTCATTAAGATTATTTTAATCTTCCCTATTTTTTTCCAAACACTTTGTTGAAACTCTCAAAATTTTGAAAATAAAAGAGTAGGTTTATTCAGAATACTAAAAAAATGAAATAACTTAAAAATTGTCTGTATTAACAATAGTGTTTGCTCTTCGCATAATATTCATATTATCTCAAAACTTGTTGTTTGTTTTTTCAGTTTTGTTTTGGTTTTGTCAGAATCTACAGATCTGTCTGTGATGCATGTAATCTAATAATAATCAGTAAAGATGTACTAGAGCTGTAATTTAAGGATTGGTATGCAAATGTTAAACTGGCAAGTTGTTGAGTTTATTCTCCTTGAATGATGACAATATAAAGAGGGGGAAAGTGAATTTAGCTTGCACGACTCTTAGGGGTGTTTATATGTATTTTTTAAGGTAAACGTCTTCCTGAAGTGAATCCTTTAAAAATAAAAATAATGGGTTACTTAACAGACTGGATAATAAGTAATAGGTGAAATAGTCTGAAAGAAATAAAGAACTATCAAGAGCAGTAATAGTGTATATTTAAAATGACATGAAGCACCAAGGTAATATACATATCATTCTTCACCCCACCCCCAAATTCTTTTTTTAAAGGTGCTTGACGCACAAATGCTAGTTGAACAAGCTGACTTCCATGAAGTTGTCTCCAGCAGTACATTTGCCTTGTGACAAGATGTGCCTGGGAAGGAAAAAACAAATCTCAGTGTTTCAGAATTTCCCATTCACAGCACTAACCCTGGAGGCTGCTAACCCCTTCAGCTCTTCACATGCCTCGCACAACAGATCGCCAATTATTGGCCAAATTCCGTTATCCGCCTCCACCGTCAAAGCAACAAAAAGGATAAGTTTTAGCCCCGCAAACTCAATGGCAAACTTCCCACTGGTTTCGGTAAAATTAGAATTTTACTGAAATTTAGCCCTTTTTTTGACCCGCCTGGATGCAGTCCTGAGTAATTTGCTGTAGGCATTCCCGCGTCAGCAGGGGAGTTGGACTAGATGATCTCTGGAGGTCCCTTCCAACTCTGAAAATTCCGTGATTCCGTGATTCTTTTATTCTTGTTCAGACAAGAGTTCTGTTTGTGGAGCCGAAAGCATAACTATGTTTCACAGAATTGTGATACAGGTAAATACTGTTTAGGTCTCACTATTTAGGTTTCTCAGAGCTTGTGAAAACTGTCCTGTGTCATGAGTCCACAGCAGAGCCATAAACAGAGCTCCAAACAGCTGACTTCCAGATTCGCTCATTAAAAGGGAATATGAACTATTACATGTCAATACTATTGCCTTTGACTTATTAAAGCCTAGATGCTGACTCTTTTTTTTTTCCTTTTCTCCTACACAGATACTTTCCTAGCCAGTTGTACAGAACTTTTCCCTACCAGGTACCACTTTATGGTAGGTTGGAACTGATGAGATTAATGGGCGCCTCTGATTAAGGTTCTTTCTGAGAAGCCACAGTAATTTTTGAGACAAAAATATGAGTGTGCATCACCACTGGAATTTAAAGGCATACGTGAATATACTTAGAAATTTGACCCATTTGGAAAGATAGCTTCAATGAGTATGAGGAAGTAGGTGTACTTATGTGCTAGAGTGAGAAGCACAGTAAAGATATGAGAAAGGAAAATTGAGGCAAAACCTGAACAAGGCTAGAAGATGACTGAAAGAAACAGAGAAGGGAAGAGGAGAGAGAATTTCTTCATCAGATGGTAGAAAGAGCATCCTGTGCTGCATCAAAGGCTCATGTCCTCCCAGGGAGACAGGATCCTGCACTCCTTGTAAGCAGAAAATACTGGGACCTGATTCTATCATCATTTTTTCTTCTTACTTGCAGCAGCATAAAGGACCCTGGATTTTGGCTAGCAGGACAATATGACTCTGGAAGATTTAAAGCATATGGCTGTCCTCAGAATCCAGACTGAAGTTCCCACACACAAAATAAATGAAAAAATCACATTTAACATCAACTTTTTCAATAGGAGTGTTTGAAGCATTCAAATATACTATTTTTACGATCAAGTTCCAGTGAAAATGTTACTGGAAGTCAATTAGGTTTTGGTTAGTTTTTCAAGATGTCATCACTGCTGTATTCAAAATACCTTTAAAAATATTCATTTTAACCACCAGAGCATCTGATAAATGCCCTAATAAAAAGGGCTTTACTAAATAGGAAGCAAATCCTCCTAAGCCTAAACTGATGTTTATTTTGTTCCTACAGCTGAGTTTCAAAATTGCATTTTTTCACATTTATCTGCTGGAGTCTCAGATTGTGCTTCATGTCAGCAATAACTGCCATAGCTTTTGCTGTAGCTGGGGAAGACAAGAGGATTCTTTGTATGTGTCTTTTATTACATTGTCAATATATCAATACAAGTTATATGAACAAACCTGAAGAGACAAAGAGCTATTTGTTATATTATTATCCAGGAGTGAAAGCACAAATCTTAGGAAAAAAAATCCAGTAGGGACTGCAGCTGAACAAAAGGTCTAAGTAAGGCAGGCTTCGACACCTGATTATATGCAAACCCAGCAGTGCAGCCGTGCAGGGATTCCCTCCTTCTGTTTGCAGACAAGGATTGAATGAGAAGTGGTGAGATAACAAGGGAGCGTGTAAGCTTAATGATATGCCTATTTTTTCTATCAGTTGCTAATCTGTAGCTCCGGTGATGATTACTATTTCATCTCCAGAGAGATGCTATTCAGAAACATCAAAATGACATACAATTGAATGTCTTGTGTTTCTTTAAGTATAGGGCCAGATTGTCAGGGCAGTCAGCCACAGAAGGGAGAAAGTCCTCCCATTTTGTTCTGTTCTTTGCCCCTCCCTGGGTGATGCCGGCCAGCAAATGGCAAGAGGAGGTAGGGTCCAGCCTGCTCACCTGATACGACGTAAGAAGAGGACCCGTCGGCAGGAGGAGCTGGGCTCTCAAATCTCGATTCATCAACACCAGAGTGTACGGCTCCACACACGACAGTGGTGAGCCAGTGCGTGAAGGGAGCATTGGCGATTCGATTCAGAAGAACAGAAAGCGAAGAGAAGAGAAAAACTGCAAGTTAGGCCTTGCCTTATTTTCTGGTTTGCTCTTGCCATAAAGCAACACAGAGATGCCACCCACCCACGTCGACCTACAGGAACGCGAGGGCAATTCCCACCCTCGCTTGCCACAAGCCGGAGTGTTAGAGTCAGTAGCCCTGCTGAAATCAGTTCACTGTCTGCTGTGCGCAGGTGCTGCTGACTGTACGAACTGCGGAATCCACTCGCAGTCACAGCTTTATCGACATGGCTGCAAGGGTCTTAAACCAGCAACTTCAAGAACTAGTCGCAGTGTAGCCTTCTCTCCAGCCTACTAAACGTGCCACCAGTGTCCTAGAGGAGCATGATGCTTTTTCTGCCATCACTACTCTATGACTGGTGCTGGATCTAGCTGGTTTAAGTCCAGCTTGTGAATGTTTCCATAAGCAGCAATCGTATGTCTGGACAGCAGTGCAAACAGCCCAGAGTCCCCTCCAGTTGTCATATCAGGCTCTCCACGGGCAGAAGCTCAGATCTCTGACTCAGGTGTCAGATACTGGAATTGCCAAAACTTTCAGAGAGGAAGCTCCCTAAAGATTTAAACATCTGCTTTGAGAAAAATCTAGAACCATTTAATGCCGGTTTGGAACAATTTACATATATGATTCAATAATATCTGCATGTTTAAAATCTTTTTCTTCAAGCAAAAGGGAGGAATGAATCCAATTCTGTCTTGGGTAGGTTCCTGATGTAAACCATGGATTCTTCCTGCTGATAAATAAAGGCTTGTGCCAAAGACACTTTGGAAATCAAGTCTGTATCAGCTTCTTCTTTGTGAAAGTGCTCATAACTTGGACATGTTAATACTTGTCTAGATGGCACTTCTTTCGGGCAGGAATTCTCTCCCCAGTTCTGAAGAGCAACTCCCACATCTCCTATACAAGTGCACCCTCATGTAAGATGCCCTAAATTCTTTCCAGTACCCATTCAATGTGTGACTCAGGGTACACAGTTACCACCAGAGTCAATCCAAAAGGTTTGCACCTACACAAGGGCATTTTGCACACGTAGGCAGCGTGTGCTGACAGACTTCAGCGGTGAGGCTGAAACTGGATATGCCTTAATAGCATGTACAGAAAAAATATTTATTCTTTGCATTAATACAGAGAAAAGTCATCAAAAGGTACAGAAATCGCCACTAATCTTCCTAGTCTGAAGCTTGGTAACCTGCATGAAGACCTCACGCCTCCCTCTGAGACTGGACATTTCCTGGGGGCGCAGTAGTCTGCATCACTCCTGCTGGGCAAACCAAAAGTCCCTCGAAGCTCAGTGGTGAATTAATCGTGCTTTAGTCACCTGCCAGTACAAAATCAGAACAGCGTGTGACTTCTGTGTGAATTGCACATGAAGCATGGATGCTATTTGTGTGTTAATAGCTGTGTGGCCTTTTGCTTTTCTGATTTATTCCTTGTGCTTTGTCCAGATGTGAGCAGGTAAAGTGACCCACGTTCTCCTCTCTGACACATCGCACATGGCACTGCCCAAGCACGAAGTGCGCAATCAATTCTTTCCCCACTGCATGCAAACACATAGACAACCTTAATCACACCGACTGGCGCAGGAGCAGCCTCCCCTCCTCCTGGACTGTCTGGCAGATGGCACAACAGCAGCACAGCTTCACAGCTCCAGGACCAAAGTAACAGATGTTGGATTACCGCACGCTTTCTAGAGCTTTAATCTTCGAAGAAATTCTGGAGCTTACCTGGCTTCCCCTTTCCTCCTGTCATTCACAGAGAAGGCAGAAGTCTTGGAAAACAAGATTATGCGGGCCCTTAGCACAGCCTGAAGCCGCAATATCAGCAGGGATAAAGACGGTGAGAAGAAGGTGTGGTTAATGGCTGAAATATGTGTAAGGGTGCAATCCTTCAGAATGAGGGGTTTTGAAGATAATTACAGGGCATGGAAAACTGGGCTGAGAAAGATTTTAACAGGGAAAATACTTTAGCTTCTTAAAATGTTACTCTGAAAAATGTTACAGGATAGGTTGACCATATCTTACATGCAATCTGAAAACATGGAAAGTTGTTTGAAAGATTATTAAATAACTGTAGAGAATGAAACATGTTAAAACCAAACGATCATCTCTTCTTCTTCCCTGTAGGTGACTGCCACTTTTGGAGCTGACTTATGATTACACTGAATGGTTGTGGACAAGGAGCATCTTTTAACAAAGCCCAGATCCAGAAGGTATTCCCAGTGGACAGACACAGTAGAGCAGCATCTACACTCAAATCTGCATCTCAGCCATACCTCATTTTATTTGTAACTCATTTTTATTTATATCAAGGATTAGACTGTCATGAGTAGCGTAACCACAGCATCCATTATCAATGGAATTTACATTATCAGTGGACTTTAATTATTATTATGGATCTTGGTCTCATTTGATCTGGAATAAATTCATAATAACCTCAAGGAGTTTGAATGAAATATTCTAGCATTACATTTTTGCAGATATATTCAGGGTCATGACCAGACTTTAAACTGGACTGTTTTAGCCCAGTACAGATTAAATAGATAGGATAGGAAGGAAATAACTTGTTTGGAAGCTGGTAATATTTTCCTTAGTGAGATCCAAACAGGACCTGGTTGCATAAATATTTCTAATTTTATTATTAATTATGCAAGTCCTAAAAAAAAATCACTCCACTTTATTCAGTTTACATTTCATTTTTCTCTTACACACTTAATTTAAATGGCAATGTTAAACTTTCTGTTAAAAATTATTTCAAAGTATCATTGAGTTGTAGTTTAATTATATTATTCAAAGTTTATTATCAAAGTTCTCATCCTAGTACTGAGAGATTGATTATTTGTTTCTGAAAAGTACAAGTATAATCCAGAAACATGCTGCTTTGGACCACTTGGTTTTACAGAGTATTTCTGTAGTGGCTGAACTTCACCACGTGCATCCTTTTCCTGTCTCTTTACAACTAACAATAGAGACCTGAATATCAGAAAACTGCTAAAGCAGCCAAAAAGAATATATTACAGGTCCAGCCACACAGCCTGAATTATGGTTTCACTTCTCTACTATGAGCCTGTCGTGGTTTAGGCCAGATTGGCCCAATCCAGTGGAACGACAGATGCTCTCTCTCTCCTGCTCCGCTCAGGAGGCAAGAAAGAGAGAGAAAAAAGAGACTTAAGAGTTTAGAAGGAACTAAACTACTTTAATGAAATATTGATAATAAAATAATAAAAAGAAAAATAATGATATATATACAAAACCGTATCAAGCTCCCAGGATGACAATCACGTCACCAGCAGGTGCTGGGGAAGTCCCAGACTGGACTCGGTGACGGACGGGAACTGGATTCCAGATCTGGATTCAGGATCGGGATCAAAGGCAGACAAACAGACAGAGTCCTCCCAGGACACCGGCCATTGAAGAAAAAGCAGCTGACCCTTTGATCCCTCAGCTTTTATACTGAGCATGAGGCAGATGGGATGGAATACCCTTGTTGGTCAGTTTTGGGTCACCTGTCCTGTCTGCTTCTCCCCGCAGGTGCGACCCCTCTGCGCTTTTCCGCTTCCGACCCTCCAACAGGGCAAATAACAAAGTTGGCTGGCCTTGGTTGTTGTAGCAATAAGTATAAGCAAGAACCTCTCTGCATCCCATTCTTTGGCATCAGCTATAAACATGGGTCTTATCACTCTGAGAGCGAACAGTTTTCTGCACAACATGCTGTCAATTTCAGCAGTTAGAAGAGGCCTAGCTAAAAAGTAAAGTTACTGAACAAAATTGGTCCTGTTTTACCTCAAACCAGGACAGAGCCGCATTTAACCACTCTCTCCAAGAAAGTGCTTTTAACGCATGAGAAGCCCTGAGAGTACTGCAGGCAGATTCAGTGCCTGTCCCTGTTTTCCTGAATTGGAGGAGGCTGCTAACAGGAAAATTTCATTTCCTTTTTGTTATGCAGCTGCCGGCCGTCTGAGCTGGCCGATACAGGGAGGATATGTGCAGGGATGTCTTCCTGAGTCCTGGGGAAAGTGCTAACAGGATTTACACGTTATCAGAGGATCGCTGAAGTTCAAGAATAAGGGAGGGACACTTGCATGTTTGCCAATACAGGTGTTATCATTGGCATTAAAGACAGTTAGCCAGGTCTTTAGTTATTTCTCTTGTTATTTCACCTAGTTTTCTTGTTTTCTCATTTAAAAATAGACACATAATGGCTATTAGAGGTAGTTGAAGACTGGAGACATTTTCATGAAAAGCATGCCCCCATTTAAAAGAACAAAAACATGGAACTTCTTGTAGGATGCCCTAATTTTGATGTGCATTTGCCCTCTTCTGGAAAGTTCAATATCTTGTCATCTACATTTGTGATATTCTGTCACGCAGCTTTGGGTTCTTTCTGGAGAAGGTGGCTATGCACTATATTTAAAGGCTCGCCTGCATTTGGTACTTGTTGAAATGTTAACTGGAGATGCTTCGCATTAGGATGCCTTGTTCCCCCAAACAATGTCTGCTGTGACTCGTGTGGCACTCAAATCCTCCTTGGAATGAGGTTTCTGAGGTGCCAAATGTGTTTACTCACTGTGTAACTGATACATACAGATACACATCCCTGCCCCGTAGGGATGAGAATGCATCTGTCAGGCCCTTCTGCTGGCACCTCGCGCTCCTTTGCCAGATAACTGGGTTGTCTCTTTGCTCCGGCTTCGGGGTCATCCTGACTGGATGCAAAAGCCTCATTCAGATGCTGGCATGCCGCCACGCGCTGTCCTGTGTGGCTCCGGCGCACACCAAGTTCATGCATCCCACCGTACTCCTGGCTGTTGATTGACCGCTCATGCGTCGTGCGTCAGCATGGTCTCACGCTGAGGTCCCTGACATCCTGACCCGCTGGGAAGAGCCGCGCTCAGCAGCGCGGCTGAGCTCCAGCCGGCAGGATGCGGACGCACGTCTGTCAGCTCAGTGAAGGAGCGGAGGAAAAAGCGGAGAGAGGGGAGCCTGTCTCAAGCAGAAGAGTGGTGGCTCAGCAATATGAGGATGTTTGTGAGATCGACTGCGTAACTCTGAGATCCCACTGCTGTGCTCAACAAATACCATTGGTGCAGTGATGCCCAGGACAACAGCGACACTGAGCTATGTGACCTCTTTGTCCTAGCAGGCACAGAGGAAGACAAGCCCAAGGCAGATGATGAAACTCCACTCTAATCTACATTTATTAAAAATATTAAACTTTGGTTTCAAAAAGATCATTTTGTGCAAAGTTTACAGAACAATGCAGGTTTTTCTCACACGTTTAGTATTGTCCATGGCTCCTTCCCTCTGTCAAAAGGGACTGCCCTTGCACATTAGCTTTTTAGTTTTCCTGATACGTTTTCCAGCAGAATTCTTCCCCATTTGAAACCATGGCTGAGATATCTTCTCTGAAGGAAAAAAAAAGCAGTCGATAGAAACATAGATCTGGAGGGGATATCTTAAATCATTGATCCAGTTGCTTGCAGACACAGAAAGCCATGCAATAAATGTTTAATACAAAAAGCACAGTTCACTCACAACATCCACAGAACGCTTCCCAGCACTCCAGAAACAGATTAAAGGCTGCAGAAAGTTCCAAAGTTAGAGGTAATGTTCAAATACCAGCCCACAACTTCTGCCCCCTGCTTTACCCCATCTTCTAAATGTCAGTTCTACCACAAGCCTGTGAAGCAAATGTTAGATAAGTAGCCTCTGTTTCACCTTTCATTCACATGGTCTTTCCCAAAGTTAAATCCCTGCCTTTCCTTTGCATTGTTTGTCAAGGATACATAGAGACAGGAATAATATAAAATCATCTTAGTTTGGAGCTCACTGAGAGGTCACTGGGAATGATGGACATATATTATTTTTGGCTGGATGCCAATGCTGTTGAAATACTGCATGTCACGTTTCTTCTCCTTGTGGAAGCTGAGGCCTTGCAGCATCCATGCAGTGGGTGCTTTCATTAAGGAACCAACTCATCTCTGTGGGATGCAAAAGAGCTCAAAAGTTTTTATCTTCAAAAAACTTACCCAGAGAGGAGGGCAAGATAAAGATGAGGAAGGATGAGATTTAGCCAGTTGTCAGAAAGAGACAAAAATGGCCTCACGGTTATACGTCATAGCTACTGCATTAATACGTGTATAACCAAAATGATGCAAATGTCTTTATGTGACCACCAACCCAGGATTCCCGTTAGAAGGGCAGAGGAGCAGGATGCCACGGGATATCTGACCTCCTTTTTTCAAACACGTGGAAATAATTTGAGGGCTGCAAAGCTGTGAGGTGAGAATATTTTGATCACGGAAGGACACTGCAGTGAGCATGTACACCCTATGCAACAGCTGCAAATCATTTGGTGTGACACACAAAGCCCATACGGTACAAAGGAGCACTACCAGCCTTCCAGCTACAGTTACCCTCCAGCTACATTTAGGTCCTTACCGTCAGTATACTGTAAAATAGCACTGTGAGTAATTCTCTGAGTCCAAAGTGGTTTCTCAAAATGAGTTGCAGGCTCAGAAGTACCTACCACCTTGACGAGGAATTCCAACTGTGCTGATTTAATTGAGTCTGCAAATGCCACGCTTCCTTTTCCTGAAAACTTGACATTGTTGACTCGGGAAGGGAGACCCCAGGAGAGTTGATTTACTTTTTTTGCATTTTCTTTTCCTTTAAACACGCTGAGAACTACAATGCTTGAGTCTTCAGCAATTAAAGTTACCAATTTACAGTTATTTAATAGTGGCTGGATTCTGAGGGTGTGCGTATCGAGAGAAATTAGCACTCAGTAGTGTAGAGAGGGATCTACATTAAGTGCCAGATAAACATTCCTCCCATGCAGGAGGAGGAAGGCAGTGCGCTCCCTGAGAAACCAGCTTGCATGGCTTTAAAAGTCGAGTTAGTCATCTTTCCTCTGCTACATAGTACAAGCTCACCTAGGAGTTGGTTTCCAGTTTCTAGGTAGCTGTAAACCCACACACTTGTTTAGGCTGCTCTTTTGGGACACGGTGGCTTCCAATAGCCACTGGCCGTTTACTCTTGACTCCAAACTGCATTTTACCACAATCCCCCTTCTGCTGCTGCAAGTTATAAGATATTTTTCATCTGTAAGCCAAACAAATACAGTGATGCAACTCAAAAATGAACCTTCATAAAGAAAGGAGTAGTGCTTTCTTGAATGGGCTTTGCTGAAAAACAGTTTTTCCTGGGAACAACAGGGTAAGCCCTGGAAAGGTACAATTCAGCATGAGTCAGGGGTAACAGCGTGGCCTTAATATGCCATACTAGTTACTAAATAAATCAGTTGAAAATATCATGAAAATTAGGTCTAGTCCTAAGTAAATAAAATACTTGGCTACTTTGAGCTGTCTTCAGTATATTCTGACTTTCTTACTATGCTCTGTGCTTTTAATTGCCTAGAACCCCCTACAATTACCTAGAAACCATTGATGCAGTGAGGAGAATAGCCAGGCATCCACAGTAGAGATCAGATTAGTCCAACATCTTTCAAGAATGGTTTACAAATAATTGATTCTCCTTTGGGACCAGGGAATGGGAAAGAGGACCTCTGAAGCTCTCTTTCATCTTATTATCTTGTTTATTGTATTATCTTGTAGTCAGTTCAGATGTAGCACAAAAGAAAGCAGACTCTGTCACTCTCCTTTGCTACTGTCTCAACTTACACTCAGATAAAAGCAGCTGAGACTACAATTCTTTGATTTTACCCTAGAAGGGAGATTCTTTAGGGGCAACTAAGCATCAGTGATTCTTGTTAAGCTTTAAATTTGGGATTACTACCCCACATCTCACAGCCATAGCCTACTGGTGGCCGGAATGGTTGGGTGCCTCGATATGAAAGCTCAGTCTCTCCTGCCTGCAGCTGGGCTCAAAGAGGCATAGCTCAATATGGGAATTTGTCTTTTTCCCATCCAGTGCTCTCCTCCAGTTCAGCCCGAGCCATAAGAGTTGGAAGGTCCTGAGTTACGCTATGTCCGAAGAGAAGTCCAAAGAAGAGGGCTGCTGGGTGAATTAAGAAAGACATTAACAGATGTTGATGGGTTTCTCTTCTTGCTCTAAAAATTAGTGAGGAGAAGAACAGCATGAGGGAATGTAGTAGAAACTGCAGACACCGTTCTCTTGCTGATGAAATCTGGAGGGCTTAAGTGGGAGGGTTGGGTTGGATGTTCTGGAAGAAAAGATAAAAATACTGTCATTATGCTTTTGGGGAGGTTTTATACTACTTTTGTTACTGTTGTTCTCATTACTAACATATTGCTCATGGAAGCAAACATGAGTGAGTTTTCAGCCTGTCGTCCTGGGGACAGATATGTCAGTGGAAAAAGAGGGAAGTTCAAAAGATATCTGTACGTTTGTAGGGAAACCCAAACCCCAAAACTGCTTGCTGCTGCCATGGTTACTACATTTATAATAGAATGAAAATATGAGATACGGATAACATTTCTTCTGCTTTTGACCTATTTGCTTTTCCTATAGCACCTCTCATCTCAGACGTGCCTGTGAGCACCTCAGCCCAGATGATATGCCCTCTCTGCAGGGTGTCTACATCTTCTAGAGAGCTTGACCTCCAGCCCAGATATCTGCTCAGGGGGGTTCCTCAGCCGTCCTGAAGCATTTCCACCTATGTACCTTTAATTCTGCTGCAATGAAATCATCGTACTGTGATGTTCCTTCTTGGCACAACCATTTCTTGGCTATGCTTCTGTCAACATGCCCTTTCCTTTTGAACAGCCTGGGTTTGGGGTTTTCAAAAGCTGGAAGGAGGAAGGGAGGGGATTTTGCGGATATTTTTTCTGAATGTAAATGTATAGGTAGTTAGCTGAACCAAAAGACACCAAAAAGAGCTCATTTTTGCTTAAGGATGTTGAGTTGAGGCACCTCTGTACCATCAGGCCTTGAAATGCTTCTGCCTATGTTTGGTCTAGAAATAGGTGGTTTTAGCTGAGAGGCAGTCAGGCAGAGAGAAGCAGCAGAACAGTGCAGAGGCCAGGGTGAGCATGTGTCTATGAAGCCTTTTCTTTGCAGCCTAAAAATTGGGACCTTGATGGGAAATGGGGAGTCATCACATGACGCGGTGTGGGGATGTGACCCACAGCGAGGGAAGGAAGCAGCGTCACTCTTTACCGTCAGAGCTGTATCGACTGTGTGCCAGCAACAGCGGCACGGCATCCCGGCAGCACTGACTTGTCCTGGCACAAGCAAAGGCCACCAGGAGTGAAGGACAAGCGGTAGGACAGACCTTCCCATCTCTGAGCCTTGCCTTGGGGAGCTCCAGGGCTAGTCCCAAGCCTGCCTGCCCTTCCTGCACTGTTCCCCAAGCTGCAACACCAGCTGTGATTAATCTTCTTTTACACACGGCTCTGATCTAGCCACAACTGATCTTGCAAGTTACAGAAGACTTAGGTAACTTGTTCAGTGAAAATATCATTGAAAATCAGGCAGATTACTGTCTACGGGCTGGCCTCCCATCCCATTCGAACCTCACCTTCTAAGTTTGTATCTCACAGAATATTTTCTTTTTCAGCTTTTCTTTCCTCATATTTTTGTGATCTATGTGTGGAGCTCACTTTCCATTTCCCAGCTGCTGCAAGGGGATATTTGGGCATAGCAGGCAGGGCGACCTCATTTCCTTAATCCAGGTCTTTCCCTTGTCAGTCCAACAATTAATCCAGATCAAATAAAGGTAGCTAGTTAACTTGCACTATGATCAATTTGATCAATTTTATTCCACAAAATAAAGGTCTCAGAAAAAAATTGTCTCTCTGTTTGCTTACCTTATAAATTTAATGTCAGAAACATGTCTAAAAGATTATAATGAGAAAAATTATACCAACACTCAGTAAATTAACTTTGTCAAAATTAAAGTAAAATGAATTTATTACAAAGTTTTAAATAAAAGAAATTGAGAATAACTCCCAAAAAGCCAAAACTTCATTTTGATATATTTTTAAATAAAATGTTTCATGTTTTTTAAGCTTCCTGATATCTTTTATTGGGGGGGGGCAGGGATGATTTTTTTCCTTTTTTTTCTTTGACTGAGAAAATAATACAAGAATTATTAAGCTGACAAGTTTTGTTTGGTTGTTTTGGCTTTAGCTTTTAAGATAGAAAACTAATTTTTCTCCTAGCTGTAAGTAAAAGTTGAAAGAATGGACAAAGTTCTCAGGCAAAATTTTAAGCTAGGCAATGATATCAGAGAAATCAAATACTTGCAAAATTTCAAGCTATGAATAAAAAAAAAAAGGCATTTGTTCATATTCCCGATGTTAATGCACTGTTGTACTGTTGTTTAAGGGAAATAAAGTAAACATGTGGGGTGTGACTTCTGGGGGGCAGAGTGATAGGTAAGAGCAAGTATTCCAGAGGAACAGCTCGTGCCTGCTAAGGCAGGAACCTGCCTCCCGCTTCTGCTGGGAGACGTGCTGCTGCGGCAGCGTCTGCTCCGGCCCCGCGCCCGCGGAGCTGCTTCGCAGGCCCTTTGCGGGGCGATACCGGGTGCTGCGGTGTTACCTATCTGCAAACACACAGCGTTTCTTTGGTTTTGGGGAAGAAGGGCAGCCCCTGACCTGCAAGAGTCCGATGGCAGTGCTTGTCCTCAGACGTCCCAGCTGCGGGTTGCCCCGTCCCTGCTTTGGCTGGCTTTTTTCTCCACCGGCTGCCCGGCTGGGTTTGCGGCGCTTCCCGACACACGCCACAGCCTCCACAGGGATTCAGTGTTTCCTTCGTGGGCTGAGGATGCTTCCATCACAAACGTCACATCAGCTGCGCCTCTCTCTTCCAAATATTGAGTCTCTTCTGACTTCTTTCCTGCAGTTTTCTTGCGCAAGAGAAGAGGCTTTCCCGAAACGCTACTGGCATCTCTGAGGAGCGAACAGATGTTCTGCTGAGATGCCACCCTCGTCAAGCCTGCGCGGCTGGGCATGCGCAACCCAGGCGTCTTTCCTCCAGCTCCCGGATCACCTGCCTTCTCTGCACAGACATTTCTAGTTCTCATTGATTTTGCACACTGTTACCAGGCTTCTTAAGTTTATTAACTACAAAGTTTAGCCTTTTTCCATCCCGTGGGAACAAGCTATTTCAACAGCTATGCACTGTAACTATTTTTACATGAGGATCTTTCCCTCCACGACAGGGGACCGTGCAGAAGACAGCGTTAAAGAGGCTTTACTGCCCACAAAATGAACTGCAGCAAATTTCTGTGCCTGTGCTCTTAGCCTGGCCAAATGAACATTAATGTAATTTAGCCTCTTTCTCTGAAGTTTAGATTAAGGCCCGCTACATCACAAACAAAACTGACTAAAACTGATACAGACATTTATGAGCAGTTATGGTTATCATCCACCGGCTGACAACTTGTTTTACCTCCTTAACTCAATTTTCTGTCCAAACTCTAAAGGAGGGGGGAATGTAACATTTTACTTGTAGCACTATGGATAGTTTAATACAATTTCTGTCAGTAGAGTAGATCTGACAGACTATTTAGTTCACCTCAGCTGGGAATATACAAATTGTCAGGGGGTGCAGTACCCTCTGGTATAAGTCATTTGCAGTGAAACACACATTTTTCCCATTGAAGCAGCTCTCTGGCTTTGCTGCTATTTGTGTGGTTATCTGGTTTTGGAAGATGTTCCATTCATTCTGTTGACTTTGGCAAACGCTAACCTAATTGCTTGTCCATGTTCTGAGGCATTTCCATGAGCCAGTCCTCCTTTTCTAAATTTGAGCTGGATGCTCTCATTCAGCAGGACAGGATTTAAAACCAGTTGCTGAATATCGGTTATGGATTCCTGTAGCCCACTCTGTTCAGTTTCGTTTTTGGAGTCTTTTATATGATTGAAAAGCAGATAATCTAACACTAAAAAAGTAAAATGATCACACCAGCAGCAGGATAATTCACTTTTTTCTTGTGATTTCATTCCACACGATGTTTGGGATCATACCTAAACGACTGTCAGTCATTAAACTCTACGCTCCAACCCAATTATACTAATGCAAACCTGAACAGGAGGTTCAGGCATCAGGTAACTTTGCCACCTATTTCTTTTTCCTGTATTCTCAAAGTCTCTTTTACAGACTCATGCTGCTGAATATTGGTCTTAAAGCTCATCATTTCAATCATTTTCCCTCTCCACTTCAGGAGTGCATTTTTGAAGCAAATCACCTGCACTTACTGTACTTTGGCTTATATTGTGAGGAAGTCTCCGAGCACAAAACCGTCCCTCTTTTAGATAAACTAAACTAAAAAAACCGCTGCAAGACATGATGAGAAGCACACCTCAGGTGCTGTGACAGCCAGGGAGTATCCACTCAACCTGATTAGAGCTAGCCCAAAGTAACCACCTCAAAACGTGGACGGGACAGATGTGGGGGCCTCAGCACCATCTGTTTTGCTCTGCAAATACTGTCCTGCTTGGCTGCAACACTTGGTAATGACTGAAGAAGTTAATGTTTTATGTGTTTTGGTGTTCAACTGTAGATGCCAAAATTTGATATTAAAAAAAAATGTCAGCTTGGCTTTACAGATGTGGCTACTAAAGGCATGAAAAAAAAAAAAGTATGAAAAATACGCTTTGTCCACACACAAGTGACTAAGCTCAAGACAGGGAATTTTAAGGGAAAAACATTATGGCTTCTAATGCATAGGAAATCAGACCATATAACCTTGCAATCCCTCTGGTCTTAAAAGTTATGAATTTATTTAAAATATCACTTTCATTGTACTATTGTTGTTAACACACATGTGCCTGGGGTCCTACAGGTGGGCCAAAAATATCCTAGGGTGAATAATAACCATTTCCAGAGATCAGTCAGAACTGCCCTGATATCAACAGAAGCGTATCGGCAGGCGGTGCTTGCAGCACTGACTCTGGCTGGGTATTTAGAAGTTGTTATGATATTACCTATTCCTGTCGAAGACGCTACTTATGGGGATACACAAATGCCTTGGCCAGAACCTTGTTATGGCAGAGACCCCCAAATGCATAGTCCCTGCTCCGAAGAGCTTCCAAATCAAGAAAGACGATGTGGTGAGACTGGACAAAGGCCATGGTAGATATTTCAGCAACTGTCCGAAATACCACAAGTCTTTGGAGAAAAAGCTTCTAGGACTTTTTTTAGTCTGTGCTTCACGCCTCCTCTGTAAGCTTCCTTTTTGAAGGAATGGAGGATCCTGGAGGGCTGGGATATCAAGAAGAAAAAGAAAATATATTGCATTTATCTGCACACCGGCATCTTTAATTATGTAGTTTGGTATTCATCCTTCCTTGCCATCTTGCTAAAAATAGTTCTAGTTATCCCATCAAAATCCAGAGCTAGGGTCATGAAGCTTGGGGACCTAAGCGCACAAAAAGATTAACCAAGACAAATTCTAACACACTACTGGCTAATTTGAGTAGTATTTTACCCCAAAAATAATTTCTTTGATCAATAAGGCCTTTTTTGTAATGAAAATAAGTCAGTATGAAAAGTGAAAGGGCTAAAGACCCCAGACTCTACCAGTGACACTATTTATGGAATAGATACTATTCATTGGGGCTAACAGCGACGGAATGGATCTTGGAGTGAATTCTTGAAATAATGACTCTGTTACCCAGAAAATTATTCCCCAAAGTGTAGGAAGGACAAAAGATATTGTTGATTTTTTATTTTAAATTTTAATTATGTGTATTATAGCCATCTCTGCCAGGTGAATCTCTGGCTTCTTCCTACGAAAGCTATGTTATCATGCAGCAGCTATTACACAGTAGTTGTTACTTTTCACAAGATCCCAGCTGTTTCATTGTAAGAATAAAAAGATATTGGGTACCTGCCAATTAAATAAATGGAATTGCCATTTTCATTTATTGCAATAGCCAGTTTGACTTGTATTCATAATGTTTTTTGTTAATGTAGATAAAATTACCGTGCTGGCAAGCGAGAGTAAGTGTTTTTATGAGCAGAATATGTGTGTTAAAATATTCAGTCTTTCCAGTGGATTCCCAGCTGTTTTGGTTTCAAAATGCAAGTTTTAAATGATCGGTAATGTGCTGGTGTCTCCTACCTGTCCACAGACATAAGATCTCCCAAGCCCTCTGCTCATCTTCTGGGTTTTGGTGCATAATGATCAATAAGAGGGAGGGTTCCATGGGCATATTTTCCCACCTACTTCCTACTTCTGCTTTCCAGTTAAAATGCTGAATACAATTATAAACCCATTAAGCAGTGTTAAAATGCACTAATATCAGAGTGCTCTTTTTCAAAACTGGATCACTTTACAACAGAGCCACATCTTCCTTTAGTGTTCCTCAGGAAGGCTTACAGAAAGCAGATATGATCAGCTACAGCATTTTTTGAAAAATGCTTCCTGTAGAGAATGAAATGCATCCCGTTTTTGTTACCTACACAAATTCTGCCATGAGAAAATGAAAGATCAAAAATAGTCTTTAATTCTTTGCCTTTAGTATCAAAATGTAACACTATCTTAAAGATGCCATAAATGTCTTATTGCCAAGCTTGGAGCTCCGTGTGTGGAGGCCCTTTTTTGGGACAGAGGCATAAGTTTGGGGCAGAGGACATGTTTGGAGTGTAAAGCAAGGAAGTTCATGAAGGGGTCAGTGGGTCTTGAAGCAGGAAGGAGGGTTCAAATGTGGCTTTGTGCAGTGCTCAGTCATGTGCTTAATGTCCAGGTTAAGGAAGGTGTTTAAGGAATGGTATTATTGAGCAACCTGGTCTCATGGAAGGTGCCCCTGCCCGTGGCAGGGAGGTTGGAACTAGATGATCTTTAAGGTCCCTTCCAACTCTAACTTCTATGATTCTGTGTTTCTATATTCATCAGGAGTGTGCAGAGCCTTCCAAAACCAAAGGCCCTTTTTACAGACCATCCCAAAACTGAGTCACTCCTGTTACCTTTGAATATGCCCTTGAGGAAAACAAGTATGAAGAGCAACACGGAGCAGGGGAGAGCGACTGTTACTGTCTGATCGTCCTCCTCCCTGCGCCCATGCTGGCCCAGCCAGAGAGCGCTCCACGCACCGCTGTGTTACCTGGGCGTTGGGGTGCTTTACTTGGCACATGCCAAGCCTTTCTCATGAAGAAATGACCAAAATGAATTAAGCTAAAATGAACTCTATTTGAACTGACTATTTAAAGTCTGAATTAGGCTTTCCCCAAGGGGCTGTAGTATGCTTCTTCACAACAATAGTAAGAGCAACTGCTAGGCTTAAAATGCTGAGCCACAACCAGAAAACTCAGCTTCTCATTAATTAGAAACATACACCTTCAGCAAATTTACAGACAGAGGCAAAAAGCAAACACAAAAAAGCAAAACTATAAAGCAAAGCAGACAGTAATCATTAAGAGCACTTTAAATTTGTATTGTTCTGTTTGCAGCACCCTGAAATGTTTATACAGATGTATTGCACTAATATCCAAATATTCTTGAACGTACATTTCCTCAGAGCACTTCATGTCAGGTAGAGAAAAGACAATTATCCCCATTCCACAGGTGGAGACCTGAGGCAGGAGAAGTCCATGATCAAAACAAGAATGAGTGCCCTGGAGAGACAAAGTCTCCAAAAACTGCCCTAAACACTGACTGGCTTTCTTATGCTTCATGACTATCACTGGTAGAGATAAAATAAATCCTAACTGAGTACTGAATTGGTTTAAGGTCACAGGATTTGGGTGAATTTTATAAAAAACAAATAATGGATTTTTATTTGCCCTCTCACTTTTATAGCCCTTAAGATGCATTCACCTTCCATTTTCAATGTTTTCTACACAATTCTGAGAACTAGGATATTTAGATATATAAAATGTATATAGTATGTATTCTATATCGTATATATTATACATAATTAATGAAATATTTTCTAATGTAATATTGTAATTCAAGCAACTAGAGATTAAAATAATTTAATTGTACATCTCTATATAAATAATATAAGAAAAATTAATTAATTTTATGTATTTCTCTGTGTGTTTATATACATGTGAATATGCATATTCTGACCGTGTAAAAAGGAAATCTGTAAAAGTTGGCAGCAGTCCTTTGGATATAGGTGAATGAAATTACATTTGAGGTAATTACAGAAATAAATGCCAACTAATCAGTAACTCATCACAAAAGTAAGTTTGCGTTAATGTAAAGATAATGTAAAAAATGGGAAAAAAAATACAGCAAAAAAAGATAAAAGTTGTTTCCAGTCCATAAACTCTCCCCCCTCTTTCTGTGCCCCCACCTCTCTCTGCAAATACTGCCTTCCCAGCCCTGCTGCCATGCCCTCGGCCAGCCCTTGGCGGGCAGGCGGTGCAGCTCCAGCTCTCTCCCGGCTCCCTGCGCAGGACAGCCTCTCCCCTGCTCCCTCCGGCTCCTCTCTGGGACCCTGGGGCTTGGGAAGTTGCCCCTTACAGGCTGAGGGAGGCATGAGGTATTAGGAGGAGCAGAAGGGTCTTCAGATCTGCCTCCTCTGCTCTGCAAGCCCTCTGGCCAATCCCTCTACAAGAGATCTTTACTTCAAACAGATTTAAATAACCGCTTTCCAGGTGTCTCCCAGCTGGCTGGTAACCCAATATCCTAAGGGTTCGTGTACCTATTTTTCTTAAATTTCCTCAGCTTCCCTTTCCTCTGCATCAACATCTGGCATCAACCTAACCACAAGCTTGAATACCTCTTCAACTGTGTTCAGGCCTATTTTTCATGAACAGTCAGGCTTTTTTTTTGAAATCACAGTCACTGTAAGTATATTTTCATAGCATTCAAATCTCATAGGCCTTGTTGAAGGCAGGATCTTATTGTTCTTTCTACATGATTAGGATTGCTTATGTCATTCGTGGATCACCAAAAAAAAAAATCAAAACTCTGCATCTCCATTAATTTCAGTAGGCTTAGACTGGGATAAACATAGCCTGTTATGCCACGGCATCTCAGAGAAGTGCACTAATTTCAAAGCGCTGCAAGTAGTGAACAAATTACGCACAAATGGCATCCAGAAGCAGTAACCCGACTGCAGTTTCTTTTCTTCCATCTCAGCATAACTTTGGCAGTGCAAACTTTTGCAACTAATGCAACCATTTCTGATGGGAGATTATAGCAAAATATCCTAGCAAATACTTGGGTTAAATTATTTTTTTTTTTTTAAGAGAACTTTGGCAGGTTGCAGACTACGGACAGTTGGTTTAACAACCCTGTTTAGAAGGCTGGGGCGATGCACACAGCTTCTGTGGGAGGAGGGTATAATGGAGAAAAATATCCTCGTAGTTGATGGTAACAAATCTGGACTTAATTCCAACAGTACGAGCTAGAGGCAAAGCAACTCTGTTAAATCTACCTCAGTTACCCAGATGTTAAAACATATTTGTCCTTTTCAGGGAAGTTAAGATACATCCACTTACAGATGGGAAGCACACAGTGACTGTCTCAGAATTAAATAGAAGTGTATTAACATAGACGCAGCATGACATCATTAGTGTAAATTGGTAAAACAAATGCTTTTGCCAAGATTTTTAGGAGTGACTAATGGTTCTGGATGACTTCTAAGTGCTTTGCTTTAAATCCTTTTAAAAGGAGTGATTTTCCAAAGGTGAGAGCTCAGTGTGAGAGTAACTCCCTTTTAACATATCTGAGGCAGAGCATTGTGCTTGAGCTGAGTTTTCCAGAGCCACTACCTGTGAAAATGCTGATCTTACTCCTGGTTGCTCCTGAAAAGTATTATACGAATGTTTGCTGTTATTTAGTCACACAGATTCAAACTTACCATATTCAAACAAGAAGTAACTCAAGTTTTCCAACGTATTTGAAGTTCTAAAAAGCACTTGATATGAGGTCACCACAAATAAAATCCAGCGATGCTTTCAAGATATATTTTAGGGCTGCCGATCCCACGTGTTAAAGTCAGACATTTATTTCTTCCCTGTGAATTGAAGACTCTGTTTCTGCTCTTCTTTGAAGTCAACGGGAGCGTTATCGCTGTCTTCAAGGACGGGCAAATTAGAGCCCAAATTTGCATCTGGAACTACGTACAGTAGGGTGTTCAAGTGGCGTACAACTTGTCACCACAATTATAGTAATTTTAATCAACCTCATTTGCTGTTTGCCTCTCTGAGATTTCCAGGGGAATTTGCTCAACTGCACTTCAGTGTTAATATCTCTCTACCCTTTCTGTTTCACAAGTCATGCTTTCATTCTGTCAGTCCTGCTGCGGCTGAACCGGAGCGTTTTAATAAACCTCTTGTTCCCCACATCTTCTATCCATGTGTCATTGACTTAAGCAGAGCAGTTTGTCAGGTTAATATTTTAGACGTTTTGTATTTAGACTATTACTTAGCTGATCCATAACAGGGGATTATAGTCAGGGATAGGAATATTGAGTGGCTTTTTTTTTTTTTTTTCCCCACGTGCCTGTCTCCAAGACAACTAGATGGCTGTATTTAAAAGAGCACAAAGACCAGAACGAGTAGCTCATCCAAGTCTTTTAGCAAGTGAATGCTCTGTGGTTTTGCATTTTCAGGCAGGCCTTTCACTCTGTCCCCCTGACATCTTTTACCTCGGGCTCCGATGGGTGGGAACTCCAACTGGTAGCCCAGCTGATAATTGCAGCTATTAAGCTGCTGCTAGTGTAACTCCAGTTCCCTTTTGTTTCTGGTTTTATCTAGTCTAGCTGGAGAGTTTCACTACTGATAGTCATATTTAAAAGCCACAATGATAGTCTTCCTTTTTCCCCTTTCGGTCAGGGCTGGTGATTATTAGGTACATCCTCTCGCCAGTTCAGCCTGCTTGCAGTGATTTTGCAAAGCACACACTAGCTTGTGCTTTCCTCTTGGATTCTACCAAAAAAAAAAAAAAAAAAAAAAAAAAAAAAAAAAAAAAAAAAAAAAAGGATAAATAACATGTGGCCATAACAAAAGACCCCTGGCAACCATAAATTAGCATCAGAAAATGCCCGGCAGCCCTGCGGGCAGTCCTCACGCTGTATCCTGACAGCCCACCAGCAGCTAAGCAGAGGTTGCAGCTCAATTTTAACCAACCATGATCCAGCATTAATCTGAATCTGCTTCTGAAATTCAGCTCAGCACTCCCTGGATTTCCTTTCCCTCCTTGGCTCTGTCAGGAATAACACCGTGCACTGGGAATGCAATGTTTGAGTGGCCAAGCTTCATTGCTTCCATGTATATTTTTTGGCCTGATAATTACATTAGGGATGTTAAATATGTAACGTAAGGTTCCTGTGAGAATTTGCCTTTGAGCAAAGTGCTATCACATGTCGTGGGGGTTTCAAAGTGTGTGCAATGTAAAAGCCCAGACCTGTCCAAACAACATATTTAGGTGGGCGCTGTAAGAAAGATTGCGCTCTTCAGCTTTAGGTGAAGCTCGCTGCATCTCCTGCACATAGCTGGTTGCAAGGCCTGTGCCGTGCCAGTTTTTATTAAGACTATTTCGTTCCTTTGAACATGAGAGGCACAAACTTTTATGATTCAGATAACCTTTCAGGGTTTTCATATGCCAGAAGGATAATATCTCTGTATGGACTCAGAAAACCCAGCAAGCCATTTCCATCCTCTCCCTTTTTAAAATGATTTATCTTGCTTCGTTTCAAACAACTGCTTCTGTACTCAGCCCCCTTTGTGAGCTCCGCATTACCAAGTTCCTCAAAGGGGAGAGTAGAGTACTCCAGTCAAAATTCAAACAAGATTTCGTGTGCTGGCACTTCTGAAATTTCACATCCCCTTCATATCCGTTAATCTAGCTGTGAAGGTAAACTTCCTCTGTTGGATCCACGTTGCAGACGCCTTACCAGTATGAATCTTGACTGTAAATATTCCTATAAAAGGGATTGTTGTCCTAATGGGATTTGCAACAAAAGTGGCAATCCTCAGTCCAGAATTTTGATGCAAGAAACGGAGAGCTTGAGTCTTTTGTAAGGCTCGACTGATGTTCTTCATGAAAGTTTTAGAAAGCTAAAATACACTAATTAAATTGCCAATAAAATGAAGAAATAAATGTAAATGCATGAAAAATGTCTCCTACAAACCATTCTCGCAAGCTTTTCTTTCTTCCCACAGTTAACATTAGCAGACATAAATCAGCAATGTACAACAGCAGTGATAAAATGTTTTTGGGGGTTAAGATGAAACAATGAAATTGTCCAATCAAAATGTGTTTTTGACAGAAAATACATTTTATAAAAAGGTATCTTCCTTCCTGTTTTCCATAGAAGGTATTATTTTTTCTCAGGTATATCCAGTAAAATCTGCATATCAAAAAGGTGTTCCTTCAAACAAAATCTTTCAATCTCACTTTAAAGAGGAACAAAGATTTTAAGGAAATCCTAGGAACAATAAACAAACATTAAAAATCCCCAAAATTCCTCCCTTTCCTCTGACATCATTCTGTTTGGGAATAAACATATCCTCAACCTTTAGGCTGGTTCATTAAAAAATAAGTATATAAAAGCAGACCAGTTTTTTCCATTTACACCAACTTCTGTTTCAGATGCTTGTCCAAGGGAGTGCAGCTCTCTCCTGGTTCAGCAGGAAATAGGAAAGCTGAAACCAAACCAGAAAATAACCTGAGGCAGGGAAAAAGGAGATAAAACTGACACAGAAAATAAATAAATAATTTTAAAAGACAGGAAAAGATTGTGCCTGCCTTTTCTGTCTTCACTCAAGGTATAAAATAGGGGGTTGAGTAAAACAAAGGCGATGAGGAGAAATAATGGGGCAGTCCTTACTTAGGCTGTCTCAATGACCCCCAGTGCACACAACGGATGGGGCTGAGCTGAGCAGTTCAGAATCAGGATGGGGCAGGGGATGGGCTGTTCCACAGAGGGTCATGGTCCTTCGTGGGTTTTCTTGGACATGGACAGAAAACAAAAATTTTGAGGTGCAGCCTCATCCAGCCTCATCCACTTTCTTATCCAGTGGAGGATGAAAAAATCTGGGAGATCTCTTCTCCCCACCACTATTGTTCACATTTTGTCCCTGGTGATGACCTATGGAGCTGTTGGAAATTGTCATGGACCACAAGGATTACAAGCATGACAAACTTACAGATGAGTCCTACAGTAAAGAAGATCTTCTCTGCATTGCTCATTATTTTTCCAAATTCTAAGCATCTGTAGGGATGTGGCCTTCATCATCTACGCAAGTGAACATTTTGAAGCCCTTTCCCTCTCTCATGTGGAGCTCTGAATATATATCTCATTAAACCTTGGCCCAATTTAAGTCAATGGCCAAAAATCCCTTGGATTTCAGAACAGTTGGGATAACAAGCTATGTGCATACATACACGTTTTTTTTTTCTTACAGATCAGCAGTAAGAAAATATTTTTGGTATCAAGCACCACCATTTTTGTTATCCTGTTCTCCTTTTTCTCACTTTTACAAAGAGGTGGAAGGATTGGGGCTTTTTGTTACAAGGTTTTACAGCTGGGATCAAGCTGAGTAAGGGAAAATTCAGACTGAATACTAAGTAAAACTTCCTGAAAGCAGAAGCTACTAGGCTATGTAATAATATCCCAAGGGAAATGGAACAGCTCCATCAGTTGTGACATTTAAAACTAGACTGGACAATGTACTAACAAATATTCTGTGGGGACAAGTCTGCATTGTCATGGAGGTGGATGAGGGGATCTACAAGGTCTTTTCCACATCTAATTTCTCCAGTTTCGTGAAGCAGAAAAATGTCACGCAGTTGAAGAAGCTCAGAACTGGAGCAGCAGAGAAAACATCAGTTTATCCTGGGACAAGTCTTCACTGGTGTAAACTGTTTTATAGTTCTGGGGCCTTCACCTCCAAATTCATTGTGGACAAAAATAAGTTCCCTAATTTCATAAAGCTGCATCACTGATACGGTCAATTCAGGCAAAAAAGATCTTCAGTGATATTTGCACTGCTCCCTTTTTTCTAGCTAGAATCTGCTCGTATTGATCAATGGAGCTGAGCTGCTGCTAGTCATGTACACAGTGACTCACTGTATTATTTTAAATTAATTTATATTTTATATGTAGAATTTTCCAGTTGTGATATTAATTAATCATTGCAGAAGCAACACGCTAAACCCCGGTGTTTTAAGTGCAAAGAGTCCCTTAAATAAGCCAATTCTCCTTGTTTGTTTATCATATGATGCATTTAATTGTTACTGTTTAACTTACTTCAGCTTGAAAAAGCTGTTTTGCTCTATGACCGCTTTATGCAGCAGCTTCTGCAACTGTGACAGTTGTAAGCCTGGGAAGGATGGGACCAATGCAGCACCTTCCTTAGAGCCACCAGCCCTAACTATTTGTCAGCAAATTCACTTTACCCCAGTGACCTGCCGGTCAGAGCAGCGCTGAAGCGCATCGCTCTGAATGACAAATGAGGAGAAACAACAAGGGTAGAGATGTAGCCGGTGGGTACACGCAGAAAAAAAGCTGCTCGTTTATCATGAGATCTGCTAGTCAACTCTTCTGCAGAGTATTTGAAGAAATGTGTCTGTGAGCTTGTTTCAGTGATCAAAATTAAGTAGCATCTTGAAATGGGAATGAAGTTTCCTCTAAAATGATAAATTATTCAAAATTTTCTGCAAATCCTGCGTTCTGTGCATTCAGAGCTATTGAAAACATGAATGCAGAGAAATGTCTGTTTCTGTAGGGAAAATTAAATATCTTAACTTTTGTTAGAAGACATGGAAATGGAAAAGATCCCAGTAATATCTCTGCAAATTAGGTTCTGTCTTAAATCCCCCAGTTTTAAGATTTTCAGGTAGGCCTGGTTTAGTCATTCATTAGTACAGAAAAGTGTTTTATTCTAATTCCTATTTAGGTGTAATAAATCCAAACTGTAAGGAAGAGAGAGTGAGAGATTGATTGATTTTGTTGTATTTATCAAAACGGTCAATCTGGTACCGCAAGCACAGAGCTTTAATCATACAAAGGGACATAACCACAGCCTTGCCTGACCTGAACAGGCTGAAGCAGGGACAGCACTATTCCCAGTCCTTCCAGTGTAATGAATGTCACTCTGGAAAACTCAATTCTTGCTAACTTTTTGCTAGGGATATGCTCCTTCTGTGCCTTGGAACTAACCGCTCACCGGTTTTAGGAAGTGTCCCAAAATACAGGATGACCTGATGAGTTTGATGGCAGAGCATCTTTCCTTTTTCAGTTGTTTTGTGGAGGGGTCTACCTGGACTTGAAACATGCTAAATCACATATTAACTGCAATGGAGGCTGTTCAGGTCAAATTCAGATTTCTGGGAAGTCAAATTCTTGAACAGCTGGTCCAAGTATCTGTGAAGGACCAGATCCTACCACCACGTAAGCTTCCTTTCTTCTTTTTGTCACAAAAACTATTCAACGTTCTTCCTATAATTCCCCATAAAAATATGTAAAAGCTTCTGATCACCCAAAAAGTGCTCTATTGGAACACAGCAAAAAAAGCATCCCAGCCTTCAGGACCCTGATTGAAAAATATTTCTCATTTAAACTAAGGGATGTAACTGCAGGTACATTGGTGACTGTACTAGCAATGGAAATACTGCACAGAAATAAATTAATCTTTCAGGTAGTTAGGACTGCATACGACAGAACAAAACTGTCATCTTAAATTCTACCCAGAAATCATCTTGATGGCAGCACATGTCATGGAGCTGAGATAAAACATGTTGTCCCTGTACAACACCATATTACAAGAAAGGAGCCTTAGCCAACGAGAAATGCCATTTTCAAATGTTCTTACACTAAGCACCAGGGCAGCATATTATAGTAATCCATATTTGAGGCAATAAAAACATGTCACAAGCTCCACATCTTACAGGAAAAGCTCCGGTTTTCACAAAGTAAGACATAATTAAAAGAAACAAACTTGTCTACATTTACTACCTGAATATCCACGAAGCTGGTAAAGCAGGTGGACAGACTACATTTTTCCTTCAAGGAAACTTAACTGTAGTTGTACTTTTACCTATTTGGAAAAAATATGTCTCTTCATATTTGGGTTCAGCTGTTCAGTGTAGCTGGTGGCAGTAGCAGTAATATAGTAGGAACTGAATAATAATAATGCACAGGAAAAAAGAAATTAATCTTATCCAGAAGTAGAGGGAGAGAGAGAAATGGGAATAGATGGAGAGCTTTTTGAAAGAATATGCAATTAATTATCAAATATTTTTTTTCACTATTTTGCAGTACAAATAGCTGAAAAGGTTTATATAACCATAACATTAATGCTAATAAGCTTGTAAACTTGAGCACTGTAAAACATGGATTTGAATACATTAAATTCTACTTCAGTTTTTGACAGGATGCTAAAATCTGGCTGTACTACATCTTATGAATTCACACTTTACTGTCGGTCAGAAAACCCTGTCACTAACCTCCATTGCTAATTGTAATGGGTATGGGTTATTTTAGTAATAAAATGTGCATGCTCATTATTTTTCAGAGACAGTCTGTGGAAATCCAAATCTAAAAATATGGTAACAAATGAATACATTTGCATTAGGAAAATATAACATCCCTGAAGGCTGAAGGAAACAGTTTCAAAAGCATTTGAAAGAAATTACACGTATAACTTCCCCAACTGTAAATGTGAACTGAAATACAAAAGATCAAAGATTTCCGTGCTGTGTATTATGCACAGCTACACTGAACTTTTCACCTAGTAGCTGAATGACAATAAACCTGTTTTGAAGTCAGGTGTTCTTCCCAAAGCTTTCAAGCCAAAAGTTGCACAGAGCCAAAGGTTCACCTGAAAGCTGCAGTATCAAGTTAAGCTTTCGTCTCCTTTCCCAAAGAGGGAAGCAAAGCAGGAATGTTGTTTTAGTCCTATTTGTTTACAAGAAGGAGAAGTTAAAAGATCAAGACTTAAAAATAAAACCACACACCTTTCAGTTCCCATGATAAAAACATCCTGCAAAATGTTACACATGTGCCTGAGGATTTTCCTTCTGCGGGACTTGTGGCTTATGCATAAACGCTGCTGCACTAAGGCTGGCACCTTTCTGGTGGTTATACAGCTAGTGCAAAAGATACTAGCAGTTGATAGAGGAAATAGCAAACATTGATTACAGTGGGCTTAAGGAAAAGAATCAAGGAAAGATACAATCACAGACAGTGATTCCGCAAACGGTCTTGAGAAGTTAGCTAGACAATTCACCTGTCTCAAGGCAGGATGGCATTCCCGTGTCACTCCTAGCCTACACTTGCTAATATATACTCTTAAAAACCTTTGTTGGGTGCGTATTGTTCAAGCTTTCCAACCTATTGCTTTTAATACTGCACTGTTCCTAGAAAGTTTTTTCCGAATGCTTAACCTCATACCCCCTTTACCGTGTTTGCCAAGGACACAAAGAAATTGATTTTTCTCTTTCTTTTCACAGCAACCTATTACACATTTGAAAACTGTTAGCCGGTTTTTTTCAGATTAAGCAATCCCGTTTCCTTCAGGAAACAGTTGTACATCACGCAACATCGTCATAACTTTCATCGTTTCTGCTGCTCCCACTTGAGCATGGGTGGTGGGTACCTGTCTTTCCTGCAGTCCTGCGGCCAAAACTGAATAGTTGCTTGATTGAGGTCTTAGCAGTTCTGCAGAGAGTACCAAGAGGCTTTAAACTGTCATGCTTCTGTTTATACGCTCTGGTGTAACACTACTTTTGTTCACAACACCATGATGTTAAAAGTTTCACGGCTAATTGTCCTCGTCTTTCCCTGGATTATAATAGCTGCAGTATTTGTTTCCCCATGTTTTAATTCACGTAAGAAAAATTTACTATGTTTTGCATGGTCTTCTGCTGGAAAGCTCTCCAAGGTGCCATGAGCTCAGAGACCAAATCACATTACTAACATGTTGGCTGACACAGTCCGTGTCATACTTTTTTGCACTTGTTCCCACACTGCAAAACTATGACCACTGTATATGCCTACAGACTGCTTTAATGATAAACTCAGGTGACCAGAGTAGCTGTTGCAGTCATATTCTTTAATAATATGGATAATTTCTATGTTGTGTGAATAACTCCTGAGAGTTCTGAATCTTTTAAAATATATTTGCTATTCAAAAATATGTAGCGGTGACTTTGAACAAAAAATTTGCGAATTATGTTTTCTTCCAATTCTATTTTTTTACTCATTCACAACTCATCAAAATGTCTCATTTGCTTGCCAGTTGTCTCAAGGTATCACTTAAGCATTTTTCCCTCATATCTCACTGATCTGAGAATAACCTGTCACACTCAATGCAAATCTTGGAGGATGGGTGTGAGGGAACAACAGCCTGGGGAAGTCCCAGAGTCCCTATTCCCACTGCCTCCCGCAGAGGCTGGAGATGCCTTCAGTGGCCCCAAAAGTAGGTGGAAGACGTGGTCACACGGAACATCAGACACACACCAGCCCCCATGGAGGAGAATGGGGCTATAGACATGCTGTACTTACACTTCAGACTTGCCTGGGGCAGGGGGTCTTGCCTCCTGCCATGAGACAGGGGACCTGGGAGGGGACACAGCACTTTCCCAGCACACACTCGCAGCAAGAGTGTGGCCTCAGCTATTGCAATCCCTGTCTCAGCCTTCTCTCTGGAGAGAGGGATGACCAAGCATCTGGACTATGCAAAGCATCCTGCATGAGAAGGAAGGATGGAGGAAAGTCAGTAACTCGTGGCATGTGCTTAGCAAATCTATCAGCCACTGCCGCTCCCCTGAACTTGAGCGGGCACTGAAGTATTGTGGGGCTTAGTACCTGCATTTCCCTTCTTCTTTATTTCTGTAATTTAATCCTTCAAAGGTGTACAGTCTCCAGCTTGAGTCATGTACATTTGTTTATACTCCTTAAAACGGATGATGAAGCATTTAAAATAGAGGGATTGTAAATAAAGAGTAACAAGTACAGTGCATAAAAACCATGATCCCCAAAAGCTAGTAAACAAAACTCATTTTGCCAATACAGTTCATTATAAATATAGGAAATCGGGTATTTCACGAAGAGATTTTCACACTGAACATTTTCTACTAAGAAATGTGTCCTTTTACCTAAGATGAGCAGTTTAATTTAAATTGAAATAAAAAAAAACAAAGCCAAAAGTTTTCTATCTGAAGTTAGACAGAATCTGGATCTGATTTATCCCAGTGGATAATGCTGTCACTAGGAGAATGACCCTTTTTATTCACCTGACATACAGAAAAAAAAAAAAAAAACCACCACTATGGGTTATAAAAATCACATTAATGTTTTTTTTCCAAGACGTGAACTCTCTGGTACACTTCACGAATGAGCTTTGAAAGACTGACAGATTAGGACTGATCAGATTTGCCAAACCTGGAGGTTTTCAGTGTGGAGTAAGTTTCAATACTCTAAGGTTTTATCTATATTTGTATGCATTTCAGCACAATAAAAGCAGATCAGTGGATCAAAGCCTGTGCTGCTGAGGCCCCTACATCTGCACCACATGTGGTCCACGGGCTTTACTTTGGACTAAATTTAGTCTAGACTGAATCTCACCACTACACATATGGTTTGAAGCTGTCCAAAGGCCCAGTCACTACTTTGGACCCTCACCGCCCATCAGAGGTTGGAGCAGGCCTGGTGCATACCTCCAGCGAGGCTTCTTGTGTCCTTCCCTCCTACAGGAGCCTTATGGGCTTGCCCTGGAAACAGAACCAATGTGCACTATGTGGAGCTCATCGGGGGTTTCACTTCAAAACCTTGCTGCTCCATACCAGTTTGTTACTGGGGATGCAGCCCAGACAGTTGAATCTGCAGTTCGGCAATTTCAATGTGTTTATTTCCAGCAATCTGAAAAAAACCCCACAGTAACAGCTAAATTTTCAAAGTACCTGTTCTGAAGGAATGCATGCTGCGGAAACCTTGCTGCAAATTGCATTTCTTATTTCGCTGCTACTAAAAGTGAAGATTAGCTGGTCTGAGAGTCTGAAAAGCCTATGATCCCCACAGAGGGGGAATCTTCCTGCCAAATTTACCCTGAAATTGTAAACTTTGGAAGACCGGCCCAAGAATTCCAAATGTGGGAAGGAGACTGAAAATCATGAAAAAAGCAGAGGTTACAAGCTCCTGATCATATATGTGAGACTACAAAATCCCAACAGCCCTAAATCAGCCTGGGGGCTCCTGGGGGTATAACCTTCTTGCTAGAGATCTAGGAGCTACAGTCAAGTCAGATCTGGGCATCATAAATTATCGAGTTTGCATCACATGCTGCCTCGAGGTCCTGGGTGTAGAACGGATTTACCAGTGACCCATTTGCAAGTTCGTGTCACAACACTGCAGATCTCAGAGCGAAAGAGTCCTTTCTGGGAAGGAAATGTGAAAAAGCTCTTGCTCTACAGGCTCTACAGCTTTGGAAAAATCACGTTGAATGTATAGGAGGTATCAATGAAGGGTATCAGGTTGCCATTTTGTAACAGAACACACCTTTCTGATTTTTATTCTTTTATTTTTCTTATTTTCTTTATGTGCTTTTAGAAGTATGGTAATAGTGAAAAAATTTAATTGAGCAAAAATCACAGCCAGGCTCTGCCTGTTACTCTGGAATATTCCTGAAAGGACACAAATTGTATATTCATACCATCCCTTTGCCACTTTAACTCCCCACCCGCATACAGTATGCCAAGCTGTTTCTGTGTAGTGATGTGTGCCTGCCTGTGCGCTGTATGTCTATATTAATCCACAGGCACATATATATAAGAAATGGCTGTGACGGTTGCAGCCAGGGAAGGGAAGTTTTATGCCTCCACAGAGCTCTGCGGGGAGGAACCGCGGAGAAATGGTCCAGAAGGTTCCTTACAACAGTCAAGTTCAGGAACTGAAATTAGTAAACTGCCATTTATGTAGCAGCAAAATGAATTATTCAATCTGCTGTGTGGACTGAAAGTCTAATTTTAAAAGTCTTGCTTGCCTAAGAAGCCCCTTGCAAAACGTTCGTTAAATGTAAGGCAGTACTAAGTGTTACTGCATGGCTGGATGTCTTGGGAGAGGTTGTCTGATACTAACTGCAGTGGCTAATCTGTCCCATAAATTATGGGTAACAGCTGAACAAGAATCAGTTTCCTTATTTTATAAATATTTTGGAAAATTTGAGGTTTTCCTCCTTATGGCACATCCAGAGCATCTTTGCAGGGACACCGCCAGGCTCCCCAGCAAGGTCGGTGCCTGGGGCCGCATCCAGCTGCCCTGCAAGAAGGAAGGCCCTTGGCTGGACCCTGCAGATGGAGGAAAGAAGGACGTCCTGCTCCATCCTGGGGCCCTGTCCCTGTTCCTAGTGGCCAGGGCAGGCACAGGTGCTCACAGGAGCCAACCCATGGCCCGAGGGCAAGGGACAGTGAAAGGACAAAGGTTTGACTTTGACAAGACCCTACGGAGTGCACCTGAGCATCCCTTCTCACCAAACTTCTGTCTAGGTCAGCATTTCCCTGTAAGAGGCTCCACTTCAGTGCATCAGCATTTTTCTGACACAAAAATATTTCCCTGAGAAATTTCTGACTGGCCAGTTACCAGCATGAGCAGCAGTAACAAGCCTCTCCAAGCCAGCGGTGGTTATTTTTGTGTGTATCAGCTAGAGAAGGGGTAATTGTACATTGCATGGCAGTTTTTCCTCCAGACACTGAATATATGAAGCAGGGCTTCAGTGGTTAGCAAAGCACCCTAGCTTGAAATTAAGGAAAGGTGACTCGTTTTAATGCTCCTCTGTGATGTAGGGACCTTCTCTACCACCTTCATGTCATGACTCAGGCTCTTGCCCTGTGGGCAACGATGTGTAAGTCACCCACGAGGTCCTCCCCAGGCTAGAATCAGATTCTACACTGTAAGGAAAAAGTGAAAGAAAAGACTAAAATACTGCACAGTACTTTCTATTTTGGTTGGCTGTTTTTGAATATGTAGTGCCACTGTAAAATAAATAAAACCAAAATACTGTAATATGTCCATGAAATACAAATTCATGTTGTCATCCCATGAGCCAATCAGTTATTTTCTAAGTACATATATGTACACGCAAATAAACATTTAGATTATCCAGATGAGTAGCAGGGTCTGAAAGAGATTTGAAAACCTTAGCTAAGAAATGCCTGCTGCATGTGGGAGGTGCCCCAGTGAGATCAGGTCCAACCATCTTTAGTCTATTTGCTCATGAATTACAAAAGAAGGAGATTTAAATCTTCATTGTTACTTCAGTGGAGTCTAATTAACTTCCCTGCTTCCTCTGAGAAAAACAACACCCCCCCCCCCAGACAAACACACATGGATAACATCACCCAATATCCTGAAAAGCTTTGGGGATTTTCAATGATTTCAAAAGTGGGGTCGTCTCTCTCTTTCTCTGCTCTCAGCCCACATCATATATCTTAGGCAAATACCACTGGAAAAAAAAAAGCAGGATGACATTCAGAGATGTTTGCATGGCCTGGGATTGTGAGGCACGGAAGATAACCGTCAGACATACACAATACTGCAGTGACTGGTGAATCACGCTAATTCTCTCGTCCTTGAGGTGAACGCTTTTCTTCCGTGATGCGCTGCTGGCTCTGCTAACAAATTCCTGACTTCATTCCTGGCTACCACTTACCTCCTTGTGCCAGCATCTGCTGTGCCAATTGCAAGTGCATCTCCATTTGAAACGAACCAAACTGGGAGCTGAAAATACTTGCCTGACGGCGCAGTTTGGCACGTTTAACTGCGCAGCTCAACGCACAGGCCATGCTCCTCAAATCTCTTTTCTTCCAAACCTATTTTTGCGCCAGAAAGTATTCACCTGGAAGTCAGTAGTGCAAGTAACATTCAAATCGGTCTACTGCAAGGCATTTATAGGCAGTGTTTAGCGCAGGGCAGCTCACCAGAGAACTTGACTTCAGGCAGTGCCACTGCAACTCCTCTTTCCTGCTTTCCACTGCTTCTTGTGCCTCAATAAGATAAGCAATTTTTGACTTTTCAGTAAGAAAGGCCTCACATGTGATCTTATATTTTACTGCTCTTAAGGTCCTTGGCTGCCACAGAAAGAGCAGAACTACATTAATGAGCTTAATTTTTAAAATATCATGAATTTCATATTCCAGACCTAAAATATAGCAATTCAGCTCATAATGTTGGCTTAAACTTTACCACAGAAGCAGTTCTACAAGGAGAAAATAGCTCAGAAAGCAGAGTTAATGATGATTCATGGAGGTGAATCTTAGGGTTTTTTTTTTAAAATTCCACATAGTTAAAATATCTTGATCCCAATATTCTAGCCTTTTCAGTTTCAGCCGGGTTTGACTACCCAACTGAAGATTCATTGTTACTCCCCTTTATACTGCACAGCCATGATTAAAACACAGACGCAATCAAATGCCTTCTCTTCTGCTTTCTCCCGGCCCCTGGCTCTTATTGAAAAGCAATCTAGTTTCAGTAAAGCCTCTCTTCAACAAATTGGACATGTGCTTATTCATAGCTGTTCGGGTATTCCTCAAAATACGTCTTAAGTCCCCTCCTGTTAGGCAAGGCCTGAAAGCCATATATGGATGCATCCTGGCTGCAAAATCCATCCTTACGGCTGTTCTACAAAACGTGGGTTGAAATGACCACAGCAGGAATTCGGCATGCTCAGAGCACCTTTGCATCCCTCCTGACATCTCATTCCTGCTTCAGCAACACAGATTTTTACCTGCTCAGTTTTTCTGATGTAATTGCGCATGGAGCAAAGCTGTAAGCCAGAACACAAGAGAGAGTTGTATTGAAACACAGTTATTTTCTAAAGTTTTTTCCAAAGAGGGGTCATCTTAGAAGTCCCACTTCCAGCAAAGCCCCACAGACAGTTACAAGAACACAATGGAGGAGAAAGCAAGTTGCGATGTGATGGTGGGAATGACAGATGGGGGAGGAAACTTGTCAGCCAGCTGCGCCACCAAATTAAACAAAAAACTGTACAAAGTTGCAGCCCCAGGCACTTCTCCACCAACTTTTCATCACAGTGGCCCTGAGGCGGGAGTTAGTGCCAACTCGCCAGCCAGGTGCTCCAAACAACATGTAGGAACAAAGTCTGAGGCACCTTGGGAATTTTCAGGCCGATCAGGAAGGTCCCAGTAAGTTTTAGGCATCTCCAGGGTGATGTAACATAAGAAAGAAGCTTTTGGCTTTCTGTGATATTAACTGGAGATAGGTGCCTAAATTATGTGGATGGAATGGGGGAGATCTGGACCTTGCTTTTTTACCAGACTCCCACCGAAATCAATATCAAACCTGGAGCAGGATTACACTCTCATTTTCATGGAAGTCCACATACCAGATGCCAGGTAACACATCCCCCCAGGAGGTCCTTCTGTACTTTTTTAGCTGAAATAGAAGTTTTTGTGATGTGGACTGATATTAAAAAAAACCCAAATGCATCATATTGGTCTCATTTTTTCTTGAGTATTCCAGAAGGCTCTTGGTGCAGGTATCTCTATGTGGCTTCAGATATTTTCTAATAAAATATTTTTTTGGGAGGGGTTACTTCTATTGAAGTATGTACAGTCACAGAATTACGGAATCACAGAACGGTAAGGGTTGGAGGGGACCTTTGGAGACCACCTAGTCCAACCCCTCTGCCAAAGCAGGTTCACCTAGAATAGGTTGCACAGGAATGCATTCAGGTGAGTTTTGAGTATCTCCACAGAAGGAAACGCCAAAACCTTTCCTGTTCCACTGCTCTGCCACCCTCAAGTAAACCCATTTTTCCTCATGTTGAGGTGGAATTTCCTGTGTTCCAGTTTGTGCCTGTTGTCCCTTGTCCTGTCACTGGACACCAGTGAAAAGAGTCTGACTCCATCCTCTTGACTCTCTCCCTTTAGATATTTATGAGCATTGATGAGATCCCCTCTCAGTCTTCTCTTCTCCAGGCTATGTGAAATATTGTGAGCACTGACATCCTGCCTTCCAACTGAAATCTACCAAAACTTTACCAGCGGCTTAAAGGAAACTATTGGTTTCCACCTCTGACTCTGTGAGCTGACCAGCCTTTGTAATTTGGACTTTCATCTGTAACAATGCCAAATGTAGCTTTGCTGTATCGGAAAAATTTGGAGGATGCCTCTGAAGTGCTGCTCATTTTCTTTCCATAAAAACAAGCCCCAAAACATGCTTGTGTGCTCACAGCAGCCTCCACAAGGCTTCATGGAGTGCTCTTGCTTGTGCCTTTCATACCTCCCAGTTTCTGCATTTCAGTCTGCTGATGGGTTGGGTGGTCTTGGTGCAGAACTTTCCTCCTCTCCTGCCTTCAAACAATCATTATTTCTTGTTAGTGGCATTTCATCTGTGTTTTGAATTCTGGTCTTTCTAATCCTTACTCTTGCCGGAGTCAAAGCACAGACGTGTCTATAAAGATAAGAATTTCAAAACAAGTGTTACACAAAAAGAACATTTTTGAAAGTCTAACTCTTGTATTTCATGATTAAATGAGCTCTGGACTCTTTGAGGACATGGGTAATTATATTGGTGGGTAAACACTGAGTCTCTCTAAGAATTTGGAGAAAGATTGGCAAAGACAAAAAGAAACAAGACATTTTATATGAACAAATTTCTATTAGTTGATACTTGTCTCTACTTAGCAGTAGCCAGGAAAAAAAAAAGGATAAGAACAACTGAAAAAGAGAAGACAAGATAGTCAGAAAATTATCAACCAGTTCATAAATGTGAATCCTGTGCAAGACATTGACTCACATTTTTCTTGACATCCTCAATTTCTCAAAGATCATACCATTATGAAGGAAGAACTTCGATAAGTATAGACTAGCAGTTGCACATGTAATGAAAATCAGAGATAAGTAATCATATCATTATTGTGTACCATGTGTAATGCCTGATGCATTATTTATGCAGGAAGAGATAGATTTTTAAGGCCAGAGGTGTCATTATAATTATGTAGTTTGACCTCTTGCTTGACTCAGCCAATACAATTTCACCCATAACACCTTCTTTAGCACCAATGCCTGCTCGAACTCCAGTCTTTCAGAGACGTCTCCACTCTGGAATTAAAAGCTCCACATCATGGGCAGTTTACCTCATCCCAGCAAAAATCTCTTCCAGTTTCAGAGAGTGGAAAAACTGTTTTAAGACAAATCAGAATGAAACTTATGTGGAAAAAATGCAATCATAATTGATTTTGTTAAACAATGTTGAACACTACAGTTTTACCTTCAAAAACTTTTAAAAATAGTTTCATCTAATTGAACTTTTTTAAGCAACCCTAAATTATTTCCTACATATCATTTAGCAAAAGAAAAAATAAAAAAACTTTGGACTTTGTCAGAGGTTTTGCTACTGTTTTTTCTTTTGAATTTAGTTTTTCCCTCAAAAAAAGAAAATATTTTTTTAAGAACTCTAGTTCTAGTGACTATTAATAGAAATACAGAATAATTTAACTTGGTTGTGATCTCGGGAAGTCCTCTACAACCCACTGCTAGAATATCTGTGATTAAAGAAAAAAAGTAACAAATACCTCTCGGTCATGAGTCATCACCTCTCAATACACATATCTGAATTAGAAGAAATTAATCATAATCAAAAAACACGTATTTCTTTCCATTGCTAAAATAACAAACTCAGATGCCTCTGTTGTAGGTATCAATGTTCAGTCAGACAAACCCCTCAGAAAAGACAGAATTTACGTTTTCTGGATCCTTGAAAATTGCAGTACGTACTGTGTCGGTCTGCATTTTACAGTCAAACGCTTCCTGATGGTTACTTACATACTTCTAAAAATTTAGCCAGATCACTTCCAGTCCCCCTGGCAAACCTCCCCTCTGTGCTTCCTGTGCATACCATGTCAAAGGCTTTAATGTTTTCATCCGCTTTTTACATTTCAGCCGGCACCGCTTGACATACTAGGTTTGCATTTTTTTTTTCTTTCGTATTCCTTTATCGTGCTGTCTTCGTGTACGAGCTAGGTGAGGAGCTGGGAGGCAGCACGCTTACTTTGCTCTGCAGCTGCTCTTTGAGCGCTGCACAATGAGATGCCAGTCATGTGCGAGAGCACTGTAAAACCCTCGCTTCTCCCCTTCTGCTGATGCTTCTGTCCTGCGGCTGAGGTGACTCAAGGAGCAGAAACGCCTGGCAAAAGCCTCAACCTCCAATACATGCCTGTGCATTAGTGTAGAGAAAAAAATTCTCTACAATGCTGCTTACACGTTTCCAATCTGATTTTATTTACTATTGCCTTTTTCCATCCTTCGCTTTCTGATATACGGAATTTCATGATAAGATTGAAGCTTGCCTTTCAGAAACAGAGTGTATATGTTATTTGCTGCATCTGAAAAGCAGGTGTTCTCAAGCCAATCTGAATATTTTGAGCAAATCCCTGCTTTGAAATGCAAATGAATTTCCAATGTCTGCATAGTTTGAGATAAAGCAGTTAACAATGAATTAATCCTTGTTTTATGCAGTTCATTATCAAGAGACTATGACCAGGCCAACAATGTATTTCGAACATAATAGGGTCTTGCCAAACAGGTAGAGACTCTATTCAAACCAAGCACTTACAGTTACAGTGAGTCTGTTTTTTGAGCACTGCATAAAGTAGCACAATAAGACAAATATAATTTTTGTGTTTGCCCCAAAACTTGCTGTGTAGGTACAGTCTAGCCATTTTCCAGAACCAATGTCTTCCTGAAGGCACTAAAATTTTGTTATGTGGAGAGTTTTAAGTAAATTGAGTTTTAAATGGGAAAAGGTTGCATTTCAGGGGAAGGTGACATTTTAAAATGAAAAGGTGGCTCCAAAACCGTGCTATTTTCATGAGAAATTCTCTTGCTCTGAAAATTTGAGTCATTGAGAAAAAATGCATAAGAAATGTCTCTAAATCTGCTAGGTTTTCCTTCTTTCATTCCACCAGGCAATGTTTTTGGTTCAGGTTTAGCCTTCTGTGCCTCATGGGACCATGCTGATGTAGTAACTGCACTCGAGTTCCCATGGCAGTTGGGGTGGATGATGGCAGAAATAGGCCTGAAGCACAAAATTAGTAGTTCGACAGTGTAACAACACTGTGCAGTCCTTGATCTAAACAAAAATTGTGGCTAATGATCTTCTGCCATGCTGCTCTGTCTCTGCTGGGACTCTAGCGAAAGGGATAGCACTGAGCACCTTTAACATCCCTGTGCGCAGAGGACACCGCGCCACTGTGGGGTGAAGCCTTATTCCGCAGGCGTGGGAAAGACTTGGTGAGCTTGAGTCTGTGGGATGAGCTGCGATGCAGAAAAAGAGGAGGTGTGTATTCCTAGGAAACAGATTGCGGGTGACCCCTTTCAGCCCCACTCCCACTGGGGCTCTAGGCTTGGTCTCCCTCCTGGCCCTAAGCCAAACCCAAAGCCCACCCCAGGCTGGGCTGAGCCTTAGTCAGGGACCCCCACCTTTAGTGCGACTGAAAAATATCCCAGGGGAGAAACCTGACTGTGGGCTACACCTTCCCTTGGCTGAAATCTAAGTTAGAAATGCACACATTCTCCCATCCAGGTATATTGCAGGTTAATTAACAGAGAACTAAGTCTAGATAAACAGGTGAGGGGAAAACTTTCTGAGTAGTTTGCAGGAAATGAAACTTCTTTTTAACCTTTTTTTTTTTAACAATAGATTGCTGTTATACCTCCCCATAACCCTGCCAGAGTTTTCTCTGTATGGCACTGTCATAAGTGAAAGATTTGTTCAGTAGATTCCGTTTTATATTCTGAAGCTGTTTGGTCTTAGCTACTCAATGTTGAGATGCTATACAATTATTTACTGGAACATAGCAGTTTTCTTCCCATTAATGCAGGTTTTTTGCTCAGTATGTTTTGATGGCTTATATTCATGATCTCCAGACTGCTGAAGAGGAGGACTTCAGTTTTGCCTGTCTCTAATCACTGTAGTACATAATAACAGATGGCAGTATTCCTAAACTGCCTTGTTCAACAAATGGTATGAGATCAGACATCTCAATGATTCCATTATGCCGATTAATAATAATTATTATTATTATCAAGAACTAAGAATGAATCTTCAACTTCATATGATATAAACATCTTGACCCGCATTTTCAGGATTGCTAACAATTCTGGTTGCCTCCATTTATGAGTCTACAGAGAGCAGACTGTAGACTCCTGAGTTGCAGACCAGACTTAGCAACATATATTTGAATAGTAGATTTCTTCAAGGGATATTATGTTAGACTAGCAAAATTATGAGTTGCTTTTTAAGATGTAAGCTCTCATCACTTAGCCTGGATTTTGTTCAGTTCAGGTATTGGTGGTTTTTTTCCTTAGAGCTGCTAGAGATAGAAATATAAAATGAAAAATTTGCATAATGTTTCAGAGGAGCTAACAGTCATTTTGTTCATACTTTTATCATGATGTATCTGAACTAGTTATGCTTGAAATGGAGGGGGTCATTTCCCCACTGTCTCGGGACACAACCAAGCAGAGCAGCAGTGACAGAAGGAGAGGGAACACTTCCCGTCTGTGCTGACTCTTTCATTCTGCTTCAGTAATATACTGCATTGCTGACCTGAAGAGACTTTGGGGGTCCAAAGGTTATTGGACTGCAATCAATATTGGATTTGAGGTCTCCTTTCCAGCTAAGAAACCAGGATTCAATAAAAGTTGAGCTGAGACCAGGTCTCTACTACGGCTGGCAGACCAATTATTCTAGTTTAAATTGCAAAGCAGTCTCCTATTCTAGTATTGATACATTTTGTGAAAGACAGAGTTTGCACATTTTCTTTGTTCAGAATAACCTTTAAAATATGAAACAAAAGAATTACTTTAAAAAGATTCCCATTCATGAGCCGCTGCTCAAATCATTATCTTGCTGCCTGACAGTACTAATGAGACCTAACGTTCAATTTTTTTCAAGGTCTTGAAGACAGTGTCCTCATGTATGCCAGAAGGAAATAATCTCTTGTTTAAAAATTAATAAAGAAAAATTAACTTAACTTCTACAGGTGCTGTGTCAAAGTCCTTATCTAGCTTTCACAAATTTCAAAGCCAATCTTTTTAAATTTTATTTTAACATATTTTCATCGCTGATAGCAGAAGAAAAATAATTACATAGATGTAGGAAAAAATAGTGCTTATCAGCACTTCAAAAACATTTAAAATCAAGGTTTCTATCAATATTTCTTAGAGATGCTGCATATCCATGCAGCAGGCTGAAACAAGTAAGTGTAGGTGAAAAGGTGGCATAACTGTAAACATATTCTGTGATTGCAAAAACTTAAAAGTCCACTGACCGTGCTGAATGTGAAGATGGCTGTAAGGTGCTGGAAAAACTTCAGGCATAATTCACTTCCTGAAGTTTTATAATTAAGGCAGTCTACCAGACAAAGCAAGTCATGGTGCTGCCATGAATGCTGTATTGCATACTAGGAATGATTCATGTTGGCCTTCTTATATATACATATAAACAAAAGGAACAGGACTACTTAAGTCATCAAATTTCAAATAAGTCATGCATGAGTAGTTTCAGATACTGTCAGTTCTGACTGGTTTCTTTCTTCGTTCATTTAAGGAAGCACTGAGTGTCAGCTCTTTGCTCCACAGGTAGCAGACCCATGGCACTCCTTGCTGAAGCGGGTTGTGGATGCAAGCAGCTTACAAGATTTCAAGAGGAAACTGAACAAGTACTTGGAAGAAAGATCTATTGGGAGTAACTAGACAGACAAACTACAGTGGGCTCAAGATATTCCCCAAATTTAAGAGGAGTCAGAAGCTAGAAGAATATTAACAGGCAGATTTATGTAGGCTCAGTCTTTATTCTTATTCTTATTCTTATTCTTATTCTTATTCTTATTCTTATTCTTATTCTTATTCTTATTCTTATTCTTATTCTTATTCTTATTCTTATTTTTCTTTCTGTTCTTATTTTGGTTCTTACTTTTCCTCAGGCATGTTTGTAGTCATTATTATTTTGTTATAATTATTCTAGTTTACAAGCTGTAACTGTCACTTTTGTTATGTTGTCTACAAGCCTGGAAGTCCAATACATGGATACCCATAAATAAAGACCATATTTTTTTGACCTTTGGATTAAGCTCTGCATTCTCTGAAAATCAAACACCCGCTCCCTCCAGTGCAGTTGATGCTAAAGAAAGTATTAGTATAAATAAGGATACCTGGTCTTGTAAAATCCAGGCAATGGGCAACTTCGCAGGCTTAATTGTCCAAACATAAGACAGTTGGTTGTGTCCTCTCTATGTCATGACAGGTTCCTATGTAGCCCATCTCCAGTCTGAGACAAGGGAGGTTCATATGGACTCACAGTTCCAAGACTAGAGTCTACTCTGCTTTCTGAGCAGCCATGATCTGAGATGCTTTGAATACATAGTGTCAGCCTGGCATCTCAGAGGCTTCACATGCAAGATGATCCCTGGGGATAGCTGGTTACTGCTTCCAGCACTGCTTTCCTAGGGATAACCCCTTTGGCCACTCAACAACTAAACCTTTAACACTTTCTGCGTGTTCTCCAGGATGCTATTGGCCAACATTCCTCTGCCTCTGCATTTAACAGCCTCTTCGAGTACAGACAATGTTCAGGTGCTACATCCTGGACTTGTTTACCCTGTGTATTTTAGTGGGCAAGCCCTGGAGACACTCATGAAGTTCCCTCTGGCTCCCCTGACAGCACAGCCACAGAAGCTCAGCTGCTGCACAGGGGGCTGCAGCAACTAGAGCAGCCCCCTACAAATAAGCTGTATGTCCCAGACATGAGAGTGCCTGCAGTCAATGGCCAGGATGGCACTGTTGTCTTCTGAGACTCGGACAGGACATGGGATAAAGCGAGCCCTTGGTCTGTGCCACTACAACCATCCTAATATTTTTGCAGTTTTAGCTTTTGGGAGGCTTTGGCAATGTTTGACTCTGTTTTACCTTTCTCCTTACTCAGATACAATTTAAGACCATCCACTAGGAATCATACCACCCTACCAGTTCTCCAAGTTTGCATCTGTGTTCTCGTAGAGCAGAGCCAGCTGTTTCTGTGGCTGTTTAAAAGTCCCTTATGCTCTTCTGCACCCTACTATCAGCATGTGTTGGCTCAGGAATTTGGGAGGGAACCCTTGGAGGTAGTTTTTTGCAGTATGCATGCCAGAAAGGTTCCAACTGTAAACTGCTAGGGCCTCTATGAATATCAGGCTTTCCTAAAAGGCATGGAAAGACCAAAGATGAAGATTGCATTCTTCAGCATTTTTATGAATACAGTGGCTCTTTTAAATGACAAAAGTTGCAACAGAGAATAAACACCCACACAATAGAACAGTATTCCTTAATTGCCAGAGATTTTATAAAAATCAGAAACAACAGGGAAAATACAGCTTAAAAGTAGAAGATATTGTGCAACATAGTAAATCTCTGAAAAACCCTTCAGGGCAGCTGCTTACCAGAATTTGGTGTCTTCCTGATAAAAGTTATAATTCTGGCACCCACTGCATTAACTGTGTTTCTGATGTCACAGTAAAGAATAGAGCTTTCTAATTTGACACTCTGTAGAACAATGGAGTGTTCATCTTAGTACAATATGTATTATATTCCAATGCTCCATGAAAGTCTACAGTCATCTCTTCATGTTAACTTATTACTATGCTATTTATTTGGATATTTTCATTAGGTTCCATTGTATATCTCGATACTCTCTGAGATTTTAATGGCGGGATTTATAATCACACATAGATTTATGCAATTCTGTCATTGTGGAAATGCTTAAAGTATGTAAAGTTAAGCTTATGCATAAGTATTTGTAAATTCATGATATTTTGGAGTCAAAATATATCACATTAGTTACATATTGCTTCGATTCCTTAGCAGAGATTCTGATCTAAAAATCATAAAGTCCTGTTGATTGCCCTGAGCTGTGGCTCAGGTAAAGGAGTTCACAGACTTTTGCCAGTAAAAATCCCCTGCATGAGCAAGCACAGAGAAACATAATGTAAGTCCTATTTAGGACAGTAATGAATGCCTGTGATCAGTTTTAGGCTATGTTTCCATTCTTCTGGCAGAAGATCTGACTAAAAGGGTGTTGATCCATCCATCCCAGATGTTCATTCTCATCTCCAAAGATGGTCACTTCTGTCCATGGAGAAGGTTGCTCAGGGAGAGGAAAATATGAACCCTCTAGACTTGATCTGCCATCTACACAGTGGAGATTCAGAACACATCTGAAATTTTTTAGACAGATACAATTGTAGGTATGATTGATCAACCATCTGAGATTTATTGTGTTTATGGAAACATTAGAACATCTTTTCTGATTTTGTATACAATACAAGCTACTAAGGATTACTTCTACATTTAATCCAGGAAGAGTTATTTGACTAACATACTTCTCTGGGCAATTTATATCAATTGTAAGCAATCGAACTACTGAAAGTCTCTGCCTAATTTTTCTAATTTGAATTTGCTTGACTTAAAATGTTCTATCACTGATTTTTGGTTTACCTTCTCTTCCCAGATTAAACTGTCTTTTAGGATTTATCATCTTCCCATGAAGATTCATTTGCAATGAAGTCAACTCACCTTGAGTCTTCCTTTCAACAAGCTCATCAGAACCATGGGTCTTGCAGAGCAAATGTCTCTGTTTGAATGCCTTGTTCTCATTGTTATTCATTATTTCACTAATCTTTGGGGAAAACTTTATCATTAGTAACTATATATTTAGAATCACTGGCAAAGTTGTTCTATGGAATGACATTTGACACTGAACCTGGCAGAACTCTACCAGCAAGCTCTCTCTTTGATGATGGTTTGCCACAGACAGCTACTTTTTCAAATGTCAGTCAATTATGAATTAATTTACTGTGTGCCTTCTTGACATAATTCAACACTGTATTTCTTTTACCCCAGGAAGTAAAAAATCCTGGCATAACTCTAAGCACATTACGTCTACATAGGTTCTTTGTCAACCAAACTTGTAATCTCATCAAAGAATGAATTCCAGTTTTTGTGACAAGACCTATTTCCATTAGATCATGTTGGCTGGCATTAAATATATTCTGATCCTTCGATTCTTTATTAATTGAATTCCATACAACCCTTTCCATTATTCTGCTCTCACTGATATCAGAGAACAGACTAGTAGTCACCTGAGCAATCCTGCTCGCTGTCTTTGATAAAATACTGACTGCTTTTCATATTTTTTATGAGAAACATTCTGATATTTCTTCACTGAGACTCTTGCCAATTTTTCCTTCAATTTCAGGCTACTCAAACTCACTTTCTTTCTCCTAAGCGCCTGGTTGAAATCTGTTCAGCAATGCAAAGCAAAATGTAGTAAAAACACATTATATCTGACATTGCATAAAAGCCACAAGAAATTGCAAACACTGCTTGACTTGCATGGCAAAACACAAGGTGACAAGGTTGACCTGTAATGCCAGCAAACCCTAGGAAAGCTCTTGGCAACACAGGCCTATTTTTTTGACTTTATAATGAAATCCCCAGAGAGGTCAATTCTGTGCTGTCTGGCTTCATTGCAAATGCTTCACACGACTCTGTTGCTAATTCTTTACATGTCATTTCCATACTGCAAAGGATTTTCCAGGTTATGGACAGTGACCTCCATCAAATCTCCAATCCTAAAAGTAGGAAATCCATTTAGGTCTGATCTACATGAAGAAATTGGCCATCACAGTGACTTTATTCCAGAACAATTATTCTGTTCACAATATAGGGCAGAATAAAAATGATTTTTAGTCCAGAAGACAGTACTGTCCAAGAGCAGTAAAAGTGGGGCTTCCCTGAAACAGCAGAGGCACCATGAGCCTGGGAGGACAGTGAGACCAACCAGGTAGGGTATTCACTGACTCAGGCCCCATCCCACAGCCCTCAAACAAGGTGAGCAGAACAGAACTATCACAGTAACCCTGGTCAGCTGAGAGCCTAGTGATGTCCAGGTAAATCTGTAGTGACAGGACTGGTCCAAGATCAAGTCGGAAGCCAAGTGAGCAAGGCCAGTTCAAAATCAGCAAGGTACACAGCTTGGCACAACGTCCTTCCACTGTTCCTCAGGAAAGGACCAAGGTGAAGGCTGTGCAACTCCTGAGCCAAGGTGGACTGGCTCTAGACAAAGTTCCTCATAGCCTTTTCTCACCAAAGTTACACAGCTGCATGGTATCAGAGCTGACCACGCCAGAGGGGATGAGGACACAGGGCTTTCTGGTAGGCTCAGCACTCTGGCAAATACTTGTACACCAGGCTATGCTGTAACAGCTGTTGTGGAATTGAGAGCCGTTGAGATGTGGGCCCATGCCAGCCTCATGAAGTTCAATAAGACCAAGTGCAAGGTCCTGCACATGGGTCGGGGCAGCCCCATGCACAAATACAGGGTGGGCAGAGAATGGATCAAGAGTAGCCCTGAGGAGAGGGACTTGGGGGTGTTGGCGGATGAGAAGCTCAACATGAGCTAACAATGTGCACTTGCAGCCCAGAAGGCCAACCTTATCCTGGGCTACATCAAAAGAAGTGTGGCCAGCAGGCCAAGGGAGGTGATTCTGCCTCTCTACTCTGCCTGCATGAGACCCCACCTGGAATACCGTGTCCAGCTCTGGAGCCCCCAGCATAAGAAAGACATGGAGCTGTTGGAGCAGGTCCAGAGGAGGGCCATGAAGATGATCAGAGGGCTGGAGAACCTCTGCTATGAGGACAGGCTGAGAGAGTTGGGGTTGTTCAGCATGGAGAAGAGAAGGCTCCGGGCAGACCTTACAGCAGCCTGCCAGTATCTGAAAGGGGCCTACAAGAAATCTGGAGAGGGACTTTTTATGAGGGCATGTAGTGATAGGACAAGGGGTAAGAGCTTCAAACTGGAAGAGGGTAGACTTAGATTAGATCTCAGGAAGAAATTCTTTACTCTAAGGGTAGTGAGACCCTGGAACAGGTCGCCCAGGGAAGCTGTGGAGGTCCCATCCCTGGAAGTGTTCAAGGCCAGGTTGGATGAAGCTTTGAGCAACCATGTCTAGTGGGAGGTGTCCTTGCCCATGGCAGGGGGCTTGGAACTAGATGATCTTTAAGGTCCCTTCCAACCTAAACTGTTCTATGATTCTACGAATATCTTGTTCTATGACAGTTTCAACATCAAGGCAAAGTCTTACTTATTAGCTAGACATTCTTGTAACGCTTTACTTCAGCCACTCTTTCAATGAGGATGTGTCAGTGGAGAAGAAGATTCTTTAGGTCAGTGCCTGCAGTTGTCTAATGCAAGAAGAATTTAATGTGCTATGTCTAACTCTTGCTTGTGTAATGTGTGGCTGGGTCATTGGATGTCAGCCAGAGCAAGGAACTCCAGGGTCCTGAGCACCTCACCTCATAGTTTGTTGTAACATATGTGACAAAGGGAAGTTTTGATTTGGATTGTGAAATTTCACTAAACTTTCTAAATCTGTTTTCTTAAATATTCTGTGAACCTCTGCTTTCATGTGGAACTGAAAAAGCATGCTTCCATCAACAGCTAAAAATCCTTCTTTCTTTCTCACTGGAAGAAGATTGCAACTTCAGGAAGTTAATTCACTACTGAAAAAAAAAAAGATTTAAATATAATTTTGTAACATAAGAGAATTTGTTAGAGACATATCTGGGATGTGTTCAAGCCATTGTGAGTGATCCAGTCATCAGAACTTAAAAAGTTACCACTTATCATCTGAGCTACAATAGCGGCTCATCTGCGTGCTTCTTGTCCTTGCAAAAACAAAGTGAAACCGAAGAGGAAGTTTATGCTAATAGATTTTATTTCACAAATGCAGTAGGCATAAGGCAAGCAGCTCACATAGGCTCATGTACTGTGGATGTCTGATGAGCAATAATTTGCCAACTTGTGGTAACTAGATTACTTGTAATTGTAAGAACATGCTATTATGTATATTTGATTTTATCAGTATATCAGAGTATTATACTCATTTCAAACACAGTAAGGAGACTTTGAGGCAACCTGATTATTCAAAAGCTTCTGAACATGAGGGTTCAAAAGTGTTTTGACATATTGCTCCTTCCAGATTCACATTTTACTGTGGTTAAAGTTCTCATAAGCAGACGGTTCACTAACCATTGGTGATATGTAGTAAAGCTCAGTGATCCCAAACTCAAGTGACTGCTTGAAGAAGTAATGTTCTCTTGTGTCAACAGTAAATATATTTAAGCAGCGGATTAGTTTTAACTCCATCAACTTTGGATTATCTGATTTGTTGTCAGTGTCTTTCTAAATGCTTTTAGTAAGAAAATACACAAACACCTGCTGAAGTCCTTCAAAAAGGCTCTAAATTCATATGAATTGTCCATTTGCCTTTCCTAAGGCCCCATGTTTTTGCTTAAATGGACTAGATACAGGCTTGTTTGTTTACTTAGATATGTGCCAAAACCATGAAATTTGAGTCTATCAAGCTGCTAAACACCAAAGAATCAACACTGCAGTAGGCTGCTTTCATGGTTCACGTACCTCCATGCAACAGGAGCAGGACACTTTTAACAGCAGGCTATTCACTGAAGACCAAAAATAGTTTCCGGAAAACAAATATTTTACAGATGTTTGTACTGGGATGCTGAAGAGTCAATATCTTTGCCTCCTCATTCCATTGAGAATCCAGGTTCAGTCTGTCGTGTTTTAAAAAACATAATACAATTTGTCATTCCTAAACAGTATCCACTTGCATCTGCCTTTTTTCCTTATTTTTTCCTACTTGGAAACTCTAGAGCTACTATAATATGATAATAATGTCCCTAATGATATTGCTCCTGGCTGTAACAGATAAGTGGTGAGCTAATCACTTTAAAACAGCTGTGTTGTATCACTGACACTGTCAAATCTGATTCTAAATGCTTAAAGATACATGGCTGTTTCTTGCTGCATGTGTGTATATAGATATGCATATGTATATGTATACATGCGTATATAGACATACTCACAAACATATGAGTCAACATATATTCACTGAGATACTATATTCTGTACATCTTTATCTAACTATATATTACATGAGCACACAAAGTGAAAGATATGCATGATGAACAGATAATGATCCTTCTACACACACAAAACTTTGTTAATACTGAGATAATGTTGATACAATCACTAATACAAACTCACAAATAAGTAATCACTTAAAATATTCAACACCTTGTCAGGTTTCTGCTTATCCTTTTTTTTAATTTTCCCTTTGACTGCCAACAGCTCACATATCTATATTATATATGCCTTCACAACTGTGGAAGACAGAAGGATGATTTTTATTATTGTAATATTTCTTAATTTTTATTTTTATTTTATTTTATAAGCCATAGACAATTGTCATTTTTCAAAGATCTGTGCCTCTTTTCAAGGGTTGAGGAGAGTAGGAGCTAAATGGTCTGTAGGAGCTAAATCGTCTACTTCTCTTGATGTGATTCTTCCACCAGCACCACCTTCACCTGTACAACTAAGTGTAAAAGAGGATGTCTCTCTATAGCCACAGTTACACCAGTAAAAACTGTAACAAAGGTGTAATTGTTACTGTAGAAGCCACATCACACTAGTTTTTTTGTTTGGGGGTTGTTTTTGGGTGTTTTTGGTTTTTTTGTTTTTTTTTAATTGTCTATGTCAAAGGAGTAAAGCAAAAAGAAGTGTCAGTAAAATATTAAGACTTCATACAGCTGCCTAATACATTGTTCACACAATACCTATCACAGTATCAGACTCTCTGGCTATTTTCTTTGGGAGGGGAACACCATATATACACGAATATGGATTTTACATCTGTTTGAGACTTCCTGGAGTCTAGCAGAGCCTTGAAAGTCTCCTTGTATCAGCAGACCTTGGGTCCTTTAGGAAAGAAAATAATATAGCTTCTCTCTCTCCCTCAGTAAGCAGCATATAGCACTCATTCACCTAATAAACATAGAGCCCTGATGCCTAAGCTTTGATGAATCTCATTTCTACAATTTCTTCATGAAAGGAGAATGACATTTTAAAATCCCTGACATAGATCATGTATTCACTTTTTTTTTTTTCTTCTGTATCACACCAATACACTGATTTAGAGCAGTGTGCACTACTTCAAACAGTAATTTGTTTGGAGCAACTCAATCCTATATTATTATCAAGTCCCATGAATTCTAATCATTATGCATATGCAGTGATTAAGCGTGCCTGTTGGGAGGAAGGCATAACATAAGTTAATATCCGTGGAAAAGAAGGTTGATGGGGCTAAGTGACAGAGCCTGGGTGTGCAATAGGGTTCAGGACAAGCAGACAGACCTGTTTATTTCCCTGCTGTTTATGTCTTGCTCTGATGAACAGGGACTGTGAGTTAGCTGGGTTTTCTTATAAGTACTGTATTAGGTGACGTACACATATACAAGCTAATGGAAAGCAGATTAGACCTGCTGAATTTAAGGAAGATGAAGCACTTATATCAGCCAACAGTTTTCATGTAGAAAATTTTAAATACACACAGACTTTGTAGGTTACTCAGAACTCCAGTGAATCATCCACTTGGGAGTCTGTACTGTACCACACTGAGGGAATAAAGATCTTAAACAGGGATGTAAAACTTTTTTTAAAATTATATATATGACCAAAACATTTCCTAAGCAAGTGGCTTCTTGAGTTAAAACTTTACCATAAATATTCTGTCTCTGAAATCTTAATATTCCTCCTTGCATCAGCTCCCTCTCCCCACCCCCCTCCCGAAACAGTCAGCAGCGCAGGCGGCAGCACATATCCAGCTGAACTTCTGCACTTCCTTTTAATAAGGACAGATATGCAGGGAACCAGAAACTGAGTAATCAGTTTACCCAGCTAGAGACAGGCAGTCTTCTTGTCTGAGAAAAGCATGTTATTTGCTGAGGTAGATACAGTATGTCACCATTACTAGTATTGTTATAGACACAAATTTTTAATTCCCTGGTGTTTCCATTTCTTATACATTTCACATAGCAAAGTCTTACATTTACAGTGGTAAGCATTGCACCCTACTCTGGAATACTTCTTACACATTGTGCTTATCAATATTTTCAAATGATGTAGCCTGACTTTAGTGTTAAGACCACCAATGGTGAGTCACCTTGACTTGGAAGCAGCATTTTAAACAATTTTCTGAGCCCAATAATGGGATCAGCGGGATAAATACACAAATATTTCACCACTTCCAGTAAGTATTTCATAATGGCCTCCTCTATGAATAAGTGATTAAGTCAATTTGAATTCATTAGCTGTATTTACGCTGTCTGTTTCCTTAATATCGAAAGAAAAATGCATGGTGTAGAAGTCTATCTTTATGCCGAGAGTCAAGCCTCAGGCATTCCTTAGAGACTTTTTCTGGTATCTTGCGAAGACAGCACAGAAGGGTGTATCCGTGGCAGCAATTTGAAATTTGCACCCTCTGGCAGATCTCTTTCCATCCACCCACACTGGAATCATCATTTCCCAAAGTAGACATGCCATCGTACAAAGTATGATAAAGACACAGCAGCAAGACCAACAGCGGGGGTGGGTGGTGGGGGAAGACGAGAGAGAGAAAAGCCCCACACAACATCCTCTGCCATTCCCCATCAGAAATGCTGTCTGGGAAATTAATTGCTCAAATGCCACAAATGTTCATTGCTTGGTATTTAGGTGTGGCCTGAGCTATTTCTTATAAAAAGAACAGCAGCATAGTCTGCTCTCAGATAAGCTCATGTATATTCCTTAGTGGGGGGAAATTTGGGCTTGGTTTTCTCTGGGTTTATACTGAGAAAGGCCAAGCTATAGAAGCAGGAAATTACACATAAGGGCACTATAATTCTCTTTCCACATCCTGCCAAAGACTGAAAAGTCGAACCTTGTCCGAGTTTCTGGACCTTAGCTTACCACGCCTTGAAATGATGACATTATTATCTTTCTACAACATAAAATGGACAAAGTTTGAGAAGCCCAGATGGTGAATGCTGGAGAACTGAGAAGTTATTTTATGAAATTACAGTGGCAGCTTACCTCTGTAAAAACAAAAAGGGCTCAGATTTTCCAAACTGAAAGCTGTCTACTATTCTATCTTAATTTCCATCTTCTTTCCTTGATCTACACTTTGTGTGGTCAAAGATTGTCTCATGCAATCTATTTTCTATACATTATGCAAAGGTGGCAGTTTTCCCTCATAAGCTAAAAAAACTCACTTATGTGGCTAGAAATATCTCCACCAGAGCAGGTTATTGAGCAGGTATAGAAGAGTGATACTGACATTTTATTTGCAAACCTGTAGCTACAGTATCTCCTCACATGCAAATGTCTGCATTCACGGTATTTTCACCATGGTGCTAATCACCCAGCTGTGCAAGCAGCAATGTTTGCCAGTTTGGATGCTGGTTTGCCCTGGCATGAAGAGCAGAGCCTGCACTCCTCTAGCTAATTTTAAACCTGAAAGGTCCGCTGAGATTCTAGTATTGATTCTTGGGTGTGAAAGTAGAGTAGGATTAGAAGACTTTTGCTTTTGTGCGAATCTGAAAAATAAAAGTTTGAAATTACTTCCATGCTGAATTCTCATTATCGACATCTATTTTCACTTGTTGCATTTAACACAATTTATTTCCATCACATGTATGAAAAAAATAATTGCTCTCTTAGGCATGCTTATGTGCTTATTCATGACTGAGGAATGACTTTATTCGGAATCTTTAGAATATTTTGCATTGTTCTCTCTAATCTCCTACTGAGATCAGTCAGGGTTTTATGCCACATCCTTAAAAAGAAGCACAGCAATAATCCCAGTTTAAAATGTCTGATAACTCATTACTGTGGTTGCCCATGCTTATAACTTCAGGGAAAGAAATAACGATTTGTCATGGGCAAATTCTTTTTCTTTTCAAGAGGCTTTCAGTGACTGAAACTTGCAACTCTTGCTGTAAATATAGCACACTAATTTAAGCAATATGTATGCTCTCGTGTTGACCCTTACTCTGAGATAACCTATTAATACCTTTTCCGGAGTTCCCGTCAGGCCCTTGCAATGCGGTGGGTGGACAGCAGGTGGGCAAGGGTCAGGCTTGAGGGAATTCCCCAAAGCCCACGCCAGCCCAGCCCAGTGCAGCCCAGCACAGCCGGCTGGGGCGAAGCGAAGCAGGAGTGACCTGGGCAACACCAGGCAGTAACACAGAGATGCTGCGGTCCCCTTGCCATGCTGCTGCTACAGCTGCCCTCGTTGCTTCTAGGAAAAGGAGTTCATTTCTCTAGATACATCGAGGATGCTTTGGTACTAAATTAGTGAGATCATAGGAGCCAAGAAGCTATAGATTAATATCTCAATATAGGTTGAAAAGTTTACTTCCTTAAACTTCCCTCTTCTTTCTTCTGTCTCAGAGAAAGGTGGTTGTATGGATCAAATCCTGGCTGGGTTTTGTGTGGTTACGGAGGCTTCTTACTCAAGGTGAATAGTAAAGTTAAAATGTACCTCTGAAAAACTAAGGAACTGACTGTCCTTAAGGGCTGGGTGCCGAACAAGACAGAACAGAACAGCACAACGTTCACAGTTTAGGCTAATGTCTTCTGGTTTCTAAAAATAATGAGAAAAGAGAGAGCGAGACAGTGTCATGTTGCTTGTTACTCTAGCCAGCTTACCAAGCTTTTCTACTTAAAAGTAATATTTTCACAATACCTTGAGTTAGTGTGTTACCATGCCAAAGCAGAGGAGTTCAGAGTGGCTGACAGCATTTCTGATTCCAGCTCTCGCTTTGGCTCAGCATAGCTGTGAAGATGAAATCTCACTTTTCCAGAGAGCTGTAGCCCATTACAGCAGATTGGGAATGCCTGCCAGCCGCTACCCTTGGCTAGGGGCATGTGTTACAAATGTTCTTCTGTGTGACTTACAGTAGGGGTGTACAGAGGAGGGGTGTACGGTAGGGGTGTACAGAGAACTGCTGAACACACTCTCTCTGCTGGATTCTTCTTTTGTTGGTATTGCCTCTTTTTCAATGTTTTCGCTAACGAGGGAGGGATAAGGACAAGGAGGTCCCCATCTGACATCTGGAGCCTTGCTTTATACTCCTACCCAATAAACAGGGTATATGCTTTAGACAACAGAACTAATTATTTACACTGAGCCAAACAAAAGATGCCGGAAAGAGTGAGGAGGGAGGGCAAAAATTTGATAAGATTGATGTTATCAATTATTTCCCTGTATTTAGGTCATCACTGTATCACTACTGCAAATTAGTAATGGTCAGGATATCTTTTCTGAGGCCTTTAATGATTGTTTTATGCAGGTATGGAAACTAGCTGGTGCAAACGGTGGCATTTTCTCCATGACTACTTCTGTTTGCGAGAATCGTAACTATAAATATATTTCAGCTCAACAGCTTGCACCAGAAATGCTGGAGGATGCATAGGTTCTGGACTAGGAGGGAGAGCCCCAGCTGGTCAGCTGAGCTCCCAGCTGTGTGATCTTGGGAAAGGCACTTCACATCTGTTTTCTTCCCCCATTTCCTTTGCTTATCTAAGCACTAGTCTCACTGTATGTCACAGGGTGCCTCCCGTTTGGCCTCCAGTTGTTACAACAGAACAAACTTCAGCTTCCTCTCCCCACCCCCTTGCTTCCATTTGTATCTTTGTTTTCAAGTTCAGGAAAATGTGCCCCCCTGGTCCCCAAGGGTGCATGTTTCTGGCTGAACACCCACGTGATGCTCGTTGGTGGACAGGGTAAAGAAGAATGGTCGGTCTCCTAATTACATGTAAACCTGATACAAACTTAGGCACCCCAGAATGCAGGTCTACCTGGAAGGTCCAGGTGACATCTGGCAACACCACCAGTGGTGGCCCTGCTGGAGCAGTGTACCATGAGGCTCGTGCAAAGGCTGAGGCACAAAGGGATTCCCTGTAAAGCTGTTGCAGACCTCTCACATCCATCATTTCACTGCATGCAAGTCCAGAGGGATGCACTCTAACCTCAGCTCTGAAGCCACTGAGTTTCATCCTCTTATCCCTATCTACTCAAGCCCGAGAACTTGAGTAAGATGAAAGCATTTCAGAGGAAGCAGACAGACTAAAGTTTCCATTAATGCCTTGGATCCTTGCAATAACAAGGAATCCATTAGAGAGCCTGTAGCAAATACATATGCCAGTTCTCTCTCTTCAACATTTCCCATAGGCTGCACAATTTCTTTCAGAAGCTGGATTAATGTGTCCCTGTTTTACAACAGTATTTAAATGAATGGTGAATTCACCATCTTCATGTGAAGCAACAGCATGTTCTGATCTTTAATTACTTTCTCTGTTAAGAAATTGCTTCTTATTTCAAGATTGAATTTGTTTAACTTCAGCTTCCAATCACTGGAAAGCTTCTGACTTACAAAAGGAACAGCTTCCAGACACCGGCTGAAAGTTGAGGTTAGATAAATATACATTTGTCAGTAAGGCTGAAATGCCCTTGCCTAATTATTTTCAGTTTCCAAGTATAAGTACGTATACACTGTTATCAAGTTACTTTTCATCCTTCTCTTCATCTAGCCGAACAGGTTGAGCTTGTTTACCCCCTTATTTTCCAGTCTCTAATTTATTTGCCCATCTGTTGCTGAATTCATTATAATATTTCCAGTGGACATCGTATTTCAGTACTGATGTGATGCGGTAGCTATAACTGTAAGTGCGATGACCCATTTACACAAAATAATGATGCATTATTGTAACTGCTGATACCTAGACAACATCAACTTTTAGGTCAGTGATCAGCTTTTAAATGTTTGTAAATACCTAAATGTTTTAAAATATACTCCCTATGCCTTATCTTCTGCTTCCCTGTTCTCTTACAAGACACAGGACTGAGTTTGGAGGAAGTCTTTTAATTCTTGAGCCTTGAAAGTCTTTTATCAAAGAGTGACTGTTATTTTACTTTCTGTTAAAGAAATTTTTTTAAGGCTACATACTGCTTGTATTGAGACTGATTTAATGAAGAAACTTATTACTGAAGTGAATGTCTGCCACATAGTTTGGAAAATAAAATGGCCTTTTCATGGCTGTTGGAATCATGTGCCCAAATGCAACTCTGATACGCTGCTGAAAATAGTTTATGTGGTGCACTCTTACAAACAACTTCAATTACTTCTTCTTCTTTTTCTTTTTTTTTTTTTTTTGTAGTGGATGATTAAGTCAATTACAGGCAGGCATCACCAAGATTCCTAGAAGTGACATTAGCTACACAGTGAGTTTGTGTACCAGCTTTTGATTTCTAAAGTGTTTGGCTTTTTTTCTAATTTACAGTAGAAATGTTGTAAATGAAGAATTCTAGCAGTTAAAGTATCAATATTGGTACCCTCAATTCATTAGAGGTTAAAGCAAACAGAGACATTAAAGGAAAAGTGGAAATATAGTCCCAAAGGTATTATAAATTCTAAAAATTGGGCATAAGAGATTAATTTAGCAAAGCTCAGTGAATATTTTCAATGAATACTATGCATTTACTGCCTTTCTATACCTTATTCTAATTAGTTAGTGCATGCAACGATTCTGCTAAAACAATATAACAGAAACAATACCAGTGACTCTAGAGGAGAAAAGAAAAATCCTGGTGCCCTTTGTTACTTTAATTCCACACTTTCGCTCTATCTCCCATGATGGAATATTTAATTATATGATCCCATCCCTGGAAGATTTCAAAACCTTTAGGTGCACTGGACTAAAAGGAGAACTGGATGCTAGTTCAGAGCTCCACCCATAGTACTGGGCTACTATTCCTATCTCCTGTAATTTACTACTTATTAGTAGCGTAATTTTTTTCATTAACTAAAGGCCCTGTTCTGCTCAGCACAGACCATACTGAGTGGAAATTAGGCAGAAGGCTCACTTTATGGTTTGGTTTTTTTCCCTGTGAATTCTCTCTGCATTCCTTTCCCAGTGTAATTTCTCCCTTTTTAAATAAGCAACAGTCTTTTGGGTTGGATTCACTACACCTATCTTTAGCTGTCTAAAAATTAGTCACCTAGTCTAAGTTTGACATCTAAACTTCTTCTTATAACATTATTGTTAGGTGATTAAAATTAGTTTTCAGCTAAGTGAGCAAACACCCATCCATCAAAGCCACCAGCAGAATATTTTGGAATTGAAGAATATCTTCAAGGGAGTCTTTTGTCTTCTCTTGCTCTCCATTACTGAGATCCTCTAAGAGGTGGTTGGATCCCTGCACAAAAAATCCAGTGACTTGAGAACTAGACACGCCAAAATCTATGCAGAAATAACAAAGGAAAAATGCAGTAACAGGGAAGCAGCCTTGTAATGTAAATGCTTAACAGTTCTGCACAGCACAAAACATCATCTCTGATGCAATGCGAGCATGTCTATGAACAGCCAACTCTCCAGCATGTGCTCTGTAGACTATGTGCAGTAGTATTTGCTGTGTGAAATGAAGATGAACCATGGCAGTGAGTGGATTTATGTATGTTGCTGCTTAAAGGATAGGGCACCTTGAATGTGGTGCTACGTACAAAGTTAGTCCATCAAGTAGTTAAATCATTTTCTTCCCTTTATTTAGTGCCTCTTACACACAAGAGAGCTCTTGCTCCTTCACCTTATGCCCATACAGAACTTATTATGCACACATAGGCCCCTCATTCACTCCATATGCTCCATAGTGCTTTCCAAGAGAATTATAATAATGTGGTTCCAACTATCATGCCAGTATAATTAACCCCTGGTCTTTTTACTGTATTTTGATACACTTGAAATATTACCTACACTTTAAAATCTCTGCGCATTAAACAGGCCCTCCAACAAGCATTTTTCCTTTCACTTTCTCTAGTTCATTTCAAAATAATCACCGATTTATCAATATGCTCAATTTGCAGAGTTAATGGAATCTCCAAGGACTCTTGAGGATCATCCCTTTCATTATTTTTCATCAAATAAATAAATCAAGGCGAGACATCAGAACATCCTAGCACCTGCCCAGCATGCCCATGCTGGGGAAGAGGGAAGGAATAAGCTTCTCCTAACACAGCTCTGCAGTTCAAGAGGCTCCTCACTGAGTTTCTGGACACCGTGGCTCATAAATCTCCTGAAGCTGAATTTCCTGCTGCTGCTTGCAGTCTGCTCTTTTCTCCGATAATGCACTTTCAGAGTGCCATGCTCCCTGCTCACTTCCCAGGAGGATCTGGGGGTCCTTCCCACCTTTCACTGCCGAGGACTTTAGCAATGTAAAAGCTGAATGCTGATTTCTCTTGGTCTGCTCGGTTTTTGCTTCTATTCTCACCTCATTCAGTCCCGTACTTTGGTAAATTGCGCATCTGCTGGAAGTCAATGGTGTGTGCTGTTGGCATCTCTCCAAGTGGCAGCTTGATGCCCACCACCAAGCAGTGGTAAGAAAAACGATGGCTCTCTTAATTGCACTGAATAAAGGAGTTCTGCTAAGTGCAGATTTGCTCTGTTAGGACCTCATTTTTTGTTACCACTTTTTCAGCTAGGTTTCCGTGCTGACAAAATTATGTAGTGTAACACAAGGGTTCCCATACAGTCACTGTGATTAGCAAAAATAGAAAAATAAAATAAAGTAAAATAAAATAAAATGAAATAAAATAAACAAACAAAAAAAGAAATAAACATATTCAATAGAGGAAAAATAGGTGAAAAATAAGGAAAATCCAGGTAAATAACTCCATTCAGTAATTAAAGCAATAAATATTTCATTTCTTTAAATGAACAAAAATTATGCCAGAGTTCTTTATTCCAGTCAAGACAACATTTAAAAGCATCAGTAAAAATAAAGGTTTTAATAAACTGATGTACAAGTAACACACTTCCTGCACTCAATTTCTCCTTTTAATTTGAAACATTACACAGTGGGTGTATGTGACAAACAGTGAGAGGGACAGGGGAAAGAGGAAATACATGCAACTTATTGAATGAGTTACGACTTGATGGCTCTGCGCCATTAAATAATTTTCACTGGAATAAATGGCATTGATTATTGACTTGGAGTAATTCTGAGTAATTATGAAATATAGATAGAAACGAGAGCGAGTGTTTTGCTATTGCTTTTCTAAGATTGGCTCTTGGATACTATCTCATTGCTTTTAGATGCCATCAAAGAAAATTAAAGCATCCTTGTCCTTAGAGCTCTGGAAGAAGAATGAGGTTGCCCTTTTGGTCTGACGACACTCTTAAAGAAGGAGATAAAAGGTTCCCCAATACCATCCATTATTCTGTTTTGTCAGGCTGGTTTGCTGGCTTCTTTATAATAACACATTGAAAACAACCTTTTGAACATAGAATGCTTTCTGGGAGAAGTTTAAATTTTTTATTTTTTTTTTTTTTTAGGCAAAACTGTAAAACAAAACACTTTGCTTTTGAAGGCTTTCATTTTTGTGTTGCCTGCTTTTCTTCTTTTGTGGTGTGTCATTTGTCTTTCACCCTTTATTTTTGAGGCCAAATGGAAAAGCTGAAGAAGCAGAGAAAGAATGAATTAGAAAAAACCTTTTGAAAGGTAAATTTTGAAAGACAAACATGTAAACAGAAGCTTGTTTACAGTTACTAGGTGGAAAGTCTTTCCATTGTTGCTCCCTGTACTGGGTGTTGGTACCCAGGAGAAGGAGGAGCTCCACGGTAGATATTTCCCTGAAGCCCATGAAGGACCAGCGTGGAGCAGATATCCACACTATGGACCACAGAGGACCTCATACCAGAGCAGGTGAATGTGCCCCAAAGGAAGCCGGAGCCCATGGAGAGGTTTTTCCTGAAGGACTGCAGCCCATGGGGAATGCCTGCACAGGAGCAGGGGAAAGGTGGGAGAGGGAAGGAGCAGCAGAGAGGAAGAGCTGTGTACTGACCGTAACCCCTTCCACCCACACTGTGCCCCCAGGGAAGGGAGACTTGAACCTGAGAAAGGGGCAGGAAAGATCTTGGTTTAATGCTTGCCTTTGTTTCCCACTACCTGAATCTTTTCTAATTGGCAATAAATTACGTTACTTTTCATGGAATCACAGAATTTTTAGAGTTGGAAGGGATCTCTAGAGATCATCTAGTCCAACTCCCCTGCTGATGCAGGAAAGTTGACTTTTCCCCAAGTTGAGTCTGTTTTGCCCATGATGGCAATTGTTAAGTGATACCCCTGTCTTTATCTCAACAGAAGGGCATTCTCATCCTGTTTTCTCCTCCTGTCTTGTCGAGGAGGGGGAGTGAAAGAATGGCTGGATGAGTGTCTGGCCCATGGCCAAGGTTAATCCAATACACTCCATTTTTTTAAACAGTTTTGTTACTGGGTTTATATGTAAGAGCATTGCGTGTGACAGGGAGGCGCCTGGTGCATCAGTGTGGACACCCATTTTTATGGCTCCCTTTTCATCCAGTCTTTTAATCTGCTCTAAGACTTCCTAGGCCTGGTTTGTTTGGTATTTAGAGATAAACCCACAAAAGGGCATAGGTATCTCAGGGCTCAGAACTGCCACTAGGTTCTCAGTCCTAAGTAAGATGCTGGTTTTCCTGCAGTGCGAGGAAGGACTTAGCTATTGGCAAACAGGAGTCACCGCAATGACATGATGAATGGGGACACGCCTAACCAGATAACAAATCACGCCAAGAGGGGTACGTCTTAAAATCTCAAACGCAGTGGGATTGACCTGCCCAGACTTTAACTACACAAACGTTAATAACATCTGCTCTGAGAAAGCCATTTATACTCTTTTCTATACCTAAAGGAGGGCAATTGGCATCTGTCAATGACAATTCATACCATCTACTCCAATGATGTTTTACTGTCTCCACTAGCTATTGAGAAAGCCCAGATGACAAGCTTAGATTTGATGCGTAACTTTTAGACTGCAAAAATAAAGTGGGAAGAATCCTGGCCTCAGAGCTGTGAATATGCAATATGCTTAAATATGCAATAGGCTGCTTAGGCAAGACAGAGAGTCTTTGAAGATATGTCCAAAATCAGAAATATTGTCATTGGGGTGGGGACCTCTAAGTGTGAGGTACCCAGAAACTACTGACACAGATGGGCAAATAAAGTAACCGGAGGGTACCCTGGATTCCCAATTGCTGATGGTCAGGGCACAATGGCAGTCAAATGTGAGGCTGTCTTTGCACTGATGCCTAGCCAAGACACTTATCCTTCAAAGTTGTCTTTTATCTCATGGACATGTCTAAGTTTCATTATCCAAAATGCAGTTTATTCAAGTCTACAACTGATGGAGGCCCAAACTTCAGCTGCCACAAAATGCAGCTGCATGCCCGTGCAGGGGAGTCCCTTTATGATACGGCTCCCCATTCTACTGGTCAACCTGTAGGTGCAGTCAAAAATGTTGGCTTTTAGTTTGTAAATCCTTATGAAGTTTGAATCCTGACTTTTTGTCCCTTCAGCACTACAACTGAAAGCAAATAAGGAACCATTGCCAAAATACTAGGATGCAATTGGATCCAGCTTTTAGCAAAAGAGCTAATGGCCTCAAGTTTAGGCTTGTTTTTGCAACCTGCCAATGGTTCCTCTGAACAAGAAATCATACTAAGTTCCTACTATACGGTAGTGTAAACAGGCCCTTAGAAACATCGGGCCAACTCCTCAGTTGGCAACATCAGCAAAGCATGGCTGCGCCCTCCTTTCAATGCAGACGAGATCCTCTACTAACATCTCTCAAATTAAATTTTTTTTTTCCTGCCTTGAAATTTCTGTCATGACTCCAATAGCAACACGTTCAGGGAAACTTACAGTTCTCCAGCATCTGATACCAGCTGTCAGGCTGTGTTTCATCAGACTGAACTCTTTGTCCAAGTGCTACCAGCTGGCGTTGCTTCAGCCATCTGGGATCGCAGTACTCTAACCTACGGACTAACGCAGCTCCAGCAGAGTCAGGGCTCCCCGTCCTTTCCACAAACTGAATTTATTAGGAAAGTGAAGTGAAGCAAAAGCCGCTGCCCCCAATCAAAGCTTAAATCTTTCTAGCGCTCACAACCTCCGAACGTCCAGCCCTATCAGAGGGAACTCAGTGCTTTGCAGCTCTCAGATGTTGGCTTGATAACTGTTGGCATCTGATTCCCAGACTCTGTTGTTGGGAAACACACTGTATAATGTACGCCAAGGACAGTGCAGCAAGGTTTCCTCTTTCTCCTGCCTCCTTGTTTGTGGCTTCTTATGTAATTCAGTGTTATCCGTCACTTCCCAATCTGCACACTTCCACCTGCAAACTTTCACAAACTTTCTACTCCTTCCTCCCACTTCTCCCTCACTTCCATTAATTATATGTCACACTGCTTCTCAAGCTTTATTTTATGCAACCACCGATCTCACTAAAATTACATTAGAAGGCTCCGAAAGTAGAAACTTTGAAAAGCTGTATTTAAAATTACCACGGGAAAAAAACCCACCTCCTTTGATTCGATATGTTTTGGACATCTGGCAATACGACAACCTTCCCTTCCCCACCAAATTTTGATTCTTTATTCGATCTCATTAGTTAAATTCCTCTCAGTAATCTTATTATTGTTATTGACTGCCAGTAATATAATTGGCGCTGTAGAAGAGCCTGGGAATTGCCATACTGGATCAAACCAGTGATCCATCTCTCCTAGTACCCTATCTCCAAGAGTGGTCAGTACCAGCTGCTTCAGACAAAGAAAGGCTACAGCTGGCAGTTTGGAGATAATCTGCCTGGAAGCTAAGTTTCCCTTGTTTAGAATTACCGGCTGGCTTATGCCCTGAAGCCTGGAGATTTATATCCCTCCCAGAATGCTTGCTTATGAGGTCAGGTACTGTCCTTGCCTCGTAAACTTACGGATTGGGATAAAAACTGAAAAGGCAAGAAAGGCATGCAAACGCTTAGGTCAATGAGGCAACAGCTCAGTAATCGTTATCCCCCATGCTGCAAACTTTCCCAAGGCTACACAGTGGGCTGGTAGCGGAGGCTGAAATAAAACTCGGGAAATCCTGGCTCCTCGCCCTGAGCTCGTCTTAGTAGATGATGTTACAACTCGAAGCATTTGAGATGTGGTAAATGTTAATTTTATAGGACTGACCACTTACCCAATCTTTTTTTTCCTTTCCAGAGTACTTTGCAGAGGTCAGTACATTCCTGAATAAGTACCTATGCTTTCATCCAAGAATACTAAACTTCCAAAAAATGATAGAAGATGTTAATCTTGGTAGTACTAAATCCAAAATGTAGAACTTCTTGGTTAAAATTTATGTTAACTTTAGACTAGGACAGTATGGGAGACCAGCTCTCCCAGTAGAAATTGCTTTGGGTATATAGGGAAACACTTGATTTCAACGCAACTATCATAGGACTATAAACAGTAGGCCTCCTATACATCTTGTACAACCTGAAAAAAGATTTTTGTTCCATGCTTTTTACTTAAAATCTCAAACAAACCTTTTTCTTGGCTATAATTTTTGGCTGAAAAAAATCCATTAAAACTGAGTTAGCAAAATTGCCTTTCTCCTGCTAGCGCAATGAAAATATACGTATTTGAACTTCAGCAGATCAATTTGAAAACTAGCGATCTTATTGTCAAAACAATTTCCAGTGTCATTGGTGTCTGATCATGAGAACAACAGGGCCTTATTCACCGTACACTTACAGCACATCCTTATTCAATACCTCCCCCATATTAGACTCCATTTATTTTTCAGAAATAAATGCTACTGCATTTATGCTTCTGTCGCATACATTTAATAGTATATACATTGCCTTTTGGTAAGTAACACATATTAAATAACCATTCATTTCCAATATATAAAAGACCCCATCATCGTTATTGTATATAAATACAGGATGCATTTGTTGCCATTCTCAGCCCTTTGTCTTCTTCACCAACACGTCCTGTAAATTAAGGGCATGTTCAATTAAAAACATTTTCTAGCTTTCATGAGGTGGAAGATGCAGAAATCAATTCAGTAGCGAGCTGGCTGATTCAGCAAGAAACCAGCCAGTCTGCAGGAGTCTCTTTTTAAATGTTTTCCTCTCTAATAAGGTAACAAGCCAGAGAAAGGTACAAACCAGAGAGGGAGGTAGGGAGAGCTTATGCAGATTAGCTGCTCCGCTCCTGCAGGCTGCAACCCTCGATTTGACGCAATTTTTATCTTGCATCCATGGTTGCCCAGTTAATTTGTCGTTAACATCTTCCGCGTCTTCAGTGCTATTCATACATTGCAGCAAGGCCTTTAAATCTTCTGTGTTCCACAACGGAAAGTGTATTCAATTTTATTCAGTTCTTTTCAGCTTACAGTTCCATTTGAGTGAGGCTTCATTCTCAACAGTTCATTCACCATTCATTCACTTGAAAAATAGGCACTGCTAATTTTTAAGAACTGATATAAAATTAAAAATCGTGGATATGAGAATACAGAAAAAATATTTCTGGAAAACATTCTGACGGTTGGAGATAACAGTGCATTTTCTGTTTTCCTCTTTTCATCCTCCATGCACGTTATGTCCAGGAAAGAAGAATTGCTACAAACAATAAAAATTATGTAATATTAAAATGCTTAGACAGAAAGAGAATAAACATGGGACTATATCACTGAACTCACAACAACTGGAGGGTTCTATTTAATAGTCTTGTTTCACCAGTATGTTTTACTAGTTAAAAGGCATTATTTATTCCTTTTTTGCAACATTTGTTTCCTTACTCAGTAAGGTGAGCTCCTAGCATCCATCTTGTCAACCAGCTTTTCATTAGAGTCTTCTCGTCTTAGTTTATTTAATATAAAAATCCCACAACAGTTAAACATAAGATAAAATTTAGTCAATTTTGTGTTTTCCTTTTGATACAGTGAATCGGGGGTGTCTGTATTACATCTAGCACTGCCATTAAAATTTAACAGAGCCTCAAATGAGACAGATCCATTTTCTGGCTTTTGATTCATTTCTCATTTGCCTAAAAAGTTATAAGCCTTTGTAGAAGCTGTACATCGGGCTAGAAGTGGTACTACATTTCTTTTCTCTTTTAGTCCATGCAATCGCTGTGCCTCTTTTCACCTAAGTGTGTGCTTCAGCCATTGTGTTTTCCCAAATTTGGAGCCATTTGGTACAGTGCTAATTTATTTTACTGACTGAGCACATGAATCCCTGCTTCAGAGGAGCACGGATGGTGCTTTGGCTCAGAGGGAAGCTTGCATAGCAAGTGGAAAAGGGGTATCACTCTGAATGATTAATTGTACTCCTCAGAAGGGTCTCGGAACATGATCATTCTTTATAGAAAATTGGATTAAAATTTGACACTTCTACAATTTTTTTTCTTTGTAGTGAAATTTTCATTTTTCATCTGTTGGCCAAATAATTCCATGTGCAGTCATCCCTAAATTAATCTTGAATTAATTTTTAAATCCACTGTCCTCTAATATATAATTCACCATAAGAAAACCCAGAGCAGTCAATCTTTCATTAGACATGGGGTGAGAAAGGGTCAGCAGACACTCCTGCCGTACTAAAAATAAAGGCACCACATCTGGTATGGAATGATGTCTGGAATTGTAATGCATATGCATCCACTTACTTGTTCTGCTGAAAACACAAACTACAGAGTGCCTGCATGTTGAAACATGAACCAGTGTAATAGGAGCTTAAACCCTGGAACAGACTGTTTGTATATGTAGTCAGTTTATTAGCAAATGTGCAGGCCTGTAGAGTACAAGAACCATCGTTTCAAGCCGATCTGTCACACATTTAACAAGCTGTTTGTAATACAGTCCATTTCATGTATAAGAGAAAAATCTTTCCCACAGGTATAAGAAATATATGATACTTTTAGCATATGGTGAGCTCTGGTTTTGCAGGTATTCTACATTAGAAGCTGCTGTAACATGTTGGGTTAATTTCTGTTTGTTTCCAAAAATCCTCCTTTCCTTTGTTGAACGTGCTATAATAAAGCACGTTATAGCGGATGTTAAAAATGAGATTCCGCACAAGATGTCTTTCTAATGTCAGGCACAACCGTGCTCACCGAGAACAAACCTAGCCCTGGTGCAAACGGCTCACGCTAAGCCTACTTTATACACCACAGCAGGGCTGAACGGGCAGAAATCAATAGCGAGGGGCCTCTCCTACAGCTCTGCTTCTGTGCCTTTCCATCAAGGAGCAGCAAGATGCTGGGCTACCTCCCCAAAATGGTACCCGCCGGCAGCAGCCAGCGGAGCGGTGGTGGGGAATAAACACCCTGCAGTGCCTGCGCCGTGCCTCAGCTTCTGGCAGGATTTGCAAATGCTGTGTGGGATCCAGGGATTTCGCTTAGAGAGAGCTGCCAATGCGCCGACGCTTCCTCATCTTGCCTCCCCAAGGGAGAGTCCAGCCCGGCTCTGCCATGGCTCCGGGACCAGGGGCCGCGGCCGCTTGCCCCGCAGGACCTGCTCCGGAGAGGAGAAGCACAGAGTGCCAACAGTGAGGAAGAGGAGGGGAGGCTGGTTCCCCCGTGTGCCCAGCCTTGCCGTGGTGCCCAGCGGAGCCAGCCCCGACGCCTGCCTCCTGGCTGGGTCTCTGCGCGGCAGGGGAGCAGCGGCAGCGGGCAGCCTCTGCGCTGGGGCTGTGCGCCCCTGCCTGCCTTCTTCCCCTGGGGAGGATTTCACGTGCTGCCCTGCCGAAGGCAGGTGGGAAGGGCATTTTCCCCAGCCAAGCCTCCAGGTGACCTCTGCCTCACCGCATGGTTTTCGGGGAGGCGGCGATAGCCAGGCTCTACGCCGTCCTCACTCCAGCATCTTCCCAGGCAGCTGCTGGGCTCGCTTCAATGCAGCGGCTTTATTTAAGCCTTTCTAGCTGTCACGGACAAATGCCTAGCAAAGAGGACTGTAGTTTGCAGGCTGTACCCAAGCTGGGTTATAATTCGAACCAGATTCAGTAATTGCGTTGCATTTCACCTCCAAGTCAGAAATTAAATGTAGCGCATGTCAGGTGCTAGTGATTATGGGCTGGCTTCCCCGGCCGGTGCCAGCCGCTCGGAGGGGTGCGAGGGGACCACAGCTGCCGCCCGTCACCCGGAGGACTTCGCTCCCCCAGGAGCAAAGGGAAATTCCTCATCCAGTCCGGCAGGGCCCAAAGCCGCTTCCAGCACCAGCTGTACCCTGCTCCCTGCCTCTATCCCCAGTGAAATCAGCGAAACGATTTCAGCTTTAACCGCAGATCCCACAGTAACTACTGGCCCTTGTCAACAGTCTCAGAGGAGCAGCCAAAGGCTGTTCAGCGCAACTGCGCTAGTGGGAATATTTCCATATATTTGAATGGGTATTGTCTCAGACCAGGAATGAACAAGACTGTTCTGCTCCAAGTCCGTCCATACGAGGACAGCGGGGCAGCACCAGAAAGCTCCTGCTCCTGACACGGTGGAGCTGCTTCTCTTCTCCGGAGTCATTCAGTTTGCTGGCAGATGTCCTCCTCCAGGTCCAGCTGTGCAAGGGAAAGAGATTTCTTCTCCCTGGTACCTCCCAGTTACTCTTCATTTTCAGCCTGTCAGAGATACTACCCCCATAGTTTTGCTGGCAGAGCAGTTGGTTTTAGTATTCCTTAATCTGCTTCAGATAAAATCGATGGGTTTAACTCCTACAGCTTCCATGGGTGATCTGAGCCAGCCCAGCTGATCTTACCTCACACAGAAAGGGTAATCTCTACCACTTGTGCAGCTGGGTCCAGAAGAGGATGTCTGCTCCTGCCGCAGACTCCAGATGATGCAAGTTTTGTTCCTTTGCTATGGTAATTCCAACCAGGTGAAAATAGGCAGGTACCCCAGTGAAAATTGCCAAGTGGCGGAAATATTAAGAAAAACATGTTTGCACGGTATCGCACTGAGTAATATCAACACAGATCATGTGAATTGACCCAGTAATCTGTTGCCATCCACATGTCACAAAACTTGAAGGCTTTGTACAGCTTTGATTACAAAAATGTGCATTTTCTCTCATCGTGGTGATTGAATGCAGAGGGAATGGTTTTGTCTTTAGGCTTGTTTATTTTTCTTTTTCGGGCATAATGGAGTTTTGAACAGTAAAATTGCTTTCTGCCTTTTCATAGCTGTTTGGCTATTTGAGAGAAAAAAAGACACACCAGACAGTGAGGCACTGCTGAAGGGAGGGGTACAAACACAGTAAAAAGCAAGTTTAATGAGCATGTTTTAATATTTAAGGAAAAATGTGTTTTCACTTAAACTACCTGAAAATCCGCAATGAATCCATTGAAGTTAGTGGCATTATTTACCATATGTTAAAGGTGGAGAACCTACTCCTGAAATGTCATTCTAACTTTGTACTTTAAAAATAAGTAAATAACAGCATTATCCTGTGCCTCTCTCAGTTTTTCAATACATCTTTCATTGCGTGAAGATGCCCAGTTACGAAAATTACACTTTCCCTTAATACTGAAATCACACAATGAGTGAGACAGACTTGAGGCACCTTCAAAGCAATTTTTGGTATTGATAAATTTTTTTCTGTATTTTTTATATTTTCTTTGGGTACACAACCTCAACAAAATGAGTTGAAGCAATCATGAAAGGAGAGCAACTGAGGCAGAGGAGATTATAAATAAAGCTGGGTTTTGGGAGGGTTGCCAAGACATGAGGAGGGGGTCTGTATTCTTCAATTTGTTTATTTATATTACTAGCTACAATTTGACACTTGGGAATTTTTCTGTGCAAGTTGGCAGCTATGACAATGATGGACTATCATTCATGGTAGGGTCTTACTGATGGCAAAGTAAAACCATCCATATGTTTCTAAGACCCAAAGGAAAAAAGGAAAAGGAAAAAAGTACTGGTGCTAGCAATTGAAAATAACAGCTCATTGGAGGTCCTAAACATGCACTGAGAGCTCAATAAACTTTGAGGGCCCATGAGAGTGGATAGGAAGAAGGCTGGAGCCATAACAAAACCTGGAATTTTTCATGGTGTCATCAGAAGGTGTCTCCTTTTTTTATTCACATAAGTAAACAATGGTGGGGGGGGAGGGTTTTGGGGTTTTTTTGTGGTTTTTTTTTTACTTACAGAGCTGTTTGGAGATGATGAAGAGGAAGACTCTGACAGGGCAATTCATCTTATCTGCCTGTATGTTTAACTTGCCCATGCCATCTTTCGTTTCAGCTCTAAGAGTCAAGCAGCCATTACGTAGAAGTCATAAAAAGGTCCTAGAAGGCATAACACTGCCAATTGCTAGCCTCGTTTTTATTATTTGTGCTGAAAATGTTTAAAAATACATTAGACTCCAAAAATACCTCCAAGTTCTGCCTCTTAAAACAAGTGTGATTTCCATGGCACTTACTGTTTTTGGTGAGGGTGCCATTTGCTATGTGACTTTCTCCCAAAACCGCCACGACAAAACTGAATCCCTTTACATCACAGTCAAGTCAATCAGGGATCTGAGAGTGAGGGAAAATAAAGCTGCAGCCAAATAACATGTTACTTCTTGCTTTTGCTGGTCTGACCAGAAAGCTAGAACAGGCAGCGAGGGATAAGCCTAAAGGCTCTAGGTCTGGTTGAAACAATGATCATCTTGTTTTGCTTTGCCACGGCCCCATAACTGCATGGCAAATAAACAACATTGTAAGTACAGCCAGTTCATTTGCTGTCTAGTTTTGATTTATGAAGGCAATAACCGAGTGAACAAGGGGATTCAAACCTTTTGGTTGCTTTTTAATTTTAGTTCCTTTCAGTTCTATTTTAAGTTTAATTTGAAATAGTTTTGAGGGGGAAAGGCAGCAGGGGGGCTCTCTTACATCTTCATAAGGAATGTAATATCTAGCTTTTACTTTTTGCCTTGTGTGAGGAAGTATTTTTGCTTCTCCCTATTGCTTGATTAATACATTCTCCTAAACATTATGTTGATACGCTAATTTGGATCTTTACCAAAGATCCAAAGAAGACCTCAAAGAAGTTGAGGGACTGACTTTTCAGACTAAGAACCCATGGCTCCAATTACAGCTTATAGGAGCTATCTGTTCTCAGTGCTGGTGTAAAGCAGCCTTATGACTGATCTGTGAAGCTAATTGCAGCTCTAAAATTCAAAACTACTTTGCCATTTTTCAAAGGAGCTTTGGTAAACCCTGAATTCCTCAAGGAACTGCTTACGCTATTTTACTCTTAATGAAAGGGCTTACCAAAAAAGAAAGAAAAAGTATTAATATTGTCCAGTCAGACTAATATCTGTGAACATAGCAGGTGTGCATCGGAAGAGTACAGACTGGATTTGTCATTGCCCTCAATCTCGTGTGCTCGTTTATATTACTGTAGAATTTTAACTGCTATTGAAAGATAAAAAGGAGGGTTCCTCATCCATCCTGTGCTGGTGTAAGCAAACACGCAAGATGTAAAGCAGCAGAAAACCTGGCTCCATATGTGTACGTGCGGTGCTCCGAATAATGTGGTATGACGCCGATCTCAGCAAGAAGCAGGCTACTGAAGAGCTCAGAGGGACTGAGAAGAAGAGCTGCCCACCTCAGAAAAGGTCTGGTGTCTGTAGATGGTACAAGGCTCTATTAACTCCCTGAGAAACCACAAATTCCAGTTTTATGTCAGAGCTATTGAAGATCAGTATCTGCTGCCTCACAAGACGCCTCCAGTCAGCTGAGCAGCCTTATCTTCAGCTGTGGGGCAACAACCAGTGGGGCTCAGTTCCCTCTCAATCCAGTAGTTAGAGCTAAATGGGGGCCAGCTGACCCCGCCACTGGGGGACTGCTCCCCAGTACAAGGGGGTCTCACAGCTCCTGCTGGTTTGGGCGCCCTGACTTTGATAGATGCAAAACGCCACCAGCCAGCTGTGTGTTTCGGCTCTGAGAAGCCATACGTAAGGCAGGCCTCCCTGCTCCCAAGAACTAGAGAAACTGGGCAGCAATCGCGCTGGGCTGCTAGCAAGTCCACCTTGTCAAAAAACGTGCCCCCAAAACCATGTCATTTTGTGCTCTGTCACGCTAGTGGATCCTGTCGTACCAGCTACAGCAGGCAATTTGCAAACAAGCCCATTGCAAATAATTGCTGGATAATTTCAATACCTTTAAAATTGTTCTTCTTAAATTGCAACTACAGAATAGGGAAAACTATATGTGAGAAAGATCTGTTCTTTAGTTGCAAAGGAAATATGCCAAACTGCAAGGACTGTGCAACAGTAAGTGAACTTAAAATCAATAGGGTTAAATAAAGGTAAAATGTGGTAAATCATTGCATGCTAAATTCATTTCCACAGAGGCAACTGATACAAACCTCATTCTATAAGAAAGTATGTAAACCAGCTCTTTGTGGAGAGCTCTTTATGGACTCCTAGATCTCACGTGAAATTGAATGTACAGTTCAAACTCTGTATATATTTATTTTACGTACAAATGAAAAATGAAAAGTTTAAAATTCGTACACACAGTGTTTTTTTTACTGATAACATTATGTATCAATGTTGTAATTTCAAACATTCAAAAATTAGTAATTTGATCTCCAAAAATTTCTGAAACTGGCTTAAAATATTTTTCTTCTCTTCCAAGTTTTATCAACTTGCAGCATTTGATCACCTACAGGAAGCTTCTTCCAGCTTTTCTCTTCGACTTTGATATACACAACTTATTTTTTCCTAACTATGCAGTGTGAGATTCTTATGTAGATCCCAAGTGGAAGCCCTGCCTCCAAACATCACAAAACTTAGAATAAAGTAATGAGATTTGGCAATAGTATTTTATGTACATGATATAGATATGCAAATGTACTTAAGGTGTCCTCATTTATGGCTGTGGACAGTATAACACAATGAGTTTTTTGCACGACCCCAGGAGCCAGATTTTCATGAGGCCCCTGCTGATGCCCCGTCAAGTCAGGCTGCACAGATGATTTCTGAAAAGTGTCTCATTTAGGGCAGCCTGTGACTTAGCACAGGCTCCCTCCTAATCTGTTTCAGGGGCTCAGTTCCTTGCTCAACACAAACCGTTAATTTACGATCTAGCCTATCGCTGCTGTTGAAGTCAACATCTATCAACAGTTATGACTTGTGCCATCCCGTCGCAGTAATAGTTATTTTCTGTTCTCAGCTGAATGAAGCACCAGGAGGTCCAAAATACCTTCGTGTGAATGATTAAATGGAAATTTCTGTATCAATCAGTGAATTCAAGTTTCGTGAATATAAGACTCAGACTAAGATTCAGATCAAAGAAGCATCTAAAAAGCCACGGCACTCAGCTGATAAATAGCAACCCCAATGGCAGCACCTGCAGCCCTGGGTGAAAGCCTTCGCTCCTAGGCAACGCCTAAGAAAAATCAGGCACCTGACAGCAAGATTCATAAAGCCAAAGCTTAACCACTAGAATTTGTCTTATCCCCTCACCTTTCAAGTAGAAAATACACCTTTCCTCTCAGGGTTTATTCCACCTTTAGTACAGTTGACCAATTGTGTCAAGTGAAGTGTGGGGCTTACATTTTTCTTTCAGAGAGGGATCCACCATCTTATGCAGTGGTGAGCGCACTCTCAAAATGTAGGAAACCTCCATTCAGTTCTGCCCTCTGCCTGAGGAGAGTCAAACCTCCACCTTCCAAGTTAGTCCATGCTTACGGAACAGTTTATGTATTTCAACCGATGATTAAGAAGCTCAACCAGATGGAGCCCCTGAGGGCGGGACTAGGAAAAAGGACACCTAGCTGCTGGGTCCAGAGGTGGCTTAGCACTGGCAGAGGTGTCAAACCAGTCAGCCCTGTCAAAAATGAACAGCTTTCGAGGAAACTCAGAAAAAGTAAATGTCGGTGGAACTTTCCTGCTAACAGCGTAAAGGCCACTTCCACACTGATCCACTCGGCTGCTCCAAAGACCACCCTGGCCATACCCACAGTGTGTACTGAAGAGGGCTCCTGCAGCAATAACAGGCAGCCTGCAAGGCCTTGCGGTGGCACAGCAAGGCCCTGCCTGTACCCCTTACCTACCCTCTGACCTGTCACCACAGTGTCTTTCAGCATCCACCTTGATTTTTCTGCAGCATTTCTGCCAGGTTGTGAAATTAGTGGTCTGGAAAAGGCTTGGCAGCAATAGCTGGCTCCACTGGTACCAACCGGTATCAATACCAGCCACCTCTGGGAAGAAAAATGGGTTCTCACAGGCCATCTCCATTCATCCCAGACCTGTTCTGTTTTGGTATATACTACAAGTGACCACTGGTGAGCTCAGATTGTCCTCAGCAGCGGGTCACTAGTTTTAGGATACTAAAGGTGACACTGTGACAGACTCAGGCATTGGTTCTCATAGGTAAGATACACGCCTTTAGAGGTGACCTGAGCTGTCCTCCTGCTAGCACTGACGTGGATGGTGCAAAAGCGCACGTACACTGTCTATGATGTCTTTACTCCTACTGCCACAGCACACGTGGCCTCATGCAGCCACAATGGTCTCCACGGAGAGTTCAGCTCATCCTCAGCTACACACCAGTGCCTGCCAGGAGCGTGGTGGGGAACTTCAGGGCCCATTGTCGCTGTCTGTGAGATACTACACTATGTGAGAAATGTAATCAAGAGCCCTTTACTGTGATATGTTGTGCACTTTGCTGCTAAGGAGAGGCGAAGAAGAATACTGTCTAGTCTATTTGGCCTAGCACGCTGAGGACAGGGCTCCCACAAGGACTAGGCTGTGTCCAATACCGTCTGAGCAAAGCAGTCATCTCTCAACCATCAGGGACATCTTGAGTTTCCAATTTTCTACCCCTTTCTCTTGTTGCACTCTTTAAACCCCTAATATGCTTCTTTCCCTTATCCATCAGAAATATTTTCATATTGGGGAAAATAAAAAACCTAAATCATTAGAAAACAGGAGGCTGGCCTCTCCCACTACACGTTCTGCCTTATTTCCACATTCGTTTTAGTTGTCTTATCTAAATATGGTAATTACTTGAGTATTCTGATGTAAATCATGAGAGCTATTTCTTGTAGTTCAGCAGCCAAACATAGGGAGCTAGTACTAATCTGGCAGAGCTCATTATCTGTAACATCATATTAATAAAGTCTAAGACAGATCTGAAAGCTGAATATCCTTTTTTAATTTGCAGTTAGTTATCATAGAACTAAAAGTATGAAATGACAAATGCCAGGGCTTTATTTTTCAAAGTGGGAATCTGTGTTTGGAATAACCAAATGTTGTAAGATCATTATTTTAAACTTCAGGGATAACTTTCAGTACTATTTACAGTCAGCCTGTAGTTCAAGGCTAAATATGACTCTGAAATCATACATTTAGTCAAGATGCTTAAAACAAGCCCCTGGCCTACACCTCAGGTTCAGGTATTGAGTGAAGCAATCCTTCTGAATTGTCTACTTTAGTGTCTTATATTATCAGTAGAAAGAGGTATAGCCCTTGGAAGGCCTCTGGAAAAAATAAATTTTTTTAAAAATTCATATATGTTTGACTTTGCTTAAACTTTGGCAGATTAGCAATCTTCAAAGACATGCAACAAGCCTTATTAACTACATAAGAATGACAGGCACCAGTTAGGTGTCTCTAACCTTTGTTATAAAGAAAAGGCATCTTTCCTTGGTTATATAGTATAAGATTATTCATGTTATGGTTGGGCCTGGGCTATAACCACTTCTGATGAGGCTATATGACAGAAGAACTAGCTGTTCCTTTGTTTAGTGACAGCTGAAAAAATGGAAAACTACTTTCCAAGGACTAAATGCAGGCAAGAACAAGCTATGCTAGCCCAGTGGTCTAACAGTGAATGGACAAACAGTGGGACTGAGTTGAGTCCAGCTATACATCCTTGTAGCAGAACAACCAGAAGAAGTTGAAGAAGACCGGAGAGCATCTAGGATATGCCTGTGATATGATGCTGAAAAGCAGCTATGTTGGGATTTGAGGACAAATTGCCAGTTAGAAGAGGTTTAGAAAGTTGATTACAGAAAATGTGTTCTGCTGTTTGATTCTTGCCACGTCTGAACACAAAGAGTTATTCTCAACATTCTTTACAAATAAAAAGAAGGACCTTTGAACAAAAGAAATGAGGGATTATTCAACTCCATCACCAACTTCTGGTCTTGATTGATACAACTAGACCAAAATGGAATATTATCATGAACTGTAAGATGACATATTTTGATTAAAAAGAAGAAATGGAAATGTGTCAAGGTGACCCATCTTTCATATGTCTTCGTTTTCTATAAATAAATCAGATTTTTTTTTCTTCTTACAGAAATTTCTTCCATGTAGCCATATCTAGAATGTGGTTAGTTTTCATTTAACTCACTCCTTTCTTTGACAAAATGTGTGTATTGCAACACCACATGAAATCATGACCTGGTGAATTCCTTGCTGGCACTCTTTTTCTTTCTCTCTTTGCTCCAGATCTTCTGAATATCTTTCTTTTATAGTTATATACATGAGCTGTAATAAAAAGAATCAAGAGGACCAGAGAGAGAACATTATCTTTTTTTCCATGTTCACAGTAATCTGTTCTTATTGCCAGTCTGATTGCCAGGCTTGTAGTGCTAGTTCGTTCCTACTTATAGAGAGAAGCTGAGCAGATAAGGCAAAGAAAGATATATTAACACGAGCCTGGTACATAAATATTATAAATAGCAATAATAATGTAATACACTTCTACTGTGTTTTTCATTCAAGGATCAATTGTGAAAGAAAGAGAGAACCTGGGTAGCGGACTTTGCCTATGAAGACCCAATTTCTATGTCACAGATTCAGGAGGTGCTTGCTAAATAACATAAACTAATGTAGGATCGCACCATATTCTGCACTGGTTCTGCTCCAGCCCTGGCTCTGTGTCAGGGTCACTAACCTTCCGTGCTGTGTAAATAATTGATTTTTCACTGTGGCTGTTGAATGAAGAAAAAAAAAATCAGATCACACCAATCGTTGTTTCCTTAACTCCCCTTTCCCCCTAGAGTTGCATTCAAGAAAAATGATCCAGATTACCTAAAACAGAAAGGATCACGTTTCCTTCAGAAAAGCAAAAAAAATAGTCTAAAATCATAGAGCTAAACAGAAAGCAGAGAGCAGAAAACAGGGAGTGCTTCCGTATGTTAGCTTCAGGATACAAAAGATTCAGGCTAAACTTTTCCATTGGTTCCCAGAGAAATTTGAATATCCGTCTCCCACCACTGAGACAGTGCTCTATTCCCTGGGCTAGGGAGGACTGCGCAGTAGCAGGACATTCTCAGCCTCCTTCCCTGATGCCGTTAGACTTAGTGTAAGCTCACGAATGCATGGACTGGCACCGAAGCAGCCCAAGTGGAGGTGACAGACTTTCATTTCCTACGGCCAGTACATTCTCATGGTATTTTTAAGGTGTCTCGGATACACTTTCAGTGTTTTACAAGAAGCAGAAAAGTTCCAGGGGAAGAAATTATTGCTGTAGCGTGTGGTGGTTTAAAAGATGCTCCAAGCCACAGCCAGAGAAGGAGCTGATCTGAGGTCCCACCTCCTCCGTGAGCTGACACTTCCACTTCTCCTGCGAGTCACCCAGCCGAGCTACGGCCAGCTGGAGCCATGCTGAGAGCCTGACTCACATTCATAGAGGACAATCAATTTTTGGCTGGATTCGCTATTTTCTAAAAACGTTACACAGTTCTATTAATATGCCAAAACCATGCTTGTTTCGTTCACCACATAGACTAGTTCTTGCTTCATGCTCCACTGTGAGGGGTCTGGCTGCTAGAGGCTGAAAGCCGTGCGGTACAGGAGCCTCAGCAGGAGAATACTGTAGTGGCAAAACTTTGAAAGAGTCCAGCAGACAATTCTTAATGTAAACCCGCAATAGTTCAGCTTATTAACACTGATTTTTTGGGGAAAAAATGTGACAATTTTCCCTTTTTCTAGATCTTTGTTCAGTTTTGAAATGCACACAATAACTTTCATTCATTGAAAAGGATTAAACTAATTTAACTGCTGGTATAACTCTAATACAACCATAGTATTTACCCAAGTGATTCATTTGGTTCACTAAGAATGGACATTGGCTGACCTGTAAGCTTCATCTAAGGATCATATTTAACAATATGTATCTTCAAAGCTGCTTTGCCAATATTGAGAAAAACTTAAATATGATGGATATGCCACTGAATCCTGAATGAATTGCATTGAATTTCATCAGCTTGGACCCATTTGCATGCAGCCTGGGTCTGATTCCTTAATACCTATAATGCATGGATGTTCAGAACATGTGGATACAATCCACTGTGTTAGAAAAAAACATTTATGAACAAAGAGGAGAAACAACCTGGTCACAGTTCCAGGGAAAGTCAGCACAAGAAAAAAAAAGCCCTCGAGAATTAGTAACTCCTGACGCTGTACTCAGATAACTGAACCGTATCTTGGTTCAATTTCTCGGCAGGAAATCAGAGATTTTCTAAATTGCTCTTTGGCTGATTGTGAAAAAAAAAAAAAAATTTAATGATATTCCTTTTTTTAATACTAAAAATTTTCTTCCTGTTAAATATACTGTGCTGTTATTAGCTGATATCTAAAATTAAAATAAAATGGAGAAGAAAAATATGGTTAAAATGCATTTTCTTGGTATGAAGACAAATTATCGTACAGTTTTTGTAGACAGAGTAAGATGTGTGCAGGGCTTTCTGTATGTGTTGTGCATTAGCCCGGAGCCCTTAACTCTGCAGCCATTATGCTGACAAAGCTCCCCGCATCTATAACAGAAGTTTTACCTTTCCACATGTGTGCTTAGTGTGTGCACATCTGCGTCCAGTGTGAATGATTGGATGTGCTTTGGGATTCATGTCGTAAGAAGTAAATTAGATTGAAATAAGAAGCTACCCAAAAAGGAATTCAATGTAAGTGTGTATATTCACAATACGGAACAGCAGCTTTTCTTTTCAGTACTAGGCTTATCTTCTATCTGCGACTAGTTACATTAAAGCATGAACATTCGTTCACATGAGATGTCTGACGCCATAAATCTCAAATTCTCTCCTTGCTTCCACTCTTGCCTCCATTGTGCTGGCTATGCTAATGAAAAGCAGGTTTTCAGTTTCATATGTACGTGCATGTGTGCAAAAGAAGGAGGGGTTTTGTCATAGAGACACTCGCACTGCTCAGCCCAGAGATAGAAGCCCACTGAAGTAGAAAAAGTATAATATATGCAATAAATCTGGAGAAAATCACCAGCATGTAGATGCTTTTTCTGGCCTCACAACTATTTTTATAAACACATAGAAGACGATATATCATTGAAAATAAAGCAGTGCATTGTGTTATATGTCATGGTGTTTACAGAGAAAAGCAAGCTTTTGAACCACCTGGCAAGTATTTCAGGAAGAAAAAAAAAAAGGTTTGAAAAAGCAAGGACAAGCATTAGAAAGAGAGGGGGAGGGGAAGCTGGGGACATCTCATTTGCACATGTAAAAATGCAAATTTGATCCATGTCTTTCTTATCTAGTGGTAACAGACTTGGCTCACAGAGCACAATAGCACCTACAGTTCTATGGCCAAAAATAATGAAGTTTCAAAAGAATTGATTGGATTATGGAAACACTTCTATAAAGCCACGTGTTCATTAGCAGATGCCCGCCACCTACCTAGGAACCGGTGGCATGAAAAGCCTGAAAGTAGGATGTAACCCCCTGATTCTGGAACACAGACACATTTAGGGGCGATAAGACTCCTTGTTGTGGAACCGCTAGCTAATGCAGAAAAGCGTGGGGACTTTGACAGTAGCTACCAATTTCCTGCTTCTCCTCCTATTATCATGTAGGTCTGCAGTCTCCTTTAAAGCAAAGCTCATTCCGTTGGCTTGTGCCAGATTAGTTTACCTCTGTGATAGCCAGGACCTAAATAATGTTGACATAGCTGCAGAGCTGGACCTGGTAGATTCATTTTCCCTGAATGTCCATAAAAAACAAGCACGGTATTAACAAATCAGATCAGGTTTCTCTGAATTATCTGAAGTGGTTTTATCTCCAAATTAGGAGGCAGTTTACCTTGCATAAGGATATTAAGAATTAGACTATTGCAACCGAGGGCCGCTGAATTAGAGGTGATGGTACGTGGTCTCTCCGGTAGGGTTTCATCTGTCAAAACTTTTCCATTCCACAAAAAACAGTGAAGCTTTTATAAAACTGGGAAAATGTGTTTGCCTTTCCTGTCTCACAAGCAAGTGCGCTGAGGAAAGCGAGGGCTGGAAGTGAGTATAAAACCAGAGCTGGGGGTGGAGATGACAGTGAGGAATATACGCAGCTGTAGTTTTCTACCAAAAAAAAAAAAAAAAAAAAAAGCAAGCTCTCTGCTTTTTGCAGGGATAAATCTTCAGCTGGGTGGCAGAGCTGGGCAAAAAAAAAAAAAAGCATTCAGAGCCTACAAACCACTTGCAAGTAATTTGCTGTCCCTCTAGCCTTCCATGCGAGCTGAAATGAGACACAAGCCCATTACGGCAACGGCAGGCAGGCGCGCAGCCGCCGCGGCAGCGAGCTGCCAGGCCAGCCTCCGGCTCTGCCAGATGGGCACAGTGTGACTTCCTACCTCAAAGAGGGGCTGGGAGCCCGGCCGGGCCGGCGGAGGCGACTTGTAAAGAGCACGGCATATGCCACCTGGTATTCAGAGGGGTACGTATCTGTTGCAGTTTACCTGTCATTTTTGTCGGTCTTTCTACCGCGTGGCCCTGTAACTCCGTGCTGCGGGGACTCGGCAGCCGATCGGCTGCCATGAAACTCTTGTGCACACGCATAATTATCCTCCCATGTGCTCTTTTCTATAGCCATTCAAGGAAACCGCTCATTAGAAAAACACAGCCTGCTCCTCTGCCTGTGGCCAGCCCTCTCCACCAAGAATGATGTGACCACAGCTCTTTCCCCCCGCCTACCCCGGTGCTCCCCCACGCTGCCGTCTCTGCACCCCTGTCTCCGCACGCTCGCCCCTGCACGCTCGCGGGCGCAGGGGTTGCCATTACGTTTTGCCCTCGCGCCGAAGCGGGGACTCTTGCATTTGCTCTGCACTGAATCATGATGAAAGACACTTTTGACCTTACAACTGCAGAAAACATGAGACAGGGATCAGCTCGCGGCTCTGTGGATGAGATCAAAATTCCCCTTGATGCCAGCAGAATTTCTCTTTGGGGATCACATCAGAAGTAGGTAATGGGGCCTACTATGCAGTTAACAATGGGGCAACGGAAGGTTATTTTGTTCTGTGACTATAGTTTTACCTTTTGAAACCTGAACAAGCCCCATAGCTTTTAATGAACAATCGGGGTTTTTTCCCTTTTTTTCTTCTTTGGCCATTTTGGACTAAAATACATACATCGCTAATCCCATCTTTTAAAAGGAGCTTTCCCCGTTCCCCCAACCAAACACTCTTCAACAAATCAAGTCTTCTACATGTTTGAGGATGTCTGAGGTGTTTCAGTGCCGTGTTCACTTCTGAGTTTGTAGAACCGGACTGAAAGCCTAGGGTAATGGAAAAGACTGCTGAAAACTTTGCTAAACAGATGATCACATTCCTGAGTTTGTTTTACTTAGTTAGCATTTTTGCCTGCTGTGAGGTGTTTTCCTTGGATGGTTACCTACAAATACAGCTCTGACCTCAGTGTGCATGAAGCTGGCCAGCACAGACAAACAGAGCCAATTGGACATGCTCTATAAATCATCACCCACATCCTTCCAGCAGCAAAAATAAAAAGGAAAGGAGGAGGGGGTAAAACAACTGGTGAGTGTTCCACATGAGGAAATGGAGGCTATTTGGTGTCACCAGCTGGAAATACTCAGAGTGCTAAAGAGAAGGGTACCGGCATGAGCTAGCTCTGTGCTGGATAAAGCACTAACATTATAAGTAAATGCTATCATCTTACCGACATCTTGTATGGGCAAAACAATAGGCCTAAAAAATGTTCTCTGCTTTAAAAGGCACCCATCTCAAAGGACACGCACAGAAATGTAATGCTATGACTTCTGAAACAGGACTTAAGTCCAACATAAAAGGCGCTGTCTTAGTGTAATTCACTGGAGTTCTTCAACTCCAAATGTGTCTGAGGTGATTTCTACTTCTGTGCTGGGCCAAACCCCAGGCAAGCACATAAGTTATCTCCTCCTTTGCCCGTTATCCACAGAGGAAAACTCATCATGGGATGAAGCAGGTGAATGAGTCCTGCTGCCCTTCTACCACATCCTCAGTCAGGGTGAGCCACAGAGCAGGATCTTAGCACGCTCCACTGCACTGGTCAGTTTACATTTAGGCTAAGACACTGCATTATCTGATTTAGGCAGGATAGATTACTTTCTCAGAAAAAAAAGCTTGAGCAAAACCAAGATTTTTTCCAGTGTGACAGTTCTTTTGACCCTTTGCATCAGTGCATTTGAGGAGGGACTGAAATTTGACTTTCCTGCGTACCTAGTGATTTTTCTAACTGCAAGTTACAGCATCAAACTTGTTCTGACTCCAGTTCAAGTCAAAACTTCTGCATTCTGTATAAATGAGTATTAATTAAGGACTGAGATACTAATCTGAATTCTCAGTCTTCTTCCTGGTTCATCTGCTATTTTGACTTAAGTTGTTGCTTGAAAGTATTCAGCATGACCCTTTGTAGGAAAAGATCTATCCTAAGGGGGCCTATCTCTGCAAGAGGGATCACAGCTGAAAATCCCAAGTGAAAACACACATCTAATTACTTTTGGAGATCTGGCCCAAGTCTTACTCTTCTCCTTAGCATGTCCTGCTGTATAGCTCTAGGAGTTCTTTGATCATTCTCTTTGCTAACACTCCTTTTGCTTTGAAGAGAGGGCCTTGTTGTTTTCCACTTAGTGATAGAGCACATATAATTAAGGGTTGCAACACTTAAGTCCTTTTGGCTACATCTGCCTTAGCAAATACAATGGCCCAGTGGCTGTTCTCCAGCCCCAAGGCCACCTGTCATGCCATCTCTCCCATCCATACAGCTAAATTGTCTTGTCTGTTCCCCACCACCACCTTCATCCAAACCAGGGAGACTGCGTTCATATGGCCCGTTGAAAGCAGTCCCTGGCTTGTACTAACCCCTGAACTGTGCCCAGGCGCTGGCTGGGACTGCTAGCTGGCCATGGCCAAAACTGCGTCAGGGACGATGCTAAAAGGTAAACTGTACGGATGACTGGGTGCCAGGGCATGGACCCATATCCTGGTTCATTTTAGTTCACTAACGTAGGCACGGTCTTTGTGGATTTAGCCTTCATAAACAGTCTCGATAGGTTAGACTCAGCTTCCCTGACTTTAGGCTCTGTTAAGTTAAAAGTATAATTACGCTAGGCTCCCCATGCAGTCAATGGAAAGACATTTCCAGAGGAGAATTCAGATCTCCTTATATACACAACACACCCACTCATACACACCAAGATAAGCAAGCAAACAAAACTCAGCTAAACAAAAAATGTGTGATGTAATGATGGGCAGGGGCAGTAAAAATATCAAGAGATGTAAAGAGTCTACCACAAAACCACAATATTTCTGCTTCAAAACGATGAAGGATACTCATGATCCGCTTGTTTTTTGTAGGGCTGAAATGCCTTCAGTGGGTAGGCATTTCTGACTCTGTTCTGGGCAGATCACCACATCATAGTTGCCAGGTGGCTCTAACCTAGAGGAAAGATTGCAGACTCGTTTTCTTCATAAATCACGAGGTATAACATTCCAATGCATTCACCTCATCAACTGGTACAAGCTGAATATAAAGCTGTCCAAAGAATTTTGGTGCAGGTCATTGGCAAACTCCTCCTAGATACACATATGAGTTGACTGGAGGGAACTTGTAAACACTGAAAATAATTCTTGTCCACCAGCAAAATGGCTAAAGTCCAGAAAATCTCTCTTAGAGCCATTTGTGCCTGGTTTGCCAATGACTGCCTTTGGTTTCACAAATCCATGACTACTGTCAAACTAGAGTAATTTACAGAGCGAGAACCCTACTGTACGCCTGCTGGCATGGTTGCAGGGAAGTGCTCTCACCAGAAGCCTCTAAGCTGGTATTCTGCTAGGTTCAGCATTACAAGAAGTATGCTAGAGGGGAAACTGCTTTGGCCAGTAACTTATTTCATAATAGAAATTATGTCTTAAATAAAAATGTTTGGAAAATATTAATTTCTAGCTTCGGAAGGAATGAGATCTCTTTGCCTTTTTAGTTCTCTCTTCCAAGAGAAGAAGTAACAAGCAGGGAACAAAATCTAAAAAAAGTCTGTAAGCAAAATATATATTTGCTGCTTTCATTCTTTTTTTTGTTACCCAAATTGTAAGTATCATTTTCTACATAGTACTAGTTTAGGCATTTTCTGAGTAACGTACTAAAATCAGTTCCATCCATTATTTTCCTATTGCGACTTCAAAATCAAAACCTTGCCTTGAAACTTGACATTTGCTGTTTCAAAACCTAGCTTTTCTGCATGAATCCCTCAGATTCACTTCTGTTTTTCTCTTTCTTGAAACATCATCTGCATATCGTTTGCACATCATGCTTGCACCAAATATTGGTACTGTGTATTCTGCTAACAATGCTAATGATTTTCCCACATAACTCCCAAAATGAAGAAAGCAGTAGTTGGCTTCACTAACCTAGCTGACAATGAAAAGTTAAAACCATTAAATTTATTGTCCCTTTTACAAAAAAAGCCTGGCCAACTGGAGATATTACCATGTTTATATACATGTAAGTTTGTATACATGTTTTATATATATAACTCATGTATAAGTATGGGTAAAATTGATATATGGTTTCAAAACTGATTAAGCATTAAACAAAAATGACAAATTATTTCAAATAGAAAGGAAACTAAGAAGTCAGGCGTAACTATTTTATGTAAAGGATAATAAACACATGGAATAAGTTAGCAAAGCACAGAAATGAGTTGAAGAGACACCTCTACAGATTTTTTCCTCTCTATTCTCCTTTCTCTCTTTTATTTTCATAGAGGAGGAAAGGACTAAGAAGCACAGTGAAAAAGCAGGGAAGTAGGCTCAAGATATCCTAAAAAAACCCATGCGTGCAAGGCCAGATGGTTTTTTCCTTTTCCTAAAAACATCTTATGTTCTTGACATGGGCCTCATTTTTAAACTGAACTACAGGCCAGCAAAAACAGTTTTTTCTAGGGAAATCATCCATGTCCTACTTGTAGAGACGATGCCTTGTTCAGCTGAATCCCTGTCTCCAGGTAAGGCAGCCCCGGCCGGCAGCCTGACTCATGCTCTTCTTCCCCAGCACCTCCAGTGCTCTCCTTGCACGGTTCACAGCCTGCACCCAAAACCAGAGCTATATTATGTGGCAAAGTGCCTCGAAATTCTCATTGCGTGGGTGCTGTGCTGATTCCCTGAACTCCCACGCTCCACTGCTCATTTATATCTCCTCTCTCTGTTGGGATTTATCAGCTCGTTCACAGATCCTCCCTGAGATGTCCCTGCTTGTGACACCTCCCTCCCCAACAGGGTTGATGTGGGGGACTTTCCCATTTTGGTGCATCACTCAGTAAACTTATTTATTGGATTCAGCACCATGTGGAGCCGAAGGTTTCTGAAATGCATGAACAGAGCGTCTTCTTTCTCAGAGGAGTCTTCTCACTTCTTAAATTTGTTAAAAATCGTGTGGCAGATCTGGAAACCACGTAGCCAGGGCAGGTTTGCATCACTCAGAGAGACAGGTTCTGTTGGCTAAACTGAGGTACCAGCTAACGTTTAGCAGTCTTTTGTGTTTGCTTACATGGGTATCCCTTTAGGGATATTTAAATGAAAGCGTGTCACTAACTGGTCTGCTGCTATTTTACTAGCTAACGTGCTAGTTCCAGTTGTCAACCGTGGGATCAGCAATCGCCATGGCAAGAGGTGTTCTCCATACACATTGGATTCCCAGCTATGAACAAGTATGCTTGGCTAAATCATATAAAACAGTTGCAGTCTGAGTCATATTTTTTAAATAGCTGAAAGATTTTATTTTTACCACAGGAGATTTTTCACTTCTGGTAAATTATGAATAATGATATTAAAATACACATTGGTGTAATCCTCATCCCAGATAAGATCTTGCCCGCCACATGGCTGTTTCATTCAAGTCAAGCTTCATTCCTCAGGAAATCTTAATATAGACAACACTGACAATCTTTTAAAACTATCAAAGTGATTACAGACATCTCCAAACAGATTTGAACGATAACAGCAAAAACAAAAATTGAAAGGGGCAAATTTTAAGCTGGGGTAAGATAAAGTATTCCATATATAAAGCAATGTAAAAGTGTATTTTGAGGACTACCTGTGCTCCAGAGATGGTGGAACACACCAAACAGACCTTTCTGTAGAGTAGTTTCCATCCCAAATAGCCTTTGAGATTTTCATTTAGGAGTCCTACTCAGAGTAAAAGCTACGAAGTAACAGATGAAATGTCCTGTTAATCCATGCTAGGTAAGATAAAGATTTAGAACTATAATGTTTATAAGCATAAACAACAGTGATGGCAACACTTATTTTCTTTCATGGAGAAATTATAGGTGATTTTTGGAGGAATAAAATCAATGAAATGTCCCCTTATTTCAGAAAGGTAGTGGTAGCACCTCAGTCCTTGCAACAGCAAATAAAAAAAGGATGACCACATAACCACACATTTAACTCCCAGCATCACTTAGACAGTGGCTATGAGAAAACTAAAAAGGAAAACTATAGTAGTGCCAAGCAATTGTAAACCTAGTCTGAAGAACTAAATTAGCATTTATTCTGCTGAATACAAAGCAGAGGGAAAAAAAAATATCCTGATCTCCAATTCTCTGCAATATTTACTAGTCTATCCCTCCTTTCCCTGGTGCTTGTCACCCTTTTTGTCTTAAAAAGTTTAATAAAAAAAATTCAGAAGCAGATTAACAAACAGCAGTTCCTAAATTGTAGTTGAAGTTTGACACACCATTTTCAGATCTAAAGAAGAACTTCTATGTCGCAAAGTTTGTCTGGTCTTCCAACCACACATTGGTCTAAAAATGATAAATTACTTCTCCCTACAAACCCTGCCTCAGGTGCATCTGTTTAATCCAGGGTCCAATATGATTCCTACTGAAGTGAACAGAAATCTTCCCATTGCCTTCATTATAGCAGGACCTGCCCATTAAATTGCAAAGAGAGCTGTTCCTAGTGAATGAGATTATTGAACACTCAACAGCTTCATTTCCAAGTTGGGAATTAGGAAGTTCATAGCAAAATTTAAATTAAAAAAATATTTGTGCATTCAAACCAGATTATCCTAATTTTAAAATTAATGGTGACTCAAAAAGCAAACATGCAACCCTGGAAAGTAAACAAATGACCACAGAGAAGTAAAATGAGCTAAAATATTATTTACATTTTGATGCAATTGCTCATTGGAATTTAGGTGGATGAAATCATCCCATAAAAGGGGGAAGAGGAAGGTTTCCCTCCCATCTCCCAGGACAGAAGACAGGAACCAGGCCTTGCATTTCTATATGACATCAGTGTGTTCTCATACAGGGGTTAAAGACAAAGAAGCAGTAAAAAAAAAAAAACACAAGTAAACCCTCCAAAATCAAGGCAAGGCTCCCTGTAGGCCTCCCGAGAATTCGGTAGGTCACCAGAGTGCTTCTTGAAGCTTTATTTCTCTCCTGAGCCTTATAACTACAAACTGTGGGGTGGCATGAGTCAATATTAACGCATCCATGAGCTGCCGTATTTCCAAAGCCCTTACGATGCTTTCTCCATCCCATGAGGTGAATGCTGCATGATGGAGGTGCCCGACTTGCTCTGTCAAGCTGGTCTCATATGAACTGCTCCTCATGCCCATGCAACATTATTCTGTTTGATAACTGAGTCTGGAAAACTGTGACGTTACATCGGGGCTTAATCTAGCAGAAGCATCATTTCACTTGTTCTACACGCTGCAGTCCCATTTGCACATTAGGTGTTACCTGTTGGGCTTTTGGTCTGCTTGTTAGGTTGTTTTCACAACTGTAGGATATTGGTGGTCCCTACCCCTTGTATTTGTGTAGTTGACTGCTTGACTTCGGTAAAGTATTTTGCACTAGTCTTTAATGACTTTTACCCATGTTTTCCCAGGCTTGCTCTCTAGTTTATAGGGTTGAATTCTGACACTATCCTGCTCAGTTGTATGGAGCTATTTCTTTCAGAGTCACCCTGAAAATACAGCAACTAGCCTCTCTAATTTCCATCATCCCCATTACTATTGAAGTTACTAAACCATTTACCAGACACAGGACAGACCTTTACTGAAGTCCTCTTGATACATCCTTTCAGTTTAATGACAAGCAATTGGTAACTACTATTAAAGGACAGCTTTTCAAGCAATCATGCACTCCCTTCAGAGTAGTTTTAGTCAAGAGTCAGTGGGGTCTAGTGCACAACTCATAAAATCCTTAAGTCAGCGTCTAAAACAGGCCAAATTAATCTCACTGGTTCTTTCCACTGACTATTCAGATATAGATGTCTACCCTGTAGATGTCTAAAAATAGATAAGATGAATTTCAGCTGGTTGCTCCTTTTCAGTTTTCTGTAACCTCATCTGTGTTGTATAAAATGGTCTCAAACAGCCCTCTATGATTTCATCAGGCCTGAAGCAACCAACTTATCTAGGTACTCTCTCACTTGTTTTTCTTTATTCTGGCTTGAATTCTTACCCTTTGAGTGCAAATGAGGGTTATGTTATCAAACTGAAGTAAAACAGCATTAAATATTTTTGCCTCTTTGCAACTGTCATTCTTGTCCCCTTGAATAGTGAGCGCGTTATTTTTTTCATTTTCCACTTGCTGTTAACGTGCTTATGAAATGTTTTATTGTTACACATTTTATTGCTTGTTAGTTTAACTCCATTCTATGTCTGGTTTTTTTTTTTTTTTAATTTTCTGATCTTTTCTAATATTTCAAGAACTAACAATTACTGCAGTAGCTGGTCCTTGCAAAAAGGCTCTGGAGGCTGACCTAATACACATCAGAAACTAGACTTGAAAAGGTCTGTAGGTTGTAATGGTGACCGTTAGCTGCTACAGGTTGGCTGAAAAAAGACGATTTGGATAACAGAACATAATTTGCTGTAGTTACAAACTGATGACATGTCACAGTCCCAAGTGTCAAGAACCTCCGGCTCCTGTGGAGCACCATGGAGGATTGCTTCATGAGAACTACTTCCACTGCTTGCAGCGAGATTACCATTTGGCAATGGAGAATTTCCTGCAAGAAGTCAAGAGTAAAGAATATTTCAGCTGCTGATAGAAGCATTTTCTTAAACTCCTGGTACAAGCCAAAGTCTAAGCAACAGTATAGCATAAGTAGCTAACACCACTGATACCTCGCTCTCTCTAAGGGTTGTAAAGTCTTCAGGAAAGAGTGTTGCTTTGGCAGGTAGAGACAGATACCAACCTGCATTGGATCACTGAGAAGTAGAAAGGCAACTATCTAGATAATGATTCTCAAACTAGTAATGGACAAATAATAATGTCCTAACACACCTTTTGCTTATAATAAGACCTATAAAAGCTTTTGCATTTGTAAAAATCTTAGCTATAACCAACAAAGAGCAACACATCTGTTGCTTCAGCTTGACAGTATCTACAACAACTGTCAAGGTTCTCTCCTGGATAATGTAGCAGTGCTCCTCCTAATTAATAACTGCAATTACTCTAAACCTGTCATAAAACTGTAGAGTTTAACTAGACTATAAGGGGACATGTTACAACATTTAAAATATATTTTATGAGATATTTCACCATAAATTATAACTGTGAGATTTCCATTGTTTCAGCTGTGTTTGCAATCACAGTAAGATCAATATTGCAGTTAATTATACACCTGAAAATGCGACTAACTGGAAGCAGCCAAAGGGACTTCGATTCAGATTAAATCAGAGGGACCCTAAGGTCTAGAAGTCAAAACAATAAAGAGAAAGTAATAGACAAGCAAAGGGAACAATTAACAGCACACATCATCATCATTTTGCTAATTGTAGGTTACAAGTGCCCTTCTTCTGGACACTATTCAATGACCTTTTCAAGTTACAGATCCCATCTTCCTCCAGTCAGATTTACCCTAATTATAAAATTCAGTCACTTCTTTTTTTACAAGTTTAGATCAGTAAATAAGTGCATTTTTTTTCTATGCACAGATTTCCATTAAGTGAAGAAGTTTTCTAAAATGAGAATATTCCCTTGATTTGGGAACTCCCTGAATGCATCATTAGGTGCTGGAAAACAGTGGTACAGATCTAGGACTATTTACCAATGCAGACCAGCTACAATGACAATAATGGTTGCTTTACTTTATATGAGAAACTACGTAAAACAAATGGTGTGATCTGTTGACTTCAACCTGGATACATGCCAGAAAACCACTGCAAAAAATTTTATGCTTCCTCTCACAAAATATAAGGCTTGAGCTGACATGGGTATAGAAGAGGTCTTGTCTTTTTTTAAAAGAAATCCATGCAGTTCAGAATTCTTGTGCAGAGTCTTTTAAAAAGATCTTGAGCTGCTCATACTAGCTAGTCCCTTCTCTGTTTTTAAAGAAAGGGTTCAGTCTGTGAGACAAATAAACAGTTTTATTAATGTTTACCTCTCTTGAATGCAAACAAAGTAAAAATAAATCAAAACACAAGTGGCTTGTATGTGTTAATTCTTGAAAAGGAAAGTAAGGTTAGCAGGCTTTTCAATGAAAAACTCTTTCTTGAAACACATTTTTAATGAAAAGCATGTTTGATTAAGATGGAATTTACCATGAATTGACCGTGGAATTCCACTTTCTTGATAGTTCCCTATACATATGGTGTTAAAGTAACAGAAGCAGGAAAGGAATGGGCCTGTGTGAAGCTGAGGAGCAGAAGATATATTCAATTTGCTTCTCCTGCATTTCTTGGTAGGTTTCATTATGCTCCTATTGTTCTGCATGTGCTCACCATGCTCCTGAGCAGGTGCCTTTTACAGGGAGCAAGTACCTTTTACTGATATTTCTAACACAACTTGTCTTTCTGAGGCTGAGAAATGGACAACTGCCTAAGAAAGCTACCATATCTGATGATCTGCTAATTGATGCCTACCACATGTATCCTACTGATACACATTGGGGAGGTGAATGCGTGATGATTCACAGAGGTCTGACAACAGACATGGGAACAAATCCCAGTCCTGGAGCGTTTCAAGGAAATGCATGAAGAGTTGTGACTGAAGGAAGACTCGGAGATCGCTGGCGAGGTGCGTGCTGAAGTGAGCAGTCATAGTACTCTAGGTATTACATTTTTGCATTGAAAATCTACAAGGAAGAGCTGCACAGGTGGTGACCATAGCTGTAGCCCTAGTAATGGGCTGAGTTCTGAACTGCTCTTCCTGGGAGACAGCCTGGCTGTAGAAAGATCAGCTCCTTCACACGTAAATGCTGCCTCTTGCAGGAAAGGATCACAGTATTTTTCCTCATGCAGATCTCCAGGAGGCACTCGGAGGGTCTGCAACGTTCACCTCAGTGTGCTGTGACAGTGGGGATGCTCGCTCACAGCCTCCATCTCTTCTAGCAAATGGCACGCAAAGCCATTCCTTGACTCAGCCAGCACAGCCTGGCCACATCCACACTCTCAAACCCTGCAGCCCTCCAGATCGGGGTGGCCACATGCAAACTTTCTCACGTGTGCGGGGTCTGCTGCCACAGGCTGAAAGCCTGCCGGAGACTCTTCTATCAATTTAGCAGTCCAGGCAGATGCTTTCCAGAGCCAGTACCAATGCACTGGTGCCAGCACAGGCATTGCTACGTTATCCAGCACCAAGTTCCCTATGAAGCCAATAGGGAAAGATGATTACCACCCTTTAACGTTAAGAGCCTCCCTCTCATGTACTAAATGATGTTAAAAGCAAATGGGCAAGAACTGAGGCCTTCTTTTTATTGTTTTCTAGGAATAGTCATATACAGTAGACCCAAATTCTCACTAAATACAAAAAAAGTACTTTTGGTGAGCACAAAATATATAAATCAGATCATGGTCAATCTTGTGCATCTGACAAGGCGATGCCTAATAGAGACGTGTGCTGTCTCCAGTTTATAGAGAAATCACCAAGGCTGTGTTACAAAAAAGCAACACAAAGGGAAGTGATCAGAGGGCAAGAATATAGTCAGGAAAAAGCAAAAGAAAAAAAGGAAACTTAGTATCCTGTAAAAATCAAAACACAACAACCTTTCCAAAGAATGACGAGAATAAACAAAAAGGACAGAAGATACTATGGATTAACAAAAGCTGATCAGGAAGGAGAAAACAAATGAGACTACACCTTGGGAAAAGAAAGAAAAAAAAATATCATAAAGAGTCTGCATTTAGACTCATGGAATTGATTTTACTTGCACACCTAACAGCTAAATATGTAGTATTTCTCTGAAAACCTTTCATGAGTCAGTGTGGAATGAGAACAGAGTGGAAGATGATAAATTCAAATAATGAATGCTGATGTCATTTGAGAAAAATCTTTACTTATTCCTCTGCACAAAATTCAGCCACTGGGCTGTTGTGGTTAAAATAAAAATACTTTCCACTAAACTTTTTTTATAGTGAATTATAAACTCTACAAGAAGAAGAACCGAAGCCAGTGTCTCTTATGCAAGACTGGATGATGTGTGTTGCTCTGCAACTCCTGTTGTGTTTTTAATTTGCTTGAATTGATTTGTCTTTACTTGTTTGTCTCGCTGTATATATGATCTCTCAAAAACCCACTGACATCAGCCACGGGCTAACCAAGAACAGAGCCACTGTTATCAGTAGGGAAAATAGATTGTATAAAAAAGAGCCTTTTACAAAAAGAGAAAATATCATTGCAGAATATATGACCCAAAAGAGCTTACAGCTATCTTACAAAGGAGTAGGTTGATGGCCTAAACCAACCATATCCAAATCCATATTGTAGCAGAATTAAGAGATGATCTTTATGAAGTGAGGACTGACAGGGGATCATGGGATTTAGCAAATAATCCAACTTCTGGACCACAAGAGATACTCACAGATTTGACGAACTCACAGCGGAAAAATCTCAAGAAGGGTGATAGAAGGTTTCAGCTCCTGCCTGCTTTTTGTGAACACTTGAACAGTGTCAAGGGCACTGTTCCCAACACAGTGAAACCTGCCATATGTTAGCACCCCCTAAATGTGTAAAGATATTCACCTCTGGCATGAAACATCTTGGGACAATGGGAAGTGTTATAATATCAACTCATCTTGACTAAAGAGGCTTTTCATTTTACCATCTGCATTTAAAATGCAGTAGTATTTAAGATCTGCAAAGAAGATGAAATAGTAATAACGTGTATGGACGAGAAACAGCACGGGGCCCCACAGTGCCAGCCATGTCCTCATACTGTTACAGTCTAGAACCAGTATGAATTGTTGAAATCCCAGCAAAATGAGCTTTGTGCTGTATACAGACTGTCTGGATGCAATGGGAAGGATGTATGCATATTTAAGGACCAAGATTAATTCCAGGCTGTAGTTCACAATATCCGGCAATAAGTCTGATACAAGAGTTACTGCCTTCAATGTTAAATGCCAGCGGTCACCAGCCCCCTAGGAAAGACTACATATTGCATGGTGTCTCTACTCTTGAAGAGCTTCCTAATAAATCAGAAAACACTGGCAGTGGGGCAAATGTACAGATGTTAACCTCCTGAATCTGAATGTATGTGAGTCAGTGCCCTCTGAATGGGGGTTAGTAAGGGCTAGCTTCTAAGAAAGAACCTTATCTCCTCGCCCACCTGAGCAAGGCCTTCTCAGAGCCTGGCTTTGACTTCTTATTCAGCATTGGGAGACCTCTGCATCTTGCCTAAATGAAAGCTGACTTGGGACTTCAGCAGCCCTTGTCCTTGCAAAGTAAAACCCTTCACAAGTATTTAGCGTGAAGGGACAGACCGGCTGTTTCAAAGGAAGCCACAGAAGCAGCAGGAGTGTTCCAAGAGCAAAGGTCCACCAGCCCAGCTGAGCCCAGCTCACCGCCCGCCCCGCGCAGCTCAGCAGTTTGACCCAGCGCGCTCTCAGCCCAAACACTTTCTGTTTAACTCACCCTTCCTTTTCCCGCTCCCCTCTGCTGCCGTTCTTGCAACATCTGGATCTGTTCTTAGTTAAGGACAGGAAAAGAGTGGAGCGAAGCTGCAGTTATTAGCCTTACACATCAGTGCCACGGAAGATCACAAAGAGATTGCCTATATTTTTACGTTGTCAGTCTGCATTTTCACTGTTTTCTGTCTATTCCAGTTCCTGCGGATCCCCCAGCTGCAAATAGGTTCACAATAAATTGAGCTTTTCCATCAGCCACAGAACTTTGAAACCTATAAAACTTCTCAGACTTCATTTCCATATAAGCTACAATAATTCTTGCTAAACTTTGTATTTAAAATAACTGTACTGTGTATGTATATTTCCCTGCATTACGTAATAGGAAGAGAGATCTGGTATCTAACACAGGGCTGAGTGGGGTTTTTTTTTTCAGTGAGTTACAATAACTCCATATGCCAAAACATTAAAATAGCTCCAGTTTTTTTGTAAGTGGGAATAAGGCATATGCAACTTTCTCCATATGAATTTTTAACCTGCTATCTCCCAACTTCCTTATAAGCAATGTGGGGATGTAAAACTTACTCTTGTTCCAACAGAATTTAATCTTAAGGTGATCTCATGAATATTTACCAAAAATAGGTGTTTAACTGGTAACATGTATCATACCATCTTACCACCTTATTTTTAATAACAAGATACCTGAGCAAATCTTAATATGGGCAAATGTTAAAAATGGATGGGGTTGATTTAGGTAACTGACAATACAATTATGCATTTTGAAGTTTTATTTGCCCAAGTCCATATATCCAGCAAGGTAAGGGTTTGCAACACAATTTTTCACAATGAAAGTAAATTAGCATACTCCTAGCTAGCATGTTCAGTTATTGGATTTGTCCCCTTAACCTTGTGCTAAAATATGCCACATGGAAAATGCTGCGACTCTTTAGCCAGCAATTCTTAATTTAGTTTACTTGAGGAAGCGTGCCTGCTTATAGTTACAATTACTACAGTTGTTTTGGCAATAAAACCCAATGGAAAGCCTGCTTATAATTTAGTAAGCATCTTCCTCACCCACATCATCTCAGACTTCAAACCTCTTCTCTGACTGTCTCTGGTGCTGCCTACTGAATTTAAAGTTCTTGGGTTTTCATTTAAGATTTCATCCAGTTCTTTCCCACTCACTTAGCATGTGAAGCCAGCCGGGAAGCCTAAGGGTGACCAAACAGGTTATTAAGAAGAAGCTTGGAGGAAGGGTCTGAGACTTGGAGGAAGGGCCAAAACAGAGATTTATGGCCACTAAGCCCAAACAGAGGGAGGAGGTGGAGGATAAAAAGAAGCAGTAACCTGCTCAGAAAAGTGCAGGCAAACATTTCCCAGAGGAGAGGAAGCCAAATTTTTTGAAAGGCTTTTAGCAGTGAGCTTTACTGCCCTAGATGCACCTTTCTGTGAGTGTCCACATCGTTTCCGCTGCCTGCATACGTGCCTTCTCCAAGCTGCCCTCCCACACCCCATTCCCCACGTGGCCACTTTCACCTCGTTTTCAGCAAAAAGTCAGTTAGTTCAAAACAGTAAATGATAAAAAAAAATATTTATAAAATATCACAATGTATCAGTAAAATATTCCCAGTCCAAAGCTGAGTCACCATGGCAAGATGCAGCCAGACTGGCTTCCATCTCGGCTCCTGGGCTTAATTTCCCGTTGGCCAAGTGCCTTTGCAGCTCTGAGTCAGTTAACAAGAAAACACGGGGAAGAAGAGATGCACACAGAGAGAAGCCCAGCTGAATTTGGACGAGCTGTGATTTTATGACGCTGTCTTCCTACTTCACTTGTCTTGGCTTTTCCTTGCCATTTGGTTAGCTTTTTGTTGCGTCATCTCTGTGTACACTTTGGCTCCTCTCCGCTGGCATGAAATGCTCTGCTGCCATAGTTGAAAATGCTGAGCCAGCCTCAGGGGTCTTGTGAAGAATGTTGCTCCATTGCTCCATACAATTTAGCTCAGGTTATTGCTTGTAAAATAATCCTCTTTTAAATACAACCACCTTACAACCACTTTACAGCCTCCCGTGGCAATGAATTCCACATGCTCCTTAAGGACCCTGTACTTCATTTTATTTACCACTCATCATATGCTTTGTATAGTTGTTCTGGAACAGCCAAACAGGGAGACACACACACACACATTTATTTTAGCATTTTACTGTATCTTCCACATTCTTAACCCTTCCAGTCAGCCACTTTTTACCAAAGATAAGGAAAATATCTATCGCTATTACTATTTTTAAATTAACCAACAGTTCTACAACCATTTAATTAACACAAAGGGTTTCCACAGCCTCCTTCACAGTGTTCATATGATATGTCATATATCTTATGTGTATTAAATCAAGATTCTGCATTGCTTTTTACTGGCAGATTTAAATTACTGACTTATTTTAAATAATGCAAATTTTTCTTTTGAGAAATACACATTTGAATTAGTAGGTTGTGAAACTAATAGATGGCCCACCAATCTCTAATAAATGTGTCATAGTCCCTTCCCCATTGTATTTCAGTTGTCTAATGTGAATATGAAAGCACTGTAATCCATTTTCTGGGGGGATTTGTTCCACTAAGAATTTCAGAACAGTTTTTTCTATCAGAAAATCCACCTTGACCCACCTTGCCAAGACCCCTGTTGAGTCCATTTGAATAAATTACTTTAACAGCTTGAGTTTTCATGAAAAAGAGAATTGAAATAACTTCTAATTTGACAGTATGCATTTACACTTATTTATTTATTTAGACTTACTCTCATCATGTCCGAGCTCTTCTTCATCTCCCTCACTTTAATACAACTAATTTTGAGCCAGAAAAAAAGAGCATAGGAGACCCACTAAGTATGAAATCTGCCAAAACGGAAAGTTCCAGTATTTTGGCTCTTGCCTTGAAGCAACTGGAGCTGTAACCATCTGGTGAACATCTGCCAGTAGTCTCTGACTTGGCCTGTGGGCAGACACCAGACCATGCAGCCATACTCGCCAACAAGGTGGCCTGACCATCGGAAGAAGAAGGGACGTTTTAAGGCAGACTCCTGTGGCAACAAGGATGTATGTGCACTGGATGGCACCAAGAGGAGGTCGTGATCCTCCTAGCCACATCATTAAAAGCGTTAGAGAAGTGCTTTGCCAGGGCTCAGCCTAGCAACAGATCTTATGTGAGAAATAGGACCATGAAAAAAGGATCAAAATTATCATGTATGAAAAGCAGACTCTGATTTTTCTCTTTAAATATACCCACATGCTGCACCTAAAATCTCAGACTCCTGACCATTGGCTTTATAATCTCCTACTCTTTCCACAGGATGAGTTTTCACATTTCTTCTACTTGAATTCTCAGTGCTGTTTGATGTTGATTTTCCTTTTAGGATTGATTACCTTAGACTCAATAAAAAAAACATAGTCCCTTCAGAGGAAGAAAATCATACATCTCTGTACCATACTGTGCAACTTCCATTATAGCAACAACAACAAAAGGCAATAGACAGCTCACAGTCCTCCAGAGTACATTTTTTTCCTATTAAAAAGACATTAAAAATATTAATTCCCCACATTCTCAGTTTGGTTTCCAATGAAAAGTACAGTTGATTGAAATGTTAATGAGGAAAAAAGGAAAAGAGCAAGGAAAAGATTCTATGAAGATGGTTTTGCAAAGACACAGAAAAAGCTAATTATTACAATGTCTGTCATCAGACATTATCACGTCTGTCATCTGGTGGTACCAGAAATGCTGTGTGGTGACCTCCTGGTATATACTAGAAATTGCTCACTTGCCTATATAGGAACTCATCTTCATTTCATAAAGACAAGTAAACTGCTGTAAGGATTTTATTTTTTTTTCAAATTTACTCTTTTCTTCTTCATTCTTCAATACTAAAAAAATACTAAAAAAAACCCCTAAAATATTGATTTATTTAAAATCATCACTGTTTTCAGGCTGTGGGGACTCTCTGATAATGTAAAATGTAAACGTAAGTCATACAGTCGCCCTGATCTTCTTATAATTTGAATTTTATACCTGGCTAGAGTCTTTTTGGTAGTAACATGGATTCAGCGGGAGTTTTCTTCATAGCTGCATTTGCAGGGCTGGGGTCCTGATAATGTTACAGCTAATTGTCCTAATGAAAACCTAACCCAGCAGGAAACCCTGCCGTTTCCCCTTAGCTCACCTCCTCCTTCTCCAGGTATCTGGAGATACTAAACCAGCATTCATCTTTACTGGCAACGCAGCCATACAAAAAGCCAGCCTTTTCTGAGATTTCAGTGGGAAATACAGGAACAGAAGCCTTACCTCTCTTTGTAAGGGCAATGGTCTATCGGCTGGCAGTATAATTTAGCAGAAGACAAAGTTAAATGTAGTCAGTATGCAATTACTGAATCACAGCTTTATTCAAATTCTTCAGAAGGACAGTTGGAAGCATAATTATTTGAAAACAAAATGAGAGACTAAGTGCCTACCATTTGCCTTTGTTAAGATAGAATAAAGAGTTTGAATAGAAGTTTAAGCAAATCAAATTGATCTAACATGCCTCTGGAAAAAAAAGAAAATCTTTAATTTGACAAATATAATATAATTTGGAAAAAAAAATCCCCCCCCACTAACGAATCTCAGACATGAAATATTTCCTGTGTTGCAGCAAAGAACTAACTTTTTCCTGGAAAGCTTAATCTTGCAAAGATATATTTCTGTATGGCTCATGAGTTTTTGATTTAGAGAGCAAACATCTATAAGTAGAAGAATAAAATCTTCATCCAAGGACAAATCAGCCAAGAAACTCTTGTTGACTTCAAAAAATGTTGGATCAAAACCTACAGTGGCTGTATACAACCATTTGATAGAATTGCCTTCCAGTTTACATTAAGTAGTATGATTCATCCATCAAATTTAATAATGAGCAATGGCCACCTCGGCAATATCCTGAGATCCTGTAGTATTGATTAATTTAGCAGGGAGTCACAAACCTAATAACAGTGGAGGCTTCAAGTCTTAACTCTCCACTGGACATGGACATACAGCTTCTTTTTTCCAAAAGCTTGCCCATAAAGAGTTCGTGCTGTTACCAGCCAGCTCCCGGACAGAGCGTAACCGTAACTCCCCACCATCAGCCACTGCCACCACGTAACGGTGGAAGACAAAGAATGAGGTGTTTGTCTCCTTCACGTGTGACTTCAGAAAAGCTTTAAACAGCTTAGAGGTAGTAAATGATGAAATTTTGAAACGCATGTAAGTTAATCTAAAAAAATAAGAAAACGTGCAAATGTGAGAAAAGGGCAAATGAAAGCTGATTTGCACACGGCCAGTGTTAAGTAACATTGATGCTAAACCCATTTTGAGGCACTTAATGTGTTTGTTTGCTTGCATTATATCTTTCACGTCAGCTAATCATATCCTCATGTTTGCAGAGGCGGAATTTCTCATAATTAGTGGAAAATATAACAGCTTTATATAAAACAGGCTTGCAATAAAAAGCATTTTGACACTTCCACACAGGTTACAATCCTGATAACTTTATATGGAAATAATCCAAGCCTGCAAAGGAAAAAAAAAATCCCACAAAAAAAAACCGTTTGAATTTTTTTTCCTTGGTATTTAGATGTTTTTCTATGGCTTTTCTTGAGAGGTGATTTTATAGCCTTCTGCCAGCTGATTCTCCATACACTTTAAGTATTGGCAAATGCTGAACATATGTAGGTCAAAGTAACTCTTTTCAACCATATTTCATTTTTATGTGCAGTGGCTGTATATTAAAGTAACAGAAAAGAAGTAGCTTAGGCCCATAGAAACAAGGCTGCTCTTGGCCCTGCAGGAGAACCCTGTGTCCATCAGCCTTACAGGAGAGCGCTATGCCCTGCGCAAACTGCGAGCAACTTATTTTGGGAGAGGCTTTTATTAAACACCCAGGGGTGCACAGAGGTGTGGGGTTTAGACCCGTATTCTTCTATATATCCAGTCCTGATTCTTTCAGGGCCTGTTTCCTATTTGCAAGTGAGAAATATTGCAACTATTGCAAGTCTTACAAACATAATTTGAATGTTGATTAACATCAATTCAGAGAGAGTTGTAATGGGTGTGTAACTATCCATGCAAACAGACCGGTAAATTAGAGGTATTCAATGCCTTATAGGAAGCGTTCATCACTTTCCAAGATCAGGGCTTTGATGTCTTTCCCTTTCCCTGCTTTTACCTTGTACAAATAGCCGCTGAAAGCTGCCAGCCACTCCCTTTTCCCTTCAGGCTGTTCAAATCCACCTAGGAGCACTGTTCACGGCTAAAAGTGGGAAATCCTTTCCTCCAGCAGAAGCCTACCCCACCGTGGGGAGGACGCGTCTTGTCATCACGTGGGCAGGACAGAACCTACAATCCCTTTTGTACGGCAGAGATCCTGAATCGGTGACTTCCCACAGACCCTGCCCAAAATGCCTAAGGTGGAGTATGTCTTACTCCGTAACTCCAGACACTTTGCCTCAGCAAAGTTATTGCTAATGGTCTCCTAGGGACACAGTTTGATGTGGTCTTCTAACAACGCGGAGTCAGATTGGTCGACAATTTACGCACACCACTTTTCTTTCTCCTTTAGAAATGGCCTTTCAAAAGAAAATTAGCTGCTAGAGTTTCTACAGCTTTTTTCTGCAGCGTTTGCTTTCAAGATAATTACAAAAAAAATGGTTTAATCAAAAGGAATGTTCCAGGCAAACGAGATATTTTGCAGAGTAGTTATATAAAAATTTCAACTTAAAAATGTCACAAAGCAACACACACACATCCCCACCCATCTCCCCACCACGGACACCAGTAGAAACCCTGTTCTTGAAAAAATCCACGCTTTAAGATGCAGAATGTTTTTCACTTGACAGATAAATGTACTTGGCCTTTGTGTAATAAGGCCATTTCTCCATTTCGTCAGTGAAAACAGCACTAATTATATTTTCTTGCTTTTCACAGTAACTAAACTCTATGAACAGGTGTATGAAAACAGACAACTATAACAGACAAATGTAGAAGTCACACTCAAAACCCCATTCGCTTCACTAATTGTAGATGATTCTTATAACAATGCGTTGGTGCTTACTGTGACCTGCAAAGGGGAAAACAGGGAATCAATCAAGATTGCAATTATGCTCTGGTTGCCCTTAATAACCAGACTAAGATGGGCATTTAGCAGACAATTAACTTAAAACACACAAGTTTGTCTTGTTTTTAAACAGACCCCACAGCAGTTTTCCATCCTGTAGATCATCACCCTTGCATGAGCTTCCCCCAAGCATTTCTCCAGAAATGCAATACCACCCCAGAGAAGCACAAAACCAATGAAGAGAACAGATTTTCCAGACACCTTCCCAAAGCAAAGAAGTTAGTAGTGGTTTGCCTGTTTGAGCATGTTCTCTTCAAATAAACCAGACAAGAACTACCTGTGAAGAGACACCCACCCTCTGCAAAAGACAACAGGCAGCTGTGCAAAATGGCCAGAAACGACCTAGAAAATGCCTGAAGGCTTTGTCCTCCGAATAATCCTTGTGAAGGCCCTAAAGCTAAATTTAAACCTGGCCTCATCAGTGAAACACTGAATTGAGTGATGTTTTGCCATAGTCAGCAAAATTGTACTTGCATCAACGTAATGGTCTCTTTTGCAAAGCAGTGATGGATAACTGACCTCTGTGGATCTGTACTTCCATGATGAATTTACTCCTTTTCACACGCTGAATTTAAGTTTGAAGAGTTTTAAATTGTCATACACTTTTTCCCTTTTTTTTCCTTTTCATTTATTACTCTTAGGTCGCCATCGAGGAACTGCATTCAACTGTGTTAAGTTGTTGCTAGGTTCTCCCACCTCACTTCTCATTTTTATTTTCTTTAACTGCTCTTAGCTGTTCACATGCTTCCTTAGCTTACAAAAAGTTATGGAAACAAAACAAAACAAAACACTGTAAATTGGCCAAACTACCTTCCCAAAGGTTCACAGAATTCTGAAAAGTTAGAGATTTTCAGTTACTGATTAATTTCTTTCTTCATTTCGTACCCCACTGCAAGGTAAGAAAATTTTGAACAGATGTTCAATACTAGAAAGAGAACGTAAAAAATGGAAAAAAACATAGAAAGGCCCCTCTCAAAAAATGTCAGGCATGTTTCATATGAGTAGATTCTATACAAAAAGAAAAAAATGTTTTAAGAACATTTTCTGAAAAATATCTGACAAAATTATCGTTATGAATTTTTTCTTTCATAAAATTATTTATATGTCATTGTTCATTGTTCAAATCACATAAATTGAACAATTGAATTATTCATGTTTTATGTCACTGGAAACAGAATTAAAATTGCCTAATAGTCTTGAGGCAAACACAGTGACTTTATTATGGGTAAATAGAAGATGCAAAAAGATGGCAATGCACATGCAGACGATCTATTTTGCTTATTTTGCACTTGCTTTTTGGTTATACATATAGCATACATGGAAACGTATTTTAAAAGTTTTTAAAATTTTCCTTTCCTTTGGAACGGCATGAGGAAAGATTTTGTCCCAACACTCATGTGTGCACAGGTTGAACAAACCGATGGCTCCATTCCTTCTGCAGCATGGAGCAGCTAAGAGCTCTGGTAGGTTCCCCAGCCAACGAGACAGGGCCACGATCTGCTCTCATTCAGGTGGGAAAAGTTCCTACAAAGTCTGAATTCCAGAGGTGCCTGTCTCCTCTGCAGGTAACAGAGAAGGGGAGACTTTCCCACTTTCCGTATACCTACAAAGTTGGTAGGCAAAACAGGTGAGATTCGTCTTACTTAACTTCAATTTTACAGTGAATTTTACTTTCTGCTGAACTTTAGTGGTAATTCCTTCCTCCTAGCAAAAACCTTGCCAAATAAACTTAATGCAGGTCACTTATGGGATACAAATCATCCAATGTATTTCAGATATTTACTTTAGCACAAAAACTTTAGTGTTTGAATAATAATAACCCAGAAGCATCTACTTCTTTCTACTGACTATTAAAATACCCTCAGTAACTATTCAGATGGAAACATTTATACTGTGAATTTCTAAAATAATTGAAAGATATTCTCAGAAGTCAAGCACTTCCTACTGAAATATTTTCTTTTCTCAACTAATTCATCCCTTTCCAATGGACTGTTCTTGATGGGATACTTCTAGATGCTTTGTGATGCTTAATTATAAATGAGATGATAGAAGTTTAATCAATTCCATTAAGAGACTATTTCACACTCAGATTGGTATCACGTTAAGATCTGTCGTGTCAGATCTGAGCTAAGTATTCACCTCTTGTTTCCCACACTGCCGTGAGCATTTTCTTTGTGTAGTTTGCACAGTTCCCTCCTTGAAGTTGCTGAGGGCTTTCAGGTCTCTATGGACCAAGACACCTAGAGAACTAAAAGGAAAGTAGCCAGTCTGCTTTTCTGTTTCGGTGTAATTCAAAATTGCACTAAAATGACTACTTAAAACTTCTTCAGAATGTGAGAATGGTGGGTCAGGACCTCACGAAAATGAGTCAAGTTTTTTGAGTGAATTTGCAGCACCATAGCAAGAGTCGGTGTGCTGCTGGAGCTATCCCCTTCATGAGACATAAAACTGAGGTCCTGGTTTCTTGCGGCTATTGAAGGCTCCAGAGCGTTTTTTCCAAAAATGGAAATGTTAATGGCAGTTTTCTATACTGCCCAAGTAAAGCAACAGCATTCTGGTGCAGCACACATCTGAAGCATCTAAAGTGACTATCAGGGTAAGCAAAATAAGGGATTATGATTCTGTATTAAAAGTAGGATGGCAGAGAACTTGCGTCTTAACAGCAGCAGGAAGAAGATTAAGGTAGGGTGTCAGTAGCTCAGTGATTTCTTTGAATGCTGACAGTGACACGCACATCTGTCATTCTGCAGACAATGCACACTCCGTGCTCACACCAGCTTCTGCCACCTTCTACTCGTGCGTGTAGGACAGTCTGAGCTGCGCACAAGGGGTGGCTTTCTTCAGCGAAGAGGCATGATTTTGCAGTAGATTTTTTTAAGGTGTGTATGTATCTAAAACTGCTCACAGCCACCAGGTGAGAGGCTCCATAGAAAAAAATTCAGTTAAGACTGATTTCAATTAGTTACCTTGGAGTTACACTTTTAGAAAGTAAGATCTTTGGCTGAGACACGAAAAAATTGTTTTGTACCTAAATAGTGGAGTTAAGATATTTATGAACCTCACTTCTTTTTATTTACTTCAGTCATCACTAACTTTTTGAGACAAAGATTTGCAGACTAGGAATTATTACTCTTACAATGAATTATTATTCTGGATTACAGGATATTCTGAAGGACTGTCAAGCACATGACAATATTCGTGGTGAGTTAAATCTTTCTATATTTAACCCTTTAGTAGTAACTTGCTGTAGTTGTAATGGTGCCAGACTGGTGGCAATAAAAACGTTGTATGTAGATGTAGTATTTTTTTAGAACAGATAATACTAAAACAAGCTTTCTGGCATACAAACTCTGGGAACCAAAGATGATGTCAACATTTTGTTAAATCCTGAGAGTCAATATAATTTACACAGCTACATTGGCTGTGGCATCTGCCTTGCCTGCTCTACAGCGTATTTTGGGGACTTCTTTCCAATAATGGCAGTGGGCAGAATAACTGTTGTGCAATACATTGTGCTACAATATCTATTTGGAATAGTTTGTTGTAATTCCCTGTGTGGACAATCTATTTTGGATTACAGGATCTTTTTTTTTTTTCTTTATTACTTGATGAATGCTGTGAATGTGACAATTATACCAGAATAAAATAATTTCTATTCTAAAATACATTGCCTGTGAAAGGAGGTATTCCAAAGTAACTACTGCTGACTAATTTATTCCACTAGAGTTATCCCAGTCCATTTCCTTGCATAGACAAGTTCAGAGACAGCAGGGGCGAGTTCCAAATATTGTACCCAAATGTGCTAAATAAATTTTATAGCTTTAATCAAAGTGTTTTTATATTTTTACAATTTTGTTAAAAATTAAATATAAGACTGGGTACTTGTCCTGGGATTGCTTCACTTGGGCTAGCAACTTGTTATTAAATATTTCATGAAATTTCACAAGAGTTGGTGTTAATGTCAATGTTTCGGCCAGATTCCAATTCTTGTAATTATATTCTACTTCTGTAAATTCCTCCTGAAGTTTCAATTTTATGTCATCCATTTTTCTTCATTACTTTAAAATACTGGGCTTTGTTTCTGTGTCCTGTTTACGGGTTTAAAACTACATCTGAAAAAAACTAGCAGTGGTGCAATATGCCATCCCTGTTGGCTGCCTCAGTGGAATACAAGGACAATAGGGGAAATTAATCCCTCATAAAAGACTAGATATTTAAGTATCATTTAATTCTGGTTTTGGTGCATGGGCCCTCTTTGTGCAAGAGTAAATTTCACCTTTAACCAAGGCAGAGACTAAATGGCTCCTTGGAGAGCCTGTGCAGGACATAGCTGACACGTCAGCTCTGGTGATCAGCACTGTATCTCTTCCAGAAAGACGTCAGTCACCAAACCTGTCAAGATGCCCACAAACACAAAATCCATTAATGAAAATAAGTTCCAGCCAGCAAATAATGTCTTCTGTGGGTGAAGAAGCCAAGGGAATGACAATTGTAACTTGTGTTTTCTCTTGTTTTTATCTCACATCTATGCTATCCGAGAGCAAGTAAACAGTCTCCTCGGAGAGCGATCAGCTGCTAGAGAGCCTTGTGTTAGCAAGGTGGGACCGAGCGAATTACCTCTGCGGTGTTTTCCGTTCCAACAACAGCAGGACAGAGGTCCTGAGTTCATTCCTGCTCTTTGGGCTCCCCTTGGTTACCACGTGAGCAAAGCAGCAATGAGAAGATTTTAATTCAGGATTAGGAATTTCATGCATTAACATAATGGTTCTTCAATTTGCTGTTCAAAACACAAGTAAACGGAGAACTGAGGGAAAAACAGACCTGTAAATTAGGTCTCAAGAGGAAGAAAAATTTAATCCCTGCACATTGTAAATAAAGCAGTCTATTCCAGCCATTATATTTGCTAAACAAAGAAAATGATAGCACACACTTCAGACACAACTGACTGAGACATCACAACCGACTTTTCAGAGCAAATGCTTTGGGTCTGTGCGCAGACATTTGATGAGCGATAAGGTTTTCTCCTCAGCTGTGGTACTGTTGAGTTTCATGAACTTGAATGCACTTGGCAATAGTATCCCTGAGGTTTGTTTAGGGCTGGTGGCAATTACATCCCCCTCCTTATAAAAAGAATTTTGTATTGACTGTGCAGTTAGCAACGAGGATGTCTGCACTGTCCCGGTTCATTTTCTAATTACAGCTCAAGATGAGAGAATTTAAGAGAAATTGAACTGCACTCCGGAGAAGAGTGATATGAAAGCTGCTGATTTTACTCTGTAAATTTCCTCCAAGCAAAAGGATGAGAAAATTACAACAAATCCAAGCAGTTTACTTGGTGTGGTTCAAATTACAATATCCATGCGTATCTACATTATAATCCTTTTTGGGTTTCTTGTTGTTTGTGGCTTCCTGTTCATCTTTTTACCCCTCAAATTTTCGTCATTGCTTGTAATTTCCTGGCTTCATCACAACTCTTTCTGACAAACCTTCTGTTGCTGCAAGGTGCACAAACATGCATATGCAAGGAAAGAGCAAGGAAGAGGCAAGTGGTTGTCAGAAGTATGCTAATTGCTCTACTTAATGTATGCACTATCTGCTTTCATATTAAAAGCATAGTGCAAATCATTTAAATTCAGGTAATCAGTAGGATTGTGAGAAAAAAATAAGTAAACACCTGGCCAGGTAGTCCATCAATTTATTTTATTTTTCAAATTGTTTTCCGAAACAAGAAGTTGAAGGAGGGGAATCTCCGCAAGGTCACCAGCTTAGGAAGAGCTTTGATGACAAAATCCACAAGAAGAAAAGCTTAAACACTTAAATACACCTTTCCTTTTCTTGGCTGCTGGTCTCACTCAGCTAAAACAACTGTGTCAAACGTGTATGTCAGCGCGGGCAGTTTGGAGGCTGCGTTTCCCTCCCACGACCAAGTGAGCGAGCGAATGGCAGCGAGTTTGTGACCCTTCCCCAGTGGGAAAAAAGAGACGCTGGCTTACCACATTGGGAGTCAATGGTGAACTGCTCGCTGCAGCTCTGCTAATTAATCTGCACACATTTATGGGCTTCACGAATGAGAAAAGAATATAATTTTCTTGAAAAATCTGAATGGTATCAGTTACTAATGCTCTGTCTTTCTTTCTCTGTCTGTCTGTCTGTCTGTATGTATGTGTGCATGTATGCGTGCTTGTATAATTGCATGGCCTGAAGAGGGATTCTTAAATACACAGTTAAAAGCTTGAAAGACACAAATGAAAATGACTCAAAACTTTTTCGCAGGAATATTAACTTTGATAGGAAGCTTGACAGCTACTTTGAAAAAGTGAATTTTAAAAAAGAATTATTTAAGCAAAAAGGTATCTTCCTTTTAGGGAAGACAGCACAAACATTTAAGTATTTCCTTCAAGGTTCTGTTATTGTACATTTTAATTGTAACCTATTCCAATTTACGTCTACTGAAAAATGTCTCAAACTCTGCAAAATACCCTTTCTTCTATGCAGATTTAATATACTTAGGTATAGTAGGGTTACATTTATTTAGAACTGAAGGGGAGCAGGAGGAAAAGAGAGGGGAATTTGGAGAGGAAGAAATATTAAAATAAGACCTTTAAAATCAAATACTAACCATTACTGTGTCTTGATACAGGCTCCTCATCCTTAGATTTCATGTACATCCATCCTTCCAAGATAATCACATAGTAAGATAATTTCTTTCTGTCCCCACTGTAGAATAACTGACATAACAAACCATAGTGGGAAATGCTAAAAATAGATACTGACCAAAAATGTAACTTGGTGCTTTTTCTTCTCTTCTCTCTTGTCTTGCACGCACATGCCCTTTTCAGTTGCTTGATTATTTTCGCTTGTTGCTTTTTGCTTGATTATTTTTGCATTGCTGTTTTTAAACAGCATGAGTATAGAAATGTTTCCATGGCCTTCCTTTACATATACGCATTTACAAACACACACATATGTATATATTGTAAATAAATCAGTGCTAGTATCTCATTATCCTCATCACAGCCCTACAATAATACATATATGTACAGAAGGAGAATAATATTGACAAAAACAAAACAAGAAGAATCTCTAGTATTCAATCTGAAGGGGTCAGTTGCTTGTTATAAAGAAAGCCAAGGTTACTATTGTGATAGCCTCACTGCAAATGCCAGCAATGGGCTTGGTCTCCAAAGAATATTTCAGGATCTTACAGGTTTTGCATAAAACTGATGTGGAAGAGGGGGTGTGCAATGGCATTTAACAGAAAGAGCATCCTAAATATGCAGCTGCCTACAGAATCAGGGTGGGGACTCGACTGTCAGTATATATGAGAAAAATGTCATACGTGGGCAAAGCCATAACGCTTTCTGGCCATAGAATGAAAATGAGTGGGACTTCATACTATGGCAAGGACCATACATTCTATCAGCCCTGTGGAGTAACAGTTGCCCACTTCATCACAATCACACGAGAGTTTTGGAAGCAGACCAAATGCAAGTTATCTGGAAAGGGTGTAAATATCTAGAGAGTTTGTTTCCATCATAGATCTAATTTATGTCATTACAGAGCCATGATTCTAGAATAGCTGATAGGACACCACCATCCATAATGGATTTGTTGTTTTCATACCCTATAGAGAAACACAGTCTAACCTATCTGGCAACAAAAATGACTCCAAGAAAACACAGGTTTGGACCCAGCTCAGCTCCAAGGCGCTGACCACCTCCAATGGGTCATGACATTTGTCCCAGCATCTCCTAGCTCTGCCGGCTCCAGGCACAGCCCGTGCTGCCCACAGCAGCAGCTGGGTGTGGGCGTGCGTCCCCATACCCTCAGCAAGGTGTCAGACCTGCACTAACCTCCCGACAGCCGAGCAAAGCCCATTTCCAGACCAAACCAACGTAGCTGGTAATTGGGAAGGTGACTGTTATGACCAGTATGAGCCCCAAAAGCACCCGTTGGATTTTGGGAAGTGCTGAAGTGGTTTTCCTCTGATTTATGCAGCGTGCATCTTTAGCTGCCCTTCCCCTGACAGATGAGTACTTTTAAAACTAAACAAATACACAATGTGTCCAAGCATGTCATCAAATGACCTCCTGCTACCATTATTGATGAGTTACACCTGTTTGCCAACAAATACACTCCTTATCACTGTCATGCGAGTAATCAGGTAAATGCTTGAGTAAACAAGCCTGCCCAGTTCGAGGCCCTGGCAGCTATCTCAGCCGGATGCAGATGAAGACCCTCTACAGCTAATTCGGAGGTAAGGCTCCCCAGAGACTTAAAGCGGCAGAACAGTTCATCATTGGTGGTCCTACCATGTTTCTAAAGGGCTACTGTAAACACTAAACTAGATTTAGAAACTAGACTTTACAGATCACAGCTATCTCTAACTCAGATGCTGGCATGGCACAAAGAAGAGACATTTTCCCTTCACCCCGTAGTCACGGCCACCCCAGCAGTGTGGTCCCTGACTAGCTGGGGCAGGCTGTGAACAGCAAGCTGGATTCGGAGCAAGCTGGGCTGCCCCCAAGTCTGGTCTATGAGTACTCCGTCCTGGCATGGACGGTGTGATGGCAAGGATAAATTAGTCCTTCTGCCTCCATGGCAAAAAGGCTCTCATGTCTGGTGTTCACCCACCTGTGAGGGTACCTGAGACACAGGAGCTTTACAGCCGTCAGGGCATTCCCTGGAAACACTGTGACTGGAGACAGTGGTATTTGTTAAAGGACCGTCTTAGGTAGTGTCAGAACTAAGGGGTTAAATAATGCTTATATTTAGATGGTGAATGCTTGTCATGGTTGCACAGAATAAAGACAGGACTTGAGAGCCCAACTGAGCACAGAGAGGAGTCAGGGTTTGGCACCTCCAAGGAAACACACTCAGAAAGAGGATGGGCAAGAAAAAGGGAGTAGAGGGACTCCTTCCCCACCCACCCCAAAGCACGTCAACAACACCCAAAGGCCAGCCTCTGTCACCACAGGCACTTTGTGCAGTCTTTTTCCAAATATTCCCAGAGGAAATATGGCTCTGCCCTGCCCTTGCTTTAGCCCTGTCTAAATAGCACCATTTAGCATCCTATAAGCAGAGTCAAGGTTGCTCTTTTTTTTTTTTCTTTCTTTCTCTCTCTCTGCAAATTATTGCTGAGTTCACTACTGAAAATGATAGAGTAAAGCGTTTGTTTTGCTTACCTGCTCAAAGAGCAGGTAAAATATTATCTGAAGTTCACGCCACAAATATATTTTGTTCTTATCTTTAGTAAACAGTCAGTAACAGTGAAGCTCTCGTTATCAACAAGAGCTGTGTACCTAAATCCCTTCCCTCCCACCCCGATGTCTTTTACTCCAGAGCTGATAAAATGCTTTCAGTTACAGATGTCTACTCACAAGAAAAGACACAAACACGTGAAAAACGCGCGTGTTGATTGTGTGGCAGAGACACTGTACATTACATTGCATTAGAGGGCTCATAATAAAAATTGGTATGAATGGTTGGAATACCAGAATGAGAACAGCTTAGAGACTAGTGTTCATTATTGCAGCATCTGCTAGTGCTGCTATAAATAAAGGTTTCTAAACAATTCCATATTATGAACCCCTAATTTCAGGAATTTATAACCTAGATGTGAAAAAAATCCCTCACAGCTGACACTTAGAAAAATAACAGATTTGGATACAAATGCCTTTACTGAGTACATACTTAGATATACGTACAAAATCTCTATTTCTAAATCCATCATTTTCTATCTATCTATCAAAAATGTAGGTTGTACCGGCTTCAGAAAATCCTTTTAAAATCAGAAGATGTGAATTGTTAGCTGATGTTTTTAATAGGAAAATTCAGTATTGGAGATTTGTCTTGTTTACATATTAAGTCACGGTGTCATATTTTAAAAACCAAAACATTTTCTTACATCTGAAAACCTGGAACTCCTTGGTACTTGCCTTGTAGCTCACGAGTGAAAATGAGCCTGTCTACTCTTTCCACATTAACGCTGGAAATGAGCTGCAGAGCGTGTCACTGGGTGTTATCCTCCTTGCAAGACAGGTTCAGGAGTGTAATTATTCTCTATATTTAGAGATTTGGTGCTACAGAAAAGGTATGAAAATGCAAACCAAACCACTGTTTTTAAAAGTAAGGGACATATTTGAATCTCTGGATTTGTCTATCTTTATCTGTTCTTCTAAATCAGTCGGAACGCCTGCCTAAGGGACATGGCCGCGTTATCTCTCCACCGACTGAGCAGAAAGCCAAGGTCTGGCAGGCCAGACAGTGATGGGGACCGGGGATGGACCCTTTGCCACAGCCTCCGGCACAAGAGTAACAGCACCTATGGCACCTACGGCAGGTGGTGGAGGAATAGGGCAGTCAACATCTGCTCAGGTGTCGGACCGAGAAGCCCTTAGTCATTGTGTAGATTGCAGTGAGATCTCATGAGAGCAGAACGCATCCGTGGAGATCTCAGGAGATGGTAGCTACCATGCTCCTGTTTTCTCTTCTCGTGTTCCTGCTTGAGCTCCAGTTTGTGTAAATCAATCTTTCCCAATTACACAAGGACTAGCATTTCATCCTCTCTTACTACTGCCCTCTCAACCTACTCCCTGCAACCTGCTGAGTAAATTCAAATTTAAAAAAATGGGAATAAAGGGCATATTAAAAGTTCATTTAATGGCATTTTGATTTGCTAGGTGCAGCAAAGGATGCAATGGATTATACAATAAAACAGAGCAAAAGGCAAATGGATATCCTGCAATGTTCACCTCCCAAATGCAATGAGATTTTTCTCTGTTTATGATTTGTCTTGACACTGGAATCCAAAACCCGCGGGGAACAAGTGTCTGTAGTCTGATTGACCTGACCCTCAGGAAGAGAATATCAGCAAATTTAGCCAGGTATGACAGTCATTTCTAAAATCAGCACAGGAATTCAGACAAGTTACCTCAAAATTGGATTGTTTGAGAGAAACGATATGCTTCTTTGCTTGGAATGTTGTAAGTATTTTGGGTGACATGTTTTTAACATATCAATTATTCAGAATTATTATTTAGTGTAAAATACATTTGGCTTCCTGTAACCTTTTAATAAATAGTAAGCAAGACAGGAAAATATTTGCAGTAAAAACTAAGAAAATAGGATAGGCTTAATAATTCTCTTTAGACTGTCAAACAGCAACAAATCACTAGCAAAAAAAAAAAAAAACTAGACTGATTTGAAAAAAAACCAACTATATCAATACAACTTCATTGTTGAAATCTACTGGGAAAAAATGTGGTTTAGCTACTAGAATGAGAAGTACCCTTCAGGTCCCATGTGGAAGGAAATACCTGTGACCCATCAGGATGTGGAGGGTCAAGCATTCTGATGGCAGATAAGGCTGAGCGAGCCAGCGCAGGGTGCAGAAGGTCAAAAGAGAGAGGCGTACTTAGCACTGCACGCTGGTTTAAAGTGCTGCTTGTAGAGGTGTTGATATAAATAGTCCCTGGCTTTTCACACACCGTCTCCATGTTCTGCACTAGTGCTGGGAGTAGCAGAATGAATGATTCTGTGAGAGGGGAAAAAATGGGAAATGAAGGACTTTGTATTAAAGTCTATGAAACAATGCAAAGTTGCTTCACAAAAAAAAAACACCTGTGTATTTTACCCACAGATGTCCAACTGCAGCTTTAGTCATGCAGTCAAGGAGTATAAAAAATGACCAGCTGACCATCCCAGAGAGTCTGAACAGTATGCAACTCAGTCAGGAATGCCATATAAGCAAAAAAAAGTTAGCAAATGCCAAAAAATTGCAGGTAAGGGGAATGTTTCCTGGCTGAATCTCATATTCCTCAAAAGCTAACATTTATCCAATTTTTGGTTCAGAAAATAATATTGCTTGACCAATTCTACTTTTCATGCTTAGCTTTCAGAGTTTTAAAACACTTTGCAAAAGACAGCTACTTTCCTATACCTCTAGCAGGGTCTATCCCCATTTTGAGCATATGCTTTCTAGATAACACAGAAAAAAACCCTCAAAACACTCACAGCACTGTATTTTCCTGAAAAATGGTTTAAATTAGGAATTGTTCCACAGAAATTAATAAAGTACGCAGACAGAGCCACAGCTCACATCTTTGTATTCAGACTACATTACTTACTACAGTATTAAACAGTTCTGCCTTCTTCCGCTTCCTACCAGGGGAAGGTTCAAACTGCAGATATCTCTACAAATTTTGTGCAATAAAGATGGAAAATTCAGGGGAGCAGACAATAAACTGCAGCATTTTTTCAGTGGGGGTCATGATAGCTTCTCACTTTCTTAAGCAGAGATGTACAGATCCTATCAAACATTCATTCCTGCTCCTTGTACGTGCTGCTCGTCATCTAATAAAACAATTTGTAATAGAAGAGTATTTGGTCCAATGACCAAGAATTTTGTATCAAAGTTATCAGTTCATAGGTTTAATGCTCAAATAGTTGTTCTTAGTGTTTTCAGCTAATTGGAGAAATATTTTCCATTTAATTTACAAAACTCGTGATTTCTATGACAGCCTCAGAAATACTGTTTTGAGGAACAGGGCTGTTTTCATATAATCATAGAATGGTTTAGGTCGGAAGGGATCTTAAAGATCATCTAGTCCCAACCCCCCTGCCATGGGCAAGGACACCTCCCACTAGACCTGGCTTCTCAAAGCCCCATCCAACCTGGCCTTGAACACTTCCAGGGATGGGGCATACACAGCTTCCCTGGGCAACTTGTTCGTGTCTCACCACCTTGACAATAAAGAATTTGTTCCTAATATCTAATCTAAATCTGCGCTCTTCCAGTTTAAAGCCATTACCCCTCATCCTATCACTACATGCCCTTGTAAAAAGTCCCTCTCCAGATTTCTTGTAGGCCCCTTTCAGATACTGGCAGGCTGCTATAAGGTCTGCCTGGAGTCTTCTCTTCTCCAGGCTGAACAACCCCAACTGTCTCGGCCTGTCCTCATAGCAGAGGTGCTCTAATCCTCTGATCATCTTCATGGCCCTCCTCTGGACCTGCTCCAACAGCTCCACATCCTTCTTATGTTGGGGGTTCCAGAGCTGGACACGGTACTCCAGGTGGGGTCTCACCAGAGTGGAGCAGAGGGGCAGAATCACCTCCCTCGCCCTGCTGGCCACGCTTCTGTTGATGCTGCCCAGGATAAGGTTGGCCTTCTGGGCTGCAAGCGCGCATTGCCGACTCATGTTGAACTTCTCATCTACCAACACCCCCAAATCCCTCTCCTCAGCATTAGAGGTAAGGGAAACCCTATGGCCTAGTAGCTCTAGAAGCAATTTTAGGCTGGATAGCATTCCCTAGTTGGCAGTTTTCTGTGTGCTTTGCAAAAGAGAATTCTTAAAAAAAAAAAGAACCGAAAGCAGTGTATGCTCACATGTACTCAACACACGAATAAGATATAAACTGGGGAGATAAAGGTAAGGAAATTCAGAGCAAGGGTTGAAACTCCCTCTCCATCAAATGGAGTCAAGTTGTTACAACCCCAGGTGAGCATGATTGCAAGAGAGCTAATGAAAGCATCCCTATGTCCAACATCTCTACTGCAGCATCCCCATCTCTGTGCAGGATGGGGCTCTGCGACTGCTCCACATACGTGTGCTCCAAACTACGCAAATAAATCAGAGCACCCAATGCTATCATCTCGTACCATCTTGGTGACTCAAGCTGAATGGGGACATGAATTGCCGAGGCACTTGGCTTGAGGTGGTGACAATGGGAAGCTCAGCCTGAACCAGTCACTCCATCCTCCGGCTTTGCTGGGGTTGCTGGTTGCTCTGTCTGGATGCGCTGGGGGAGCCTGGGCCTGAGCGAGAACGGGAGCTCAGCGAGCAATTTGGCAGCCTGCGCATACCCTGCGACAGTTTGGATTTGGCGTCTGGTCGTTTGGCTAGCAGAGTTAATGTTACTGCAAAATAGCGCAGCACGAAAAAAGGGCTGTGAAAATATATGACTATTGATTTGGTAAAGGAAAATGAGCATATTGGTTAAATACATACTCTGCTATGCATACTTTTGTGATAACAATCATCACTTATCCCTTAGACATTTATAGCTTCTTTAGAAATTTTATTGTTGTATAAATTCATACTTGGGCACCTTATAAAAGTAGAGTTCTGACAGCGTAATAGTCCATAAAGAAAACACAGTTTCAAGAACTGGACTACAGATTTTGTGGTTTGCCATCTTAATGCAGTGCCACTCAAAAAATACCAAAACCAGGTTAAGAGACCTTGCATGGCCTTTCATGATGTGAAACCAGGCCTTCTTCCTTCCTAAAAGCACTCTTTGAAAGTGGATTACTAATTTGATACCAGGTTAATCCAGCTGCTTCCTCTCTGTATATACATTCGGTGAATTTGAAAGCGTTTCTAAAACATCACCAACAGAAAATGTGCTGTGAAATTCAGAAGGTTTCCAGTACACAGAATTTCAGCTCTGCATTTTTTCCCCTCAAAACGCCACAAGAGACAATGTATTAATCATTTGCCAAATTCCTATTTTCAAATCCAAGTTGTTGGTGTTTTTTTAGTTATTAAGTTGCACGAAAATAGAAAATGTCTTTTATCACTTTCTAATATATTTCATACCTGTTTAAGATAAAAAGCAGAGCAGGCCAAATGTTCAGCAAATTAGAGGAAAAACATTCGCTTTCATGTTGTTTACAAGGTGAAGTTCAAACCTGCAAAGATATTCTAAGATAAAAATCCTGTCATTCACTTATATCTAGTAAATAGTCCAGGCAGACTGCTGAAACAAGATGGTTGCATATAATTTTGAATAACTTATTAATAAAGCCAGTTGTAAATTGTGGCTGTGCAGGATAATTGTGAATCTTAGGCACTAAGACAATAATTAGTATTAAAAGGAGCTGTGGCTCAAAAGATTTACTACTGCACTTCTAATTTGTAGGTAGAGTCTATAACAAAAAAATAATAACATGAACTGAAAATCCACAATAGTCTTCATACTTAATCAAATAATGCTGCACTAATTAAGTTTGTCATAAAAAGTTAATTCCTTGGAAAAGCTGTCTAATGTTTATAAAAAAGCACTATGTAGACAATTTCTTAACCTTATAGCATTTTAGTCACCACTAATTGAGTTCTGTGTGAAACAAATATTGGATATTTATGGGAATTTCTTATACCTTTTCCACAGCGCTCCAAAGTGAAATTGCTGCTGGTAAGATCCTATTAAGCTTATCAGAAATATAATGATGCCAGCAAAAAAATGTGTTTGTGAGTTTTTAGGTACATGTAGTTGTTGTGTTAGGATCCTTCAAAGAATTTTTTTTTCTTTTTTTTTGCTTATGCTCCATTTACAAAGGGGCAAATGATTGAATTTGCTTCACTGAATTGAACTTATACAGCTTCCTGCTGGGTTCTGGGGAGCATTTATGGAACACCACCTGGAGGGCAGCTGCTCTTTTCTCCTAGCCCTGAATATCATTAAATTTCAGCAGCAACATGACACACTGTAGAAAATTTTGTTTTAAGGCTGCACTCTTCTGTGCTGCTGTTGTCAAGAGCAGAGAGAAGTGGGGGGGACGTTGCTGGAGAGAGAGAGTGATAGATTTCATTCCTTGTCAGCAAGTGCCCAGAACCAGGAAAAGCAGAAGGAACAGAAATATAAAAGGGACTCTCTTTTTTTTTTTTTGGGGGGGGGAAGCCACTTGGAAGACATGTATTTCAAAACAGTACATTGTCTTTGTGTAAATATAAGTACTTATGGCCCGTGCTGAAGCTTTCACAATTTAACTTGATATTTAAGCTGCAGAATGTCTTCACCTGAAAAAGGAGGGCAAATTGCTAACCTTATCTTGCACGTGTGGGTGACATTGGAGCTGCCCTAAGAACTCATTTTCTTGTAACTATTTGCTTAAGCATTTCGCTACCAGATTAAGCCTGAAGACAACATTGCGGTGAAATGCTGTGGAACGCTGCTTCGTGCCTGTGCCTTCCGGAGGGGCGAGTAACTGTGCCTCAGACCCTCGACGGGTTTCACGCATTTCGAACGGAATTTTTGTCATTACAGAGCAGAGGTAAGACAGGACCGGCTTACGGCAGCTCACCTCTACTGCTGTGCTTCAGGTTTTTTTCCCTCCTCTAGTTTCCAGCCTTTAAGTGCCAAACCCAATATGAAGAGAGGACCGCATTCCCCCGGGAATGACAGCGTATGGCCCAGCTATCTCTGCGTTTCTCGTATTCCCTGAAGTCTACATCAGTCATCTTGCTGATTCTAACAGGAAGCTTGGCACGATGATCAGAAACAACAATCTACATACAACAAATGTTATCAATGTGATTTATCTGCTCAGTGCCTTGCTATAAAAATTCAGTGTTTTTCAGTGGAATATGACATTAAACTCCTATTTCTGCACAATTCAACCTCTGTATTTCCTTCCCTCTTTCTGTGTTGCACATTTTCTCCTCACCCTCTCTGCCATTTGCATCAGCTCCTGATTCCCCTCTCTTTCCCCCTTAGTTCACCATTAAAATGCTTAATAGCAACACTAGTGTAGTCTCCAAAATGAGCTGGAGTGTTGTACAATTGGTCACCAATTCATATTGTTGTGTAATACAAATGATTGACATTTTCTTCTCAAAGCAAAATCCAGAAATATGTGATTTTGTCAAAATCATAATGTTACTGGAAAAGCATCACTTTCAACAGCAGTGAGAAAGTACTGTTACAAATGAGAAAATCTCAATAGAGAAAATCTGAACAAACTTAAAATTCACATTTCTTGTTGGTTTAATTTAAAGGTCTGTCTCAAATGGAACAGTTGACAAGAATTTATATCACCTACTTTCAAATGGAAATATCTATGCTCTCATGACGACATTTCTAAATCAGAAGCTTTCATAATATTCTTCATGAGCAGCATTTCAACCAGCAGTTCCAGTTTTGTCCAGGTACTCTTTCCAAATCCACAGTGACTACAAGTATTTGCACTCTGGGAACAACAAAGGACCCCTGACCTGGACCAAAGCATCCCTGTGCTAGGTATTACCCAAAGTCTGAACCAGATAGAGGCACCAGGTCATAGATATGGGACCAGTACTGTTTAGTATCTTCATCAGTGACACAGACAGTGGGATCGAGTGCACCCTCAGCGAGTTTGCTGAAGACACCAAGCTGAGTGGTGCGGTTGACACGCCTGAGGGACAGGATGCCATCCAGAGGGACCTGGACAGGCTTGAGGAGTGGGCCCATGTGAACCTCATGGAGTTCAACAAGGCCAAGTGTAGGGTCCTGCACCTGGATTCGGGCAACCCCCAGTACCAGTACTGGCTGGGGGATGAAGGGTTTGAGAGCAGCCCTGACAAGAAGGACTTGGGGGTACCAGTGGATGAAAAGCTGGACATGAGCTGACAATGCGCGCTCGCAGCCCAGGTGGCCAACTGTATCCTGGGCTGCATCAAAAGAGTGGCCAGCAGGTTGAGAGAGGTGATCCTGCCCCTCTACTCTGCTCTGGTGAGACCCCACCTGGAGTACTGTGTCCAGCTCTGGGAGCCTCAACATAAGAAGGACATGGAGCTGTTGGAGTGGGTCCAGAGGAGGGCCACGAAGATGATCAGAGGGCTGGAACAGCTCTGCTATGAGGACAGGCTGAGAGAGTTGGAGTTGTTCAGCCTGGAGAAGAGAAGGCTCCGGGGAGACCTTATAGCAGCCTTTCAGGGGGCCTACAGGAAAGAGGGGGACAAACTTTTTAGCAGGGCCTGTTGTGATAGGACAAGGGGTAATGGCTTTAAACTAAAAGAGAGTAGATTTAGACTAGATATAAGAAATTTTTTGCAATGAGGGTGGTATAACACTGGAACAGGTTGCCCAGAGAGGTGGTAGATGCCCCATCCCTGGAAACATTCCAGGTCAGATTGGACAGGGCTCTGAGCGACCTGATCTAGTTGAAGATGTCCCTGCTTATTGCAGGGGGGTTGGACTAGATGATCTTTAAAGGTCCCTTCCCGCCCAAACTACTCTATGATTCTATAAATATTTTGGGCTCCCTAGAGAGATAGTGAAAAAGCAACTTTATTTGACTTGGACTAGACAGCTTAACAGCATAATCAAGACTGGTTTTCCCTCATGATCACTGGAACTGATTAATGCTAAACTTTCTTACAGGAAGAAAATTTTTTATTTGAAAAAACTTTAACTCTTGAGTACTAGTTGAAGGTCCTGATGAGGATCAGTGCTGCCAAAGCAGTTCTCATCACTGAGATTACATTGAGCAGGAGCTGCAGGACCAGCACTTCCACTTGACTCGGAATCCTAGATTTAACTACGAAATTATTTTGTTTTCTCATGAGAACCAGTATTAGCCATTCTGAAAGCCAGCAGGGCCCCAAGTAGGAAAGAGGCAGATTCCAAGCAGGAGGTGAGGATGCTAAACTGCTCTCCGAAAACGAACTCTGTTTTCCAGAATCGGGCCCACATTTTCCAAGCTCGGTGCTTGGGGAAACTAGAAACGCTTTTTCTGTATTACAAGAAAACTCATACTTAGTGAAGCCATTGAGTTTGTCTATATTTCTTCTGCCACAGCAATCTTCCTGGAAATGAAAACCTGCATACGATGAACAGCAAATAATGGATTTTCAAACTAGCACTGAAATGAAAAAGATCTTTCTGGGTGACTGGTGTCTAGATAAAATGTAAATTCAATCTCTCTGCAAAGCAATTCTGAATAATCAGAAATGCATACAGTCACTAAAATACATTACCAAAATAACACAGAAATGGAACAACATGACAATGGTTTTTGGTTTTTTTTCTACTTGAGAATAGAAGTAGGTGGTTCTCCCAAATAATTACCTGTTTCAAGAGAAAACTGTTCACATGCAAAAAAAAGCATGCTTCCCTTTCATATATCTCGCTGCTTGGGTTGGCTCCAATTCTGATCTTTACCCTGGTCCAAAATGGGAGCAATTGCATTGTACAAGCTGTCGTTTCAAACGTGACTTCTCAGCATACTCATTCATTTAGTCTCAAGACTGTATGGTGAAGAGTCCACGGGACTGTAATGGGGAGGGTTTCAGGGCTATTCCTGTTCTGCCAAGCTCTTTGTGTAGCCTTCGATAAATTACCTTAGCACTGGCTCAGATCTCCCTTTCCTGCTTTGGTTTGTTTATGCCTAAATTGCCAAATGAAGAGCTTGGAGAACACTCTGAATTTGTGCGTAGCTGGTCAGCTGCCCCCTTTCTTCCCTTGCACTTTGGGAAGTGAAGAAGAAAGGAGATGCAAAGGTACGCGGAAGGAGTTGAGCAGACCTCTGTTAATCTTGTTCACAAGAGAGATGACTCCTTATAGTGAATTTTCTCTGCAAAGCGAGGAATATACGGGACTGAGTTTGTACCTTACCGAAGGTTTTGGGCACGGACTCAGGACTTGGGGCAAGTCTGTGCTTAAAAAATGGTTTCCTCCATACACTCCTTAAGTGGCAGTGCAGATGTTCCTCTGGATCGCACAGCCAGTCAGATAAATCAGGCCCTTCCAGGTAAAGCAGAAAACAGAAATCGGGAAGAGGTTTCTCACCCCCTGTACCATCTTTTTCTGACCAGTACTGACGGTGCATGGAGAACTCCAAAACCGCTTCTGCCTTCTATAAATTGCTGATAGTAATTCCTTACCTCAGACTTCACTGTGCAACTTGCAAGTACGATTAATTATTAATTTCTGGTTTATTATTGAGTGACCATTTTGCCAGACTATATGATAAGCTGTAATAAACTCTTTCTATTTGTTGCTCTGACTTACAATTCCTACTGCGGCAAAACTGAAAAAAATAAGATCAAGTCTCAGCTGACTTACAAAGATCATTAGTAACCATGTCTTGTATGCAAGAACTGGATTCAGGCCATGCTGACACAAGACAATCAGTTTTCTATACTTGCAGGATGCTGTAATGAAATGCCTGATTTGATGAAGTTAGAGGTGTTATGATATTTTCATCATTGTGTAATAAAGCATCGGGAAACCTTCAAGGCTCTAATGTTATTGAGCACCTTGGTGGTGTTAATACTAACAGTGCACAGTTTGCAACGTAAGGGAAGGCTAAGGGAAGGAGGAGGAGGGAGGCAGACGGACAGTTTGGGCTTTTGGTTTAAGGTGAACAGTCTTTCCCAAATTAACGTGTTCTCCACCATCATTAAATGACTGGTACAGTCAGGGTTTTGCACGCACCTGGAACCTCCTAGCAAATTCATAAATAAGATATGGTGGGTGGAATAAGTAAATTTTTCTCATTTTTACTACAAAGCAAAGGTTATTAGAGAGAACAGTATGCTGGGTTTTTTGCAGCTATCTATTTTTTGTGAATATTTAGTAATATTGCTGGATATTCTTTTAGGAATAGAAAGAACACACGGTGATTTTCATAGGAATTAGTAACCTACTTTTATATGCATATACATTTGGAGTTCCGTAGCGTCTTTTATTTTAAGGTTATTATCCAAATTTACAACAAATTAATAAAAGTGAAAAATTAAAACCAGTATTAACTGAAGTGTTGCTTTCCCAGAGTCCCAGTCACACTCAGCATATTTAATTCATTCCTGAGAATTCAGCGAGGCTTTGTGTAGGAATAAAACAAACAGCATTTCTATGTGCCTGCATTGTTTAGCTACTGTACAATTTCTTGTGACTGCTGATATTATTTATAGCTAGGAGGTTTGTTTGTTTGTTTTCCATTTGGAAAAAAAATAGGCAATGAAACATTTGTTAAATTTATTTCTTTTTAAAACAATGGTAATAGAAAGATTTACACGGGCATAACAAAACAAGGACATAAAGAGCTTTATAAAGATCTTCATATAACCTTTTTTTCTCCAAATATATACAACCAATAGGAATGTTATGTGGTTTGCTTCTTTGTTCAGTAATGAAGCTCTAATTTCTATTTCCACTGTACAGCTGTTGCACTTCTCTCGCTCGGATTTTGCCAGCGCAAGCCCAAGCTCAGGATTGCCAGCGAGAAAAGTCTGCCTGGAGGGAGAAGTCAGGGCAGCCCAAGAAGCCCGCATCCCCAGCTTTTCCAAGCCGAGCTCCGCCAAAAGCGGGCAGAGGTAGCTCAGGCGGGAACACAGCCAGGGCACCTGGTGGATGCGCTGACTCGATGCTCCAAGTAGTTCCTGCCTGCGCTATAAAGCTTCACAGCTATCTAGGAAGGCGACTACCTCGCACAAAGCCAGCACGCACACCACGGAGCTCCTCGGCTTGGGCTCCACACACCACCCACAACGCCTTCACAGCTCACGGACGAGAGAGCGCAGCTGAAGCAAAGCTCCGGGTTGTTCCCTGGTGGGCGACTCCTGGCTGATCGGATAGGACAGGTCACGTTATGGCCATGCCCTTGGGTATCTTCAGTTTTGTGATTAGGAAATGACAGGGGACTAGGTGGCATTTAGGGAAAGGCCCTTCTTAGCAAAACCCCTGCAGAATATTGCAGAATCCTCCTCACCGTGAGTCCCATAAGCTAAGAATGTCTCGGGCGTATGCTGCAGAGTGGCTCTGCTCTTGCTCTGTAGGGGTGTGCACAAAGGGCAGCTGACCAGCAGATCCCAGTCAGGCGGGCACGTGGGGCACGAGACTTGGTAAGTGTCTTTCCTGCAGGTCGTGTTGCTGCCTCCTTCAAGGCAGCGAGCGGAGCCAAGGAAAACACCCTGCGTCCATTTTATAGGTTCAAATGTTATTTGTTTCTAAGTGAGGGTGAGGCCAGCTGCAGCCCTCCGCTGTTCTTTAGGAGGAAGGAAAAGGTAAATGATAAATCTGTGTGTCTGCGTCTATTCAACTGTGAACACGTGTTTTATCTCTAACGGGTATATTGCTGTGATGTGGAATGCATACATACTGTTGCGCATTTTTTCATGTCCTTGCTAAATTTTCACTTTCTAAGAAACCTGCTGGACTAAATAGACTTTCCACCCCCCTAAAATTAATGAGAAAATCCAATGCAATAACTATGATTATTATCCTAGACTTGATAAAGAGAAGCTTTAAGCATACTGCATAAATTAAGTACATAACGTAACAAATCCTATATGAGTCGCAAATAATCTCCACCTAAGCAGGTTAACTGGCGCACATATGAGTGTGAAACAGTATACAGTGAAACCTGTGTGCCCTAAGAGACTACCCTAGGGTACCGACAAATACTTTACAACATCAAATTACCCACATTAAGCAAACTGGCTCTGCAATTTAACCAGAGATGGTCTATAATTGGTTCAAGGTACAACACTTTTTCCTAAGAGACCTGCTCAAACACTATGGATTTCAATGTCTATAGGCCAACAATGTAAATGTACGGTATTATGAATAAATTCTGTCACTTTGAATTGTTTTGAATTTTGCGGAAGATTTCATATCAATCAAAATAAAGCCTGGTAAAAATAATTGCTTCCTTTTAAATTTCATGTATATGGTTACTGAATATTTAATTAAAATTAAGCTAAAATGAAAAATTGTTGTTAAATTCATACATTGTATTTACATATTTCAAGTTTTCAGTAGAAACAAGTAAACATTTCCATTTAAACAAACTTAGTGACAGTAATTTCTGATATCAAATAACTGCAATATAATCTCTTATGGGATTCCCTTCACTTTTTTTCAAGTACAATTTTCAGACACTTTTAATAAGAGACACATCTCTTCTAAATTGCTCTCCTGCCCTAAAAACTGATTTGGTAAAAATGGCACTGGGGGCTCTGGATTCATTATCACGCTGATTTTCCTACCCAATGAGCTCAGTTTGCAAGTAAATTTCTAACTGCCAGCTGCACAAACTCAGCCTGAGTCCTGGATCCCTTCCATCTCATGCATCACCACCAGTAATAAATATCTTGTACGCCAGAATATGCCCTCCGTGGCATCTGTGCAATCCCAGTGCCATCCGTGAATTTGCACAGGTGTTGCTGGGGGCAGACGTTCAAATCAACGGGGTTACACACAAGTGGCTGAGGAAATTATCTGCCAAACAGAACTACTAGTACTACGAGGATCCGTGCGATGGAAGGGACCCCATCCGACTTGCAGAAACAGGCTTTAGTCTCACAACCAAGAAGAAAAAAGTGTTTTGTCTTGCAAGCAAAAATTCTGAGAGGGCTGCAATGTACATGGGACACCCCAACACTATTTTTTATGCCATTTCTTAAGAGCATAAAATGGTTTTGCAGCATACACAATGCCCAAAAAACACATTTAGAATTCTTTTTTTTTTTTAAGAAGTTGCACTTTGCAGTCAGGATGATATAATAAAAAATGGTAATTGATACATCTTGGTATCTTAAAACATCCTGTGTAAGATCAGTATGTCGGCGCTGAGAGGAAATGGCCCATCCATATTGTCCCAGTGAGACAGCACCGTCGTCCAACAACATCCTGGGGGAGGATGGTGGAGCAACAACACGCTCCAGGATGCCAGGCTTGGACACACAGCATAGCTACAAGAATAAGGTTACTTTCTGCTCAATTTTTACCTCCTGGATTGTTTCAACCAATGCACACAATCTCTTTGTCTCGAGATGTCTTTGCTGATCATGTCTTTACAAACAGTGGCCAAACACCGTTTGTGGAGCTACCTGCAGGCAGCAAGCAGTCAAAGCAGTTCTTCTGTCAGATTTCTGGTACGCGACCAGGAGTAGAGCTGTGCATCAGCCGATGAGTAAGTTGAATACTCGGCTCTGGCAGGAGGTGAGGTAGGAGGAGCTGCTCCTGCTCCCACTGACAGCTTCTCTGGGCTCCAGCTGGACCCCTCCAGCAGCAGCAAACTAACCCCCACACTGCCCTCACCATAGCTGTAGCTCATACACCTACTTTTGGCAAAACAAAGGTTTTGGCACACAAAACCAAGGTTAAGTACATCTGGATCCCTTTGTCTACATTTAGTTTCAAATTGGATGTAAATTGAGTTTTTCTGGACTTTGACTAAACTAGTTTATCCTCTCGAATGATTACTCTATTTCAGTTAAATGAGAGCACTTCACCTCTCACTCTGAAATTCGTTTACATGTGTCAGCTCCAGGCACCTACGTACTTTTATTTTCAAAACAAAGGCTTTGTGGAAACCACAGACTTACGCAATCTCAACTCCGAGAGCTTGCGGTAGCTAGCAGCGTTCCATAGCTGAAAAGACAGGAGAGGATGCTGTCTTCCTAGTGATGACAAGGAAGTTGAATCTTTCATGTGAATTAGCAGCTCAAGATAAAAACTCTAGGGAAGGGAAGATTCACCAAATCATAAAAAGCAGAGCCAATGTGCCTCTCCACGATTTTATCCTGCGTCAACTACCACGAGGTAAGACCACAGCTTGTTTTTTCCTCATGACTGCAAGACTCAAAGAACTTATATTTATTCCAGAAAAGACCCCTAGGAAATGTGTCTGCGATCTAACCTCGGGTGTGACCCCTCCATTCAGAATTCATCATATGTTTCCCGTTAAGACAAAACTCTCTTGACGCTGTAATTCTTCCTTCCTCCATTTTGAATCTACAGCTTGTGATTGAAACCACTTCCCACACCTTGCAGAAGGTGCGTAACTCCAGTTTTCCCACACGTTCCCCATGCAAAGTCATTTTGGGCTCTCCAGACAAAAATCTGCAGCACAATTCAGAACAGGCATGAAATAAATAACCGAAAGAACACCGCACTCATAGTACTGTTTCTCTTCAGAGTTAGCACAGTAAAAATCTTGGCTTTTCAGTTTACTGCAATCTAATGCAGGGATCAAGCACTACAAGGAGAGGGAACATCCCCCCCCCCTGTTTTCTAAAACGCTGTTTCTTCAACAACAAACTTTTTTTGCCCGTATTTAATTCTTGTTTGGTAGTCAAAATCTTGCAAGAACAGCGTAAGGTCAGTTTCTTAAAATGATGCATCCCTTCACCTTTTTAAGCACCGATGGGGGCAGCTGCAAGCACACAGGGCCACATTCAGAAGGCTTATATTCCTGCATGAAGCGTTTTCTGCTGGCTAGCTTGAGGCCATTGGAGGCATCTCGCCAGCTTCTAGTCTCCAAGACCTCAGTGCTTTCACTGGCATTACATATTCCTGCTGCGCTGCACTCAGGACAACACGTCCCCCCCAGCACTAGGAAGCCCAGTGTAGAGGCAGACCCGCAAAAACAGCCTCCCTCCAAGGGGGCAGGCATTAAAAGCTCTCCAGTGAATCCTGTTTTACCTGTTTTCTCCCACTTCCTGGGGTAGCCCAGCCTTCTACTGACCTAGATAATGAAAAGATGATTATTCATTTGAATTTCAAAAGAACGAGTAGTGGGCTGTTAGCTCCAACTGCTGCGCTCTAATAGGAATATACACGCACGCATACAATTATTGAACTGCTTTTAGAAAATTATTTCATTTTAACAGTAATATCTACTTATTCATGTACATGTTTTAATCAGATTTCTAAAATCCTCAAGATATTTTTTTCCTGAGTGTGGCTATTATTTATCAGTCTGCTTTCAGCTTCATTATCTTCCTAGCACTACTCTTCAAAATAAAACAAAAAACAATCAGAACCTAACATTAACAAGCATGAGAAAACAGTAATGCTGTTTATATTTAAAAGATCACTTTGAGGAAAAAATTGAAATGCTGCCAAGAGACTTCAGAAACTGAGATATACCAGAAAAATAGAAAAATGGGATTTATGAAAGTTATGTGATGCCCCTAGTATTAATACACTTCTTCACAGGGACACAGATGAAGGAGAAGAAACATCCCAGACAAAGTCTGTTGTAATGATGGTGGCGTCAACCTACACCAAAGCTTTATTACAAATGATTTCTCCTGAGCTTAATGTGTTAAATGACAGATTCTGTGATTCTGGTGGATGGAGTTCTAGTCACCAAAATATCTTATCAATATTGATTACATGGTTTCCATTGGAATTGACTGAAAAATTTCTGAAATAGCTCATGGTTCTTGGAAAATGCTGATTCAACAAAATAACTGTTATGAAAATTCTTTTTTTTTTTTGTTCCTTTCATAGGAAATTGAGGAAACATTTCATTTTCATTTCATCAGCTTGTGTTATGCAATTATATGACATAATGAAATCTCCCATAAAAGTTGAAACACTGACAACAAATTAAAACATTTTGATGTGTTCCATTTTGCAGAACTACACCATTATTTCTATCTAGATTCAAAATGCACGTAAAAACCTCAGAATTTCTTATAAGGGCAATTTTTATTCTTATAATCTGAATACTGATATTTACAGAAGACTAAAAAATAAGATTAGCTGAGACGCTTTGTATCCTGGTATCGTTTTAGTAACGGAGTCCTAGCAGCAGTCAAGCTGCCTTCCCTGGAGGCAGCCAGCCAGCTACATATCTCCTGAGACTCTTGTCCATGCCATCATTATGAGAAACACCCTTTCTGAAACCCTCGCCACACAGACAGCTCTAGTGTGCCGGATCTGAGTGAGCCCTCACCCAGATGGGGTGGAAAGCACCAAATTCACAGCCCTCTCGGAAAGAATGCCCTGCCCACAGCCCTTCTCAGAGAGACCACAGCTGAGACACTCAGGCACTCCCGAAGGTACTGCACCCTCTCCTCACGTGGTTTCTCTAAATTGTAATGTTTGATGACAGCTCGAGAACCCTGCCAGGCAAATTTTCCATTTTACCTCCCATCTCCCAAAGGATAGGCATTATTATGGGGCTAGATTGTACCATCAGGTGCAATCACAAGTAGAGAGGTGGCAGCAAGCCTCAGATTAAAAATCCCACCTGGGAGCCCTCGTGGAGAGGTAGATTCAAAATCTATCTTTACAATGAAGTAACTGCACCTTCTTCAGCTACGCCCTTCCCCTCTACTCTGTACACCCAGCTGGGGTCAGGCAGGTGAAGCGGTACGTCACTACGTATCTGCCTCTTGTCTACTCCTTCTAAGGCCTCCTGACTCCTGAGAAGTGCAGCTGAGAGCTGGTAGCCCTAATGTATCCATAAAGCTATAGGAGGTGACTTCTTGTAACAGCACTAGTCACTGTGCAGCCCCATGATATCATAGTCACATCATCCAAACACTAATTTTGCTGTGGTCTGAGGAAAATAAACCACTGTGCTAATTAGAGGATGATGTACCAGGGGACCTGCTGCCCCATTAGCACCAGTTCATAGGATGCGCTCTGACAGAGGAGAGGCTGTGCCAGGGCTCATCCCTTTCACTGCCATTATGTCTGCATCCAGCCAGCAACCATCACAAAACTTATTAAACTTTTGCCTTGCTAATAACTGTAAACAGTAGCTAGAAAAACACAAAGGGACCCACAAAACAGTAGGCGAATTCACTTCCAGCACACATTTTGCAAAGCAAAATGACCACAGATGAGTACACCGTTGGCTTTGGATTTCATAAATTCTGTGATGAAAACAAACATGGGATTTTCTGGAATAGCTGGATCCGCTACAGGCATTCTGCAATAATCACAACATTGTTGAACGTTTTTCATTTTTCAAGGATGTTTTCTGGAAAACAAACAAACATCAGTGTTAGATGCTTTCTCTAAGTTTTCACCCCTTCCTTTGCAGAAACCGCCTTTATCCTCTGCCTGCACCACGCGAGAAACGCCTCCAGGTGGGTGCGATGACCTCCCTTACGGGGCTCACCTCCTGCGGGCAACCTGGGCCTTCCCTGGGGGACAGGGGGGCGCTTCCCCCCGCCCCGGGCAGGTCGCCGTGCTGGCCAGGCCCGAGGAGCAGCGGGCACCGCCGCCCAGCAGCCCGGGCCCGCCGAGGCACCGACCGCATCCGCAGGCGCCCGGATCCCCCCGCCCCAGGCCCTGCCCTGCGGCCTACCGGCCCCGTTCGCTGCCGACAAGCCGCCGAGGCGAGCCCTGGGGAAACCGTGATGGCAGGGAACCGAGGCGCCCGGCGCGCCCCTCCGGGGGTGGGGGGAGGTTCACGGCCCCAGCCCCGCTGCGGGGGCGGAAGACGGCCGTGGGCGGACCCGCGCCACCGACCGCGGCGGAAGGCCACTCTCCCCCGGCGAGGGCCGCCCCACGCACCCTCCAGCGAGAAGCAGGCGGCAGAGCCCGGTCCGGCGGGAAGGCGGCGGGGACGGTACCAGCCGCCCGGCCCCGCGCTGCCGCCAGAGGAGCGGCCGCGGAGCGCCAGCGCCCCCTGCCGCCTCGAGCCGCGCGGCCTCCTGAGGCGAGCGCAGCGGGCCACGGGGGAGCCGCCACCACCGGTCCCCTCCCCGCTTCATCCCGTCCCGCTCCGCTCCGCGCCCGGCGGCAGCCGGAGGCCGAGGCCCGCGGGCGAAGCCCCCCGGGGCGCTGCCGCCTCCCGGGCAGCGGTACGAGCCGGCGGGCACCAGCGCACCCCTCCCCCCCGCCGCCCCCCGCGCAGGGGGTGTGTCAGCACGCGGCGGCGGGGGAGGGGGCCGCTGATAAAAGCGGTGGGCGGGGCGGTGGGCGCGGCCGAGCGCCGCCATTGGCCGGCGGCGGGAGTGATGTCACCCATATGAAACGCTGATAACGAGTTGGGCGAGGAGCCGGGAGTTTTGCAGAAGGGGGAGCGCGCGCGGCGCGGCGGCGCAGGGCAGGGCGGGCGGCGGCGCGAGGCCGGGGCAGAGCGCGCGGCACCGAGCGCACGAGCCCAGCCGCGCCCCAGCCCGGCCCGACCCGGCCCGGCCGCCGGGGCTGCGGGCGGCAGCCAGCGCCCGCCGGTCGCCCCGCGGGCTCCGCCCGGCAGCGAGCTCGCCTCGGCTCGGCTCGCAGCGGGGGCAAGGTGCGGCGGTGGGAGGGGGCGGCGGAGCGGCTTTGTTGGCTCGGAGGGGGAGCGGCGCGGCGGGAAGAGCCGGCGCTTCGGCGAGAGCCCAGCACCATGGTGCAGCAAGCGGAAAGTACGGAGGCGGAGAGCAACCTGCCCCGGGAAGCGATGGACACCGAAGAGGGCGAGTTCATGGCTTGCAGCCCGGTGGCGTTGGACGAGAGCGACCCGGACTGGTGCAAAACGGCGTCGGGGCACATAAAGAGGCCGATGAACGCGTTCATGGTGTGGTCTAAGATCGAGAGGAGGAAAATCATGGAGCAGTCCCCGGACATGCACAACGCGGAGATCTCCAAGCGCCTGGGCAAGCGGTGGAAAATGCTGAAGGACAGCGAGAAGATCCCCTTCATCCGGGAGGCGGAGAGGCTGCGGCTCAAGCACATGGCCGATTACCCCGACTACAAATACCGGCCCAGGAAAAAGCCCAAAATGGACCCGTCGGCCAAGCCCAACGCCAGCCAAAGTCCGGAGAAAAACGCGCCCACCGGCAGCGGCGGCGGCGGCGGCAGCAAAAGCGCCAAGAGCTCCAGCAAGAAGTGTAGCAAGCTGAAAGCCTCCTCCGCCTCCTCGCCCCCCAAGCCGGGAGCCAAAGCCGCCCACCACGGGGACTACGCGGGGGACGAGTACGTCTTCGGCACCCTGAAGGTGAGCAGCAAGACGGTCAAGTGCGTCTTCATGGACGAGGAGGAGGACGAGGAGGAGGACGAGGACGAGCTGCAGCTGCGGATCAAGCAGGAGGCGGAGGAGGAGGAGGAGGACGAGGAGCCGGGGCCGCAGCAGCTGCGGCGGTACAACGTGGCCAAAGTGCCGGCGAGTCCCACCTTGAGCTCCTCGGCGGAGTCCACCGAGGGGGCGAGCCTCTACGAGGAGGTGCGGGGCGGCTCCGCGGCGGCGGGCGGCGGCAGCAGACTCTACTACAGCTTCAAGAACATCACCAAGCAGGGGCCGCCGCCGCCGCAGCAGCCGCCCGGCCTCTCCCCGGCCTCCTCCCGCTCCATCTCCACCTCGTCGGCCGGCAGCGAGGAGGCGGACGACCTGCTCTTCGACCTCAGCCTCAACTTCTCCCAGCACGGCCACGCCGCCGCCGAGCTGGGGGCGGGCGCCGCCGCCGGCAACCTCTCCCTCTCGCTGGTGGACAAGGACCTGGACTCCTTCAGCGAGGGCAGCCTCGGCTCCCACTTCGAGTTCCCCGACTACTGCACCCCGGAGCTGAGCGAGATGATCGCGGGCGACTGGCTGGAGGCGAACTTCTCCGACCTGGTGTTCACGTACTGAGCGGGGGCGGCGGCGGCGGAGCGGCGGCGGGCGGCGAGGCGGCGGCGGAGCGGCAGCGACGCGACGCCGGCGACGACGACGACGATGATGATGCTGATGATTAAAAAAAAAAAAAAAGT